>CM065423.1:35240173-35583789 GCA_033060865.1 Dorcus hopei
TCACATACATGATTCTTTCTGTAAAAATATTATTTGAGTGGGGTTTCCCCCCTTAACTCTTGACTTTGCTTGCGTAGTAGTCTTTTGCACATATTTGTTGCATATTTCTGTGTATGTTAAACGATCCGTACAACAGTTTCTGTTTTTTTTTTGTTTGGTCCTTGGTTCGGATACAGGGTGACTGTCATTTCTGTCACTATACAGCGTAAGCGTCAATCGTATATGTTATGCGGGTATAAACCTGTGGGCATTTTAATTACTTTCAACACCATGAGTAGGCCTAGCGGTACCACGAGTTTTACCATGGCCAGCTCCATTAACTGACGTGTATGTATGGCCGTTTCAATTTGACTTTTAAAATTTTTGACGGGTACTCCCCTCAGCGCCTCTTGTGAGTTTTTAAGTAATTGCAGTTGCCATTAAGTTACTGTCAGTAATTCTGTAGTATCTTTAATAGGGAGCGCTGAAGGGAGTACTCCACGGCATGCTTTCTCGGAATCGAATTTTAGGCGAATTGAAACGGCCATACATACACGTCAGTGAATGTTAATGGAGCTGGCCATGGTTTTATTAGCCTACTTGGACAATTTTACGATAGATGGCGCCCTCTTTACAGCTACCGACAATCTATTTATAGCCCATCCCGCCTCCACTGAGCTGGGCATATTTCCAAGTAGAGTTCTTTTTAACATCGACGCTTTTCTCCACGTTCGCAACTTTATACAGGGTCAAACAGGTAGATCGAAGAAGTAGGTAGTGCAGCTGAAGGCCAAGTGATCTAACTGATTACAGTTCCGAATAATTATATGGAAAAATGAAAATCTCAATCATTTCGTACTCAAGAAGAGTATTTAAAAATCACCCTCGTAGGTGCAAATGAACTTAATATGACAAATGACATATGATCTTAAGAAATTCATGTTCGCCTACTTACAATTCGCTATTCCATGATAGACGGATTTCGCCATTAAAAATTTAACCCTTCACAGTGCTTAATCCGCATGAATATTTCACGCGTTCTTTGGCGATTCGCAAAGGACAGCGCCGGTCTGGTTCCTGAAAGTGATGATTAATCTTAATAAGCGAAAAGGAATATTTTGGGGCGCAAACGGACGAACTGAAAAGAAAACAAAGGAAAAGGTCGCTGATGCTGAATATTTCAGCAACAGCAACCAGTCAGCTTCACGGCTCTATTGATCTCACATGGAAACCAGGAAATATCGTGCAGAGGTGCGCGATATTTCTCGGCCAGAGGTGAAAGATGATGAAACATCGCCGTTACGCTGGACGGAAATAAAACTAAGTACACCTTTCAGAATTTAACGTCTTTAGCTTGCACGATACTAACTAAACTACACTTTAATTTGTTATTAAGTAAATTTTTATTTGAGTATCGTATCTATCTAAAATAAAATAAATTTTATCTTCTTTAAATAATGTCACCTTTTTAACCATGTTTCCCCTTAAGGGAGTTGAAGCTTTTATATTTTAGTTCGAAAAAGATGTTTGGTGGTACACGCAGATCAATCAAACTGTCCAGGACACGAGATAGGTTAAAAAACTTCGCAAGAAATTAAGAAACTTTGCACCGAGAGTCTCCTCAGCGAAGGGCTATCAAAATTTGCTTTTGCTATTGCAATTTAATAGCTCTTTGCTCTTCACAAAGTCCACAAATCAGCCATCATCGAATATCAGTCTGATCTATTGAGCTTTGCCTTTGTCGGTTGGAATCGACAGGTTATTGGTCACGCTAATTAACGAAGGGCGCACGTTTAGCTGTAAACACGAAAGGGATTCCGAAATACATTTGTCAACGTTCATCAAAATAGTCAGACATGATTGAACAGATTTATTATTAAGCTTTTAATTTCACTAAACAATTCATTAATTATCTCATCCAGGCACATCTCCATCTCCATTATTATAACACGTTCGATATTTGCTAACAAATGATTCAAGCAACAACAGTATACAAAATTTAAAAGGTCTTTTCATCTCTGGCTTCATTATAACTACGCCCTGCCAAGGACGCAATTATTTCTTTCCGCGCACACAAAAAAAAAATTCACAATTACTTTGTACTCGCAGTAATTTACACCGAGATAATTAGTAGAACGAGCATAAAAGACAGCGGCAATTTATTCGAAAGTTAAAATTTCGCAGGCGTCGAATCCATTTGTTTACTGGAACAATTTGGGGCAACTCGCCGATAAAAGCTTTTCAAAGATGTATCCCGACCTGCTTTTAAAGCATAAATCAAATGCTGCTGCATCTCTGCATCTGCCGGATCAATCGCCGAAGAAAATCCCCCTTGCCTGCAGTGCAAACTAAGGATCGCGGAGTTTTGCGCTCCAAAAGAGAGCAGTTCTGGGCGGAAAGGACAACATTTCTCTTTCACGTTTGAAGTGCTCCGGTTTGTAAGGGAATTCAGCTCCGAAAGAAGTGGTTTCGCACTATTATTTGGTATCAGCTGGTCGTAAATGATCGATGTTATATTCGACCATCATATAAAATAAAATTGATTTTGTAAAGAAATTAATTAGGAGGAGAAATGAAATACGCAAAATGCTTAGTTTAATTACTGAAAATAAATATCACAAAATCTTCTAAGATTTTGTGATACAAATTTCATCGGACAAGAACCAACTGTAAATATGAAAATAAATAGTACTGAATGTAAAGGTTTCAAATGGGTTAAATCTTACCAGACAAAGATCTAAACGTCTCTCGTCTAACAACAATCTTTATGCATTAAGGCATGTGCCCCAGTTCTCGAGAATGAGGGTTACATAAGATTTTATACAAAAATGGGCAAAAGAGGCTCAATTCTATCATCCTACTGGGACACTCTCCTCTCCCCTCAAAGCCAATGAAAAAGTTGTGGATAATCACATTAACAGAAACTTCAACCCCAACAAAACAGTTTATCCATCAACGAGGCAAATCCACGATATATCATCATCGTCTTGTGAAGGAAGCGGAAAAATATTTTGAGAAAGAAGATGTAACAAATACAGAGAGTTCTTTTAATAACATCTCACTTATACTTAAGAAATGTTCAATTGAAAAGTTCATCCGGTTGGTTTTGATTTATGAGAAAAAAAGGGGTTCAAGACCTGCTTCAAAGGCTTCCACTTGAACACCTGTTACAAGAGCAGCTGCGAAACGTAGAGCCAGCGATCATCTAATCCGATAGATTGAGTCAAAGCTCATTAGCCGACTAATAGTTCCTGCAAGTGGGAAAGAACCACAAATAATTGGGGTATTATCACTCCTGCTATGGTCAATCAATTTGGGCTACCTAACAAAAAAATGACACACAGAAGTTTTACTAAGAGAATAGACAGATGATTTAGACATTTTTATCATCGGTAGGTAAGTAAGATGAAATTAGGTTCGTTCATAGTGTAGTTTGGAACCATCAGAACGAGTTGCCCATAGAAGTAATGATCAAATTCGATAGTTGCGTTAGATACAAAACGTTCATTGGTTCATATTTCCAACGGTTGCCAACTAATCCGAACAGCTCTACTAACAGACCTATCATTTCCAAGCTTTATGCAGATTCCTCTGGCTTTAACAAAAAGATGGTAAGATTTAGTGTAAACGTCAGAAAATCATCGTAATTTCATTTACTAAGCATGGAAGGCCAACTTTAAAAGCTTCCTAATTATGTTCGAATTATCTGCACAGCTCTTTAAAAAAGTCGAAATATTTGGAGATAACTTCAAAATTGAAATAGACAGCACATGTCGATAACGGCGTTCTACTTGGCATTTTGTATGGCAGACATAACGACGCAAGATAAGACGCAGAAATCATGACTGACGTATCTCGGAATAAATAAATACAACCCCAAGTGCAATTCCGGAAGCTTTACTAAATCTACAATCGCTCCATTTCCAAATGTAAAGAGATACAGGTAATAACGACGAAGAAGAGTCGCAGAAATGACGACTGGCGCATTTGAGATAAATAAATACAACCCCAACTGCAATGCTAGAAGCCTTGCCATAACGCCATAAGCCTCTCGTATACGAATGGATCAAAAACTGAAAAGGGGATGAGTTTTGGAACCCCTCGGACTTCATCTCAACAGTAAAGCAAGATGAGATACTCGCAACAGTATCTCAAGAGGAGAATTTCTTTCTTAACACACAGCCAGTTAGCAATTGAGGCATTGGTTCTTATCAACACGAGCTTGTATCTAAACGTTCTCTTAAGAAATGGTCAAAAACAACAAAATGGTCCCTTTTTCGGTACCAGGTCACGAAATAATTGAAGAAAATGAAACGCCAAGGTTCGGAGGTTTGCCAATGGGTCAGGACCTCCTGTGATCTAACCTAATGCCCTGTGGGCGAAATTCTCGATGTTGATAGGCCTTACGCCCTTATTATTCTGTAACTCATAACGACATCGTTAAATAACGATAATCGTTAAGTGACATATTTTGACCAATCAGTGCTTAGATACAATGCATTTCTATGTACTGACTGGTCAAAAGATGTCACTTAACGATTATGGTTATTTAACGATGTTGTTAGGAGTTACAAAATAAGGGGGGTTAGACTCCATCCCAAGATGAGAAGCTTGGCAACAGATCTATGAGTTCAAGAGTATCTCAGAGGAAGAATTGAAGTCCATGGAATTGCAAACATGAAATGGTGAAAAGCAACGATACTATTCCAAGTTGGGTTCCATGACCATTAAGGAATCGAAGAAAATGGAATAGTCAAGGTTCCGAAGCCTCCGGAAGAGGAGAATTTCTTTTCTATTACACAGCCAGACAGCAATTGAGACACTGAGTTTTTATTAGCTCGAAATTGTAAACATTTTCTCAAGAAATGATTAAGAGCAACGGAATTATCTTTTATTGGGTACCACGTCACGAAGGAATTAAAGAAAATGGAACACTCAAGGTTCCGAGGCTTGGCTTCTGTAATCTCACGTAATGCTCTACGGACCGAAATGCCGGACGTTAATAGGCCTTAGATCACATCCCATAATAATGCAACAGACCTATAAGCTCTTGGGGAGTCCTTACCAACACGGGGACTGTAAATAAGATACGGTCAAAAACAACAAGGTTTTCTAATTGTAAGTTAGGTACCATGATCATTGATAACAAAGAAATAGCCCCAATGGGCTTGCTGTGATCAATAGGCTTTAGCCCCCCTTCCCAATAATTCATCCTAATGCAAGATAAGATACTAGCATTAGCCCGTTGGGCTCAAGAGCAGAATTACCTTCCTATCAGTCAGGCAGCAAATAAGAGCACAAAGCATTGAGTCCTTATTAACATGGAATTGCAAAACAGCTTCAATGTTTAAGAGCAACAAATGATTCTAATAGTGTTTTCGATTGATTCATTGCTTTAGAGCAGTCTCATTACATGATATTAAAATAAGATGAGAATACTCTGAGGGTGCTCTAGAATAGTGAATCGAAAGAACTAGCAGTTAGCTATCAGCTCACGAAGGAATTGAAAGAAATAGAATAGCCAAGGTTTGGAGGATTCCCAGTCTCCTGTGATCTAATGTAACGCACTAAGGTCGATGATCCATAAGACGGAAATAGTAAACAGAAAGTCATACTGGGAAAAGAAACTTCAAATTAAGCATCCAGTCAAAGAATGCTAAGAAGCTTCTTCTTTTGTCAAAGAACTAATTAAGGATCAGTACAGAGCTCTTAATTGGTTTTGGCTTTTTAAGATACTGCCACAAATGATGCTAACATGGATGGAGTTATTCATGTTATTTCTTTATTTTAATGGAATACGTTTCCCTATTGATTATTCTAATGAATATGTACTGGGATAGATGGGCTGACTTCAGTAGGGAGAGGAATAAAACCGCGTTTAGCGAATCGCTCAGGAGAGAATAATTATGTGGCGAACTAGCTTCAATTTGTCAATCCTACTGCAATGTCAGGTCAAAAAAGCGATCAAAAGATGTCGCTACTTGAAATGTTCATTACTTTCACATCGCATTGGCGAATAACCTGGACAAGTCGGTTTGGTTTGCAGTGGAGTTCTCGAGCTACGGTTCTGCTGACGAAGGCCCAACTAGGCCTGAAACAGCTGTACAGAGCCTGCTCGGGGAATCCGCTGTAATCGAAACCGATTTGCACAAAACTTCTTTAATAATTTTTACATTTTGTAGTGATAGTAACGAGGAGTTTCAGTAGAAATTCACTTCAGCAATCGGAAAGGACTGCTGAAATGATATGAGGCTAGTTTTTATAATGGGTTTCCGACTATTATTTACTTTGTCGCCCTTAAGATACCTCTGCTATTAGCTAGAGAGAGATTCCCTCAGAGAGTAACCCTCCCAGCAACCTTCTAATATTTAGAAGTCAAAAATTCTCTTGGCATTTGTTCACAACTAAAACTCATTATTTATATTAAATGTGGTTTGCACGATTCAACTGTAAACAGAAATATTAAAAAAGTTGTAAGCATTATGTTTCAATTTCGTTTTATAGTTCAATGCAAATTTAAAGTTATGATCCTAACAATGGTAAGCCCTTGCTTATTATCCCCAGCTCATTTAATTTTCTCTTATACAAAGTTACAAGTCGGGGGGTGTGAAGTTTTAAAGTTTAGTTTAAGCTCACATATGCGCGCAAGAAATGGGGTGTAACGACGGAAGTCATAACCATAACTACAATTTTCAACTTCTTTGCAGTAATAATACGACTTTACTGTACCCTGTGTTTCGCACTTACTTTTCATTATTTTACATAAATACACACACACACACATAATCCACGTAAAGTTCTCAAGTCGACCCGTCGCGTCGCACGCACCGCACCCTTCCAGATTAAATTAATAAGATCCAATAAAGAAGCAATTGCCTTTGTGGAGCTCGAAAGTAAGCGAAATTTTTTTTTTTGCTGGAAAGGTTAATCGCCAGATTAAGGTAGTGACAAGGGTTGATATATTAGAAATGTGATAAAAACGCGCCGTTCGTGTTACCACTGGCTAACATATTAGCCATGTGCATAAATTTACATTCGAATGAGCCCGCCTTTACATTTCAATAATTTGGGGGATTTCACCGGAAGTAAGGGAGATTATACGAAGCTGAATCTGCACTTTTTTTTTTTCAAATATATGTATAGGCATATTTTAAGGAGTATTTTATAAAATCTGCTGAAATGGAATTCTCCAGATTAAATTCATTAATTTTGAATAACATCTTGTAACAACCCTGTTAAAGGTATCGATGGATTTTGATAGGTTTATCCTCGTTTAGATGTTCAATATTTGCCGTGCATATTGAAATTTGGGAATGATGTTTGCATTCGGTTTACACCTCCTCATTTCCTCTCGTACACCATCAGTGTTCTTATCACACACCTTATTTGTATAATAATATTGATGAGATTTCCTTCGCTCCGTCAACGTCGAATTACTGGCTCAACACGTTTCCGGGAAAACGCTGCGGACATTTCCGAACTTACGAGCGCGAACCAACAAGCGCTTACGTCCGTTGTAAATATTTAAATTGGAGCTGCAAGACCTCACGTTTGTTCGGTATGCAGGAGTGCCTCTTCGTGTATTACTATTTCCGGCCATTGAATAATGCATTGTTTGCATACGTGAAGCTTACAGCTTGAAATGTTGACGGTGAGCGACAAGAAGGCTGTCTGTATTTATAGGTAGGTACTACTGTCGAAAAGTTTGGTTACTGCTGGAAATTTCAAACGTTAAATCAAACAACTCTACACTTAAAAAATCACATCTTCCTTTTTTTACCTCTAGGTACAGGGTGTAATCGAATAAGTTTAACTTATTAAAATTTCATCACACATAAATGCAAATGTCAGTGGTCTATACAAAAGCATAATTTTTTTTTACTGCAACTAAGAGTAATTTTTTTTAAGTTTCGTTTCCCTAGAAAATATTTCCCTTTAATAAAAGAATTGAAGCGGCAAGCTACTGAATGGAAAAAAATCTTAATTAATATTTTTTACTTAAAGTATTACAGACGTAACAGGGATTCCGAGTTACAAAGTAATCCTAAACATGGCACAAAAGAAGTGCACGCAATTCCATTGTGACAGTAAAGACGCGAAACTCTTCAGCAACTTATCCTCCGGCGGAATACCGCACCGCTTGTTATGTCTTCGGCGCCCTTTGTTTATGAACAGGCAGACGTTCCGTTTCACGCAAAGCTTAAACAAACAACACCGGGAGTTATACGGGCTTTAATTTTATAATCTTCGGTGTAGGCGGTGGATGATAATTCAGGAAAAACAAGAATTCGCCTTTTTTTGGGGGGGGGGGGGTAGTTAAGGGCGAACTGACGTACTCGAAGCTGATCATGTAAGATGCATGTGAAGCGGGGCGTTTTATTGATTCTGAGCAACCCTTTGAACTATCAATATCCGCGTGCTTGTATTTAACGCTCGGAAGCACATTTTGTATTTAACGATGAACTCTGGGGAATTTATAATAATTTTCCGGCGCTAAGAGGACTGACACGAATTTTAAAACTTATACTACGAGGGGGGATGTAGATTTGACCTGGACTTTCTTATAAAACGATAACAATAATAACACGAAGTTAATGAAAATAATGTCCTGTCTTTAATATAAACCTATCCCAACGATCAGGCAACTTGCAAATACCGACAAAGAAAATTTCTTTTGGTTGTCTGCAAAGCCAATTGTGCACCGCTTCTATTACTTACTCATCCGACATAAATTTCTTTCTTGCGTCTCAAGAGACCTAAACTCTAAATGTATAGCCGTCCAAGTTTTGTATCGGTTCTATGATCTTGTTATAAAACACAGCTTCAAAGAGACCGGCCTGCGGTCGCCTTTCTGTCGCTTTTTTTTGGCAAGGCCATAAAACCGCTACCAAACTGGGACGACTATATAGTCTTTCGGTCAATTAAGAAATCTGTTAAATTTGTACCGTCAACGTTTCAAACCATGCTGAAAAAACGTAAAAAGAAAACTTAAATTAAATCCTTATAACGGATGTGTTTGACAGCATTTTAGACTTGAAGAACAGACGAGCTTTTAATCTGGAACGTTCAAAATTACGAAAAAAGGAGAATGAAAATAGTTTCGAAATGTCAGGGACAGATTTCGCCTGATTTCGTAATACACTCCGAGGAGCGGAGTTAATCCTAAAATCCCGAGATGTCGGCCGTGGCATACGTGATGCATGAAGAGAAAATGATTTTGTAAGCTCCGAGCTATTTGACTCATTTGTTACAGTTGCCGAAGATAACGATTACAAATTCGCTCGATATCGTCCTGGTATTAGCGTTCCAATAAAGTTCGGAATGGTCGTCGCGAATAAATTTATGTTTTCGGTTAAATAAATCTATTGTTTATTTTTCAAAAAAAGACAATATGCTAACAGGAAAATACAAGACATATTTTATTTGGATGCTTCCAGACAGACAAATATTGGGTTGCGTCAGACTGAAGCAAACTCTGTATGTAGATTTTATCTAAACTACTTAAAAAGTTTACAGTAAAGCGCGGTTGTGAGTTTGTTTTTGCACTATCCGAACGTTCCCCTTTGTACTTGTACTTTGTTTAGTTCTGTTTCGTTTTATCTAAATTCGTTTTGCTTATCAGCGACGACGATCGGTATAAATTGCGCGAAAACAGCGCTGTGTTGATTGTTGAGGAGTAATTTAGCTTTTTACTACGCAACTAATTATAAACTTATTATTTGATAGAAATCAGCTTTAACAAAATAATTAAAAAAACATTATACTACTTTATATACAGAGTGCAATCGATTAAGTTTCACTGAAGGTTATCCATCCATAGGAGAATTAATTCTGCAAATATCAATGGTCTAGCTGAAAAATAAAAACCTTTTACAAGAGCACGTCGTATTTTGTGTGAAAACCTCTGCTCGTTCGTCTGCGGTTTTTATAAACACATCGAAAAACAATAAAGCGCCAGCAAATTTTTTTGTGTAGTCTGAACGTAATACTTTTAGAATGTGAACTCTATTGAATTAATTGTAAGAATCCAAGCATCTTATAATTATTATTATAATTATGAAATGAACTAACTAGAACGCGAAATCAGTCTACATAAAAAATTGCGTAACCGTATGACACACGCTGGACATTGCGAAATTCTAATGCACCAGCAACTGCAGTGAGGATGCTGACCTCGTGCTATTTTGTATTTTGCCACGCCAGCTTTTATTTGGTTTTTCTTGATCACGTGGTCTATATAGCCTGTAAATGCCTTCGGGCTCTGGAGATGCACAGGACCAAACTGCTGTTTGGTCCTGTGCATCTCCAGAGCCCGAAGGTATTTATAGAATGTCATAGTGGGTGTCGCTGTTCTCGAAAAGTCCGTTGTCCCTGTATCTAGTGCTATGGTTTGGTAAGAATTTTTATTATTGATTTTTTTTTTATTATTTCGGCTATGTTTATAAACTAACATTGCTTATTTTAATTATGAGATGCTGGTTTTCTCGTCCTAAAATTATTTTGAATGTGTTTTATGTTCTCTTGTGGGTTATTCCGAAGTAATCTGAAATTGCGTTTAAATTTCACATCTGTCTAAGTTTTGATCTCTAGTAATTTGACTAGAGGGTGGTGTGTACGTAAAATTGTCTTAATCAGTTTATAATTGTTTGCTTATTCTTACTATATGTATTAATTAAATTTTTTCTTTACGAATCTATAGAGTGAGGCTATCTCCTGAGCTTTTCTAACGCGTTTACTTCAAAGTAGTTTCATCATAAAAGAATTCGCATCTCGACAATGATTGAAGTGTGCTGAGATTGCGATCTTCATTATTGGCTTCGCCGGACGCAAATCTATAGAGCTTTCAAACTAATTCAATTCAATAAAAAAATAAATTTTATTCTGGTCCGTGATCTCACGTCACACGAATATCTATCTATCTTGAAACCGTTTAGAGATAATAATTTGGGATCTTTACCGTTGGTTAAGCCGCGCCAAGATCTCTAGAGCTGAGCTATCTCCTGAGCTTTTCAAACTTGTTTATTTCAAAGTACTTTCGTCCTAAAAGAATACTTTTGCAGATTAAGCAATTTAGCACAAATTTCCTACATCACCAGGTACACCTGGCCAGTATATTGAATCTCGAGTTAGTTTCTTACAAGATACTACTCCTTGATGTGCTTGGTGTAATAGATTATTTTCTTAACGACGATGGTATCATTAGACGTCTTCCACAGAATATTACATTTTTATATAGAAATAGATGGTCTTTTTTTATCCCAACAGGATTTTACTAAACTAGGAACATTGGTTTTGTGAGATGGCCAACCGTTTAAAATATAGAATTTCACTTTGTGAAGTGCTTCGTCTTCATTGATTGCGTTTTTAAGTCTTCACTCATTTTCTGGACTGATTGAAACGATTGAATATACTCTTAAATGAGAATCTAAATAATCAGTTTTCAAAGAACTTTGCATTGGTTCTCTGCTTAAGGTATCAGGAATCTACATTTCTTTTCCAGGCACATATACAATTTTAAAATCATATCTGAGTAAACGAAATGTAAGTCGTTGTATTCTTGGTGATAATTCATCTAGATTTTCCTTTATTATATCTATTAGAGGACGATGGTCAGTTTCAATTTTAAATCTTCTTGCAAATAAGTAATAATGAAAACTTTCACGTCCATACACAACTGCGAGTAATTCCTTCTCAATGTGATTATACCTTTGTTGAGTACTATTTAACGATAGTGATGCAAATTCAATAGGATGATTATCCTGAGTAATCATAATCACTGCTCCTAATCCATAAGGACTAGTGTCTACAGGAAGAGCAACTTCTTTTTCAGGATTGAAGTAAGCTAAAATAGGAGCTGAAGTGATTTGTTAAAACATGCAGGCACTCCACTGCCAATCAACGTTATTTTCAAGTAGTTTTCTTAACACAGTGGTTTCAGTCGAAAGATTAGGAATAAATTTAGCTAGATAAGAAATCATTGCAAAAAATATTTGCAATTCTTTACGATTTGAAAGTGGATTCATGTTAACTATTGGTTGGATCTTCTTTTCATACCTTTCTGCGATACCTTTCTGATTAATAATATGTCCCAAAAATTTAAGTTGAATAACTCCACATTTGGACTTTTTTTTAATTTAAAGTAAGAGCAGTTTTAGAAAGTTTAGTGAGGTTGGTTTAATCACTTGCTATTAGAAAAATAATAAATCTCTTCTCTTCAGCGGTAGTGCCTTAATTATACTTATGTAAATTAAAGAAAGCAGCAATACATAATAGTAATCGACCGGAATGTCTGCGATTTTGGACTCCTTCAGTCGAACTCTTCGTCCATCGCAGCGCTGCCAACCTTATGAAATCAATAATCCTTAGATGTCACTTAAAAAATCCGTCTTAAATTGTTGATATGTAATAAAATTGCTTAAAAAATTAAATATAAGGAAGTAAAATTTGTAATAAAAAGGAAACAAAATGACAAATTATTATTTATTTTTTATCATTATATATTATATTAATTTCTTATTTGAAGCTTTCACTTCAATGTCAACTGTTTTTACGTTATCAAACCACAAAATTGTTGCAAAACTCCACAACCACAACCGACACACTTTGCCATGAAGTTTGATGTTAACCCACGCTTTTATCCACCCCCTTAAAAAAATTATGGTCACTACAGGAGCGTATTCCTCTCACTGGTATTCTAATATTAAGATCAAAGTAGATCAAACTCTGAAAATCAGTCATTTTATACAACAATTCCTGTTACAATCAATACAGTCACTGTCAAACATTAAAAATCCGTAGATTTATATCTGAAATCTGAGAATCGTATTTTGTGATTAAAATCCGTAGATCTACGGATAAATCCGTAGGGTTGGCTACGCTGGTCCATCGTCTACATATACCAGCCTCCTCTTCATCCCGGACTCCTCCTGGATCGGCCAGTGTCTTGCAGTCAATGGTGCATTTAGCCTCTTGTGATACTTCTGCATTATCTCGCAAATTCTGGCCAAGCTGCCTGCCTACCGTAGATCATCGTCTGCCAAAACTTATTTCTACTCCATCGTTCTTGGTACTGTTCATTTTGATTTTACTTTAACTTTTAACTAAATGTCTTTTTGACTTTTCTACTCCTGTGAAAATAAAATTTCTTTTGTTTATTTACATTTAAAATTTTGATAAGTTGTTTTAAAACGTTTTTAATATTGACCCTAACGTAAATATCACAGCAGTGTGTCATAACTTCGTTTCTTTTCTTATGTATTAATAGTCGTTACAATAAGTGAAGCTTATTCGATTACACACTGTATATTCGAGTTTATACGAAATTGCGATTATTAATTAGGTACTTTTCATCTTGAATGACATTTATTTGCCTGCATTGACTAGCTTCAGTCACCGTCTCGTTACAACAAAGTAAACAAATAGTTGGTATAAGCATTTAAAAAAACTCTGCATCGACACGACTGATTGTGAGTAAAAGCAAAGTTTGGTTTACGAACTTTTAAATTAGTGAATATGTGTATATGAGTAAAATTTAGTAACAAAAACTGCAACAAATAAAATTATATTTAAATTTCCCAGCGCCAATTTAATTAATGATATGCCACAAGCGTGCTTTGTACTTTAAAATAATAATATATTTGATAAAAAAAAAAAAACGACCGTGTACGTTTCCAGGAGCTCGAATTCATAAGCGAAACGTGCACGAAATATTTTAAATTTGAGCAAACTAACATAAACTAAACTGCAAACTGCAGCTCGCTGCATTAAATATAAACCATCCGCCGGATATGTTTTAAACTTCGGAAGTTTGCTCAAGACTCAAGACGCTCTCTGGCTCTCCTTTCTGTTGTCGTCTTTTCGTGCAGAGACACACCTACATGTGTAGGGGAATTCACGAACGCGAACGTCGAGAACTCTTTTAATACGATAAGCCTCGAAACAAGAGTGCTCATAAACCGTCGAGAAATTGCAAAATAAAATTCTAAAGATTTCATTCCACCTCTTCGCCTCGAGGTTTAAAATATATATGTATATTTTTTTTGTGTGTGTCCGGAGGCGTTCGCCGTGTCGCGAATGACAAGAATGAAGCATATTCTCCGGGGGTTAAAGTGACGCTGGGCAATTTAAATTTTCCCCTCGTTTTTTCACTCAGAACTTCATTACCTTTATATTTCAAGAAGAAAATATTGCAATTCCATTATTATTTGTGGAACTTTTCTATGAAATCGTTTAAAAAAAATGAAAACAAAATAGTAATGTTGGGCAATGAAAGTTTGAAGAAATTAAATAAATAAAAAAAAATGAATGGATTCGACTTCCCATTTAGAAACTTTCATCCTGATTAACTTTAACCTTTGGTTTATTCCCACGCCTACAATTGTACTGAAATTATTTCTATAGCAATAAACCGAAGATTAAAGTTAAATCAGTGATGAAAGTACCGGCCCTTAAAGTCCTAATCGGTATAAAACGAATGATTATATAAAACTAATTGTTACCTGTGATGATGGATGCATGGACGCGCAGCAAACGGGATCCAATTCATGAATAATTTATCGACAATAGTTCTTGTGAGTGGAATGGCGTGTTATGTGGAGATAGAACGTTAACTACGTTTTAAACGACCGATGATCGATTCGGGGGCTACTAAATTTAAACGTACATATACCTCACGTTATAGTCGAACGTAATTTATTTGCTTTATAATAACGAGCCATAAAATAAATGATCTAATAAGGGGTGCTTATACGACACAGCGAAAAATTGCTCCGTCTATAATAATTGCATTGTTCTATTGAAACTGACGGAAGGATTAACGATTTTCTGTCGGCCTATTAAAAACTTTTAAATTCGCTTTAAACACGCGTGCTGCATTAAATATTCATGTGTCGGATTGAAGTAAAACCGACCTATTTTATTTATTTTATTTTATTTTTTCCGTTGCGAGTGCAAGTCATTATTTGAAATTGTTAAATTACCTTTTTATTTCTAAATAGCGTAACAACTTCTTGCACGAGAGTTGATTTTATTTATTCTACTGCATAATTCCATATCAAGTAGTAATTGTTTGCAATGATTGATTCGTCTTGTGTTTGTATAATGTGTATGTGTATGAGGGCCTTTAAGTACGGCTCTGTGATTGGGGCAAAATGTTTTATAAGTCGATACTGCGGCCACGCAGGGAAGAAGGTTCGAGGGAAAGGAGGCGCTGGAATATTTATTAAGGACTCAGTCCTAATACTGGCTTACACAAAATTAACTGACCCTCAAAGGTGCATTCACTCTCGCATTTACAAAGGGAAAAGGCAAAAAATTGTGTACAACGAAAAGAAAGTGGTACAAAAAAAAATCAAACGTGTCATTGATGTTTCCATTAAAACAGCGACGGTGTTTGAGGCTTCACATTTTCAAGAAATAATTTATGATCAATACAATCCGTTATCTCTTTCACGCAACATTTTTCACGTCCGCGATGACTTGCAACCACAACAAAAGTATAAACAGGGCCACTTCTTGCAAAAGCGATTAATCACCGGAACATTTAATTAGCAAACAGAAACAACACCAGCAACAAAGTGGCTCAATTTTTCATCGCACGCCGCCGCCGCCGTTCGATAGGGCAACGGAAAAGAATTATTTATATCGCCTACCCCCCAGCCAAATTGATAATCCCCGGAATAAGCAGCAACATCTGGTTCGCAGATCAATTAGGTTTATCGGCGATTAAGATTAATATTTAACGAGGAGCAATAACGTCCCCGAAATATGAAAACACGCTGTAAAGTTATTTATCGATAATCCTGCAGGATTAAAAACATCAACGAAAAAATCGCCTGTAATCCCCCCCTCGAACGTATATACATAAACAAATGCAGCCTGGAGGAAACACGAAATAAAAACGTTGAATTCAGATGGGTTTCACATAAATATTTGTGTGGGAAGATTTTAAAGCAAAGTAAACAAAAATGTTTGGAATTCCGGGGGATTACTAATCCCTTGCATATTTGATCGTTGTATTAAGCCGATTACACACTTGTGGATTTGCTCCCATACTAAAAAGAATCCATTTTTGTTTTATTTTTTAAGATATCTATCACAAGAGCGCATTGTCTTTTGTTTGAAAATCTCTAGTCGTCCATGATTGTTATAAACACATCGTAAAACAATAAAGCTTCGGCATAATTCACGGTCACTCGGTCATTGTCGCCCTTAAGCAATCCGATAACGGAAGAAGCTTCTAAATATCCACTCGCGTTGATTAATTATAAGCCAATTTTTACGTATTGTTAACACAGTGTATAACTGCTGCTCATAAAAGTGTAGCAGTTTATATCAATAGGGGCAAATATTACAGTAAGTGAAATTTATTCGATTACACACTGTATATTCAAGTTCACACGAAAATGCAAGTAAATACCATTATTTACATTAACAACGGTTGTTAACATCAACTTACTCCGCGAAAGCTGCGTTTGTTAAATCAATGCATTTATTTGTTTATATTCTGTGGTGAAACCGAAGAACTATTGTATGCTAGCCAAATGAAACTTCGGGAATCCGGAAACATAGAGGGTGCTAAAGTTGGACATTAGTACAAGTCCAGCACGGGGTGCTAAATATCGGAAGGCATTTAAGAGCAGTGATCCATTACGGAGATCTCGACTACTGCCAACTCAGGCATTGTCAATGTTTGTTGAGGCATCTTTATCGCGAAAGCAGTATGGGATTATAAGAACAACCGATAAAAAACTATACCCGTGTTATAGCATCTTACACAATGCGAAAAAGGAATGTTACCCTATTAGAGAGTCATATCGAGTCACTGCAACCTGCGTTGAAGTACGTTTGCAAGACTTATTAAATCATACCATCACACGTTTGCTGTTATACCTGGAAGAAGTTTTGACATTCCTAAAAACAGAAGAAATTGTGTCATTAGAATTAAAGAGCAAGTGGAGCTGCGATGGTTCTCAACAAACACAATATAAGCAGAGGTTTGAGAATAACAATGACTCTGACGCGAATATTTTTCAATTTTCATTGGTACCTCTTCAAGAACAGAATAATTTGGCGAAATCCAACTCCATCGTCCCCTCGATATTGAAGACCTATAAGAATAAGATTTGTCAAAGAATCGCCAGAGGTTACCAATGAAAAAATAAATTATATTAATAAACAGATTGGACAATTGGAAGAAACAAAGATAAGGATAAGTTGATGCCAAAATCTGCAATGCTGCAACACAAACAACGTCAACAATGAGGTGCTACTTCAAAAGATTTTAATAATTTATCAAAAGCATACAAAGTTGACTTAAATAATTTGAAGTTTGGTTTATCGGTGTTCTAGTAGCATGCATTTTACGTACTAGTCGCAGTTCCTCTATAAATTACATAGCGAAACTGTGACTTCATAAAATGCATGCCACTATACATGCACGAATTAGATTTTTTGAAAGTTTGCTCCATCTGTCTTATAAAGGGTGAGTTCGCGTTTACGCTCAGATCGATCGGAGTGTTTCTTTTTCTCACTCCTACATGCAGTGAAACGCAGTCGCTCTCCCTCACACTTTTGATCAGACCGCTCGGCGAGCGTCAACACGAACTCACCCAAAACGTCTGTGAAAAAGTGGTAAATTAGAATAGAAGTCGAAAAAGAAAATGTGGCACAAAGGAAGAAAGAAATCCAAGAAAATTTTAGGATTAGATTGGGCCTCATTGTTGACGTTCCCAAGCCTGGATGTGGCAACAGCCATGACGGGAATACAAGTAGACGATTTTTCCCAAATTCTCCAGTATCTGCAGAAATTACCGGTATTGACTTAAAATTGATTGAAAGGTTTGCTGTCGTGCTGGAAGTCATTTCGAGTGGTCACACAATAGATATTGAAAAGTTTTCTACGTATTGTCTAGATACAGCTAAATTGTATGTTCAATTATATTCGTGGCATCCTATGTCCCTAACAGTTCATGGACCCCTTGTCGTGCAACACGCCTTATTGCCAATTGGCAGTTTGTCAGAAAAAGCAGCGGAAGCGAGAAACAAACACTTCCGCCTATATCGTGAGGATTTTTCCAGAAAATTTTCTAGCGAACAGTGCAAAGTCGACATACTAAATAGGTTACTGTTGACATCAGACCCGTTCATAACTAGTATAAGGTCAGTGCCGCGTAAGAAAAAAGTACCTTTTAGTAAAGAAGCAGTGGACATGCTACTTCCAAGTGACACACTTGATTTACAAGAGGCTGTTTTTAATATTACGTCAGACGATACGAGTGATACAGGATGAGGAGATCTATCGAATAGTGTTCTTTTATATTATACAATGAATTTTAAGAATAATGATGATTTCAGTTATCTTTTGCTTTTTACTTGAATTACTCTATAATTTTCAATGATATTACTATGAGTATATCGTATTTGTGATACAAATTTCATCGGACAAGAACCAACTGTAAATATGAGTATATCATTACACCGGGTGTTGAATTTCAAAATTCACTTGCATTGAAATTCCTATAGTGCGTAATCAAAGTGGACATTCGGTATATGATTACAAACTATAAATTTTAGCTTGAAATACTTTGTTGTGATCTAATAAATGAGAAAAGACGATAAAATAATTTTGGCCAACTTTTTGGGTCCAATACCCGTACGTGCGACGGTCTCCGACGATGTTGGTAGATGGTAGTGCGTGGGATCATCTTAGGTTTATTATGTACCTGTGCGTGCGCTTCTTCTGTAGTAGAAGTACTACAGCTTGCTTTGGAGTTTTATCGAGTGTTGCTTGCCTACGATAGGTGGCGACAATAAGTTGCACGGAAGAGTATGTATATTGTTCCTGACAAGTAATGTACGGGAGGCTCCTGACACTTGAGTGCACAGGATCGACTGAAGCTAAAGCGGTCGGTCGTAGCGGGGATGAAATAATTCTGCTTCGTTAGTGTAAGGGTGTAAACGAATCACCGATGATCAGAGCTGCATCCCATTCGTCGGCTGGCAGTCTTTTTATGTTTACTCCGGAGGTTGTCTCAGCGACCAAATTTGAGAAGGCGACCTTATTTGTGGGCCAATCATGATCGAATGCTGTTTTGCTTTAATTCGTCAATGAGCGGTCTAAATTTTGTTTATTTGCGACGATCGTCATCGTTGCTTTCCTAGTTTCTTTGTTACGCAAATGTCCACGTGATGCTTCGCCTGAATTTGTTTATCTGACATTATTAAGGCATTTTCGGAAAATAACTCTGGTTAAAAAGATTAACCCTAACGGGTTAGTAGTCAGGTTGGTGAATTTTCGAACGCCAATGTGGTTGTCAGGTCACTATCACAATAACCACATCTGGCCAAATTTGGCAAACCCGTCATTTTGTGCAAAATAATTCACAAATAATTAAACACTTTAACTAAAACAAATCAAATTATTCGTTAGTACATGTCACACATTTCAAATCATATTTCAAATTACCCAAACTTCAAAAAAGGAAACAGATGAACATAACCTCATAACAGAACCTATGTAACTCTACTCAATTACCAGAGTTACTTGGGTTGCGTACCAGTACTAATTTTCGAATGCAGAACAAATAACCAGGTTTAATAAACGAACGCTTTTCCAAGAACCTGACTGCTCCGATCGAATTTCCGAAAACGCCTTTAGTTGCGTTCCTTTTACATATTATGAACTGAGGTTAGACTAAGTGAGGTGAGTGGCTCATCTCACATAAAAAAGTGAATGAAAATTTGTCTAAATGGGAGGAGAAAACTCAAGAAATGTGAAAAATTTCAAAGTCAAAATTTGTAAATAATGCATTATAATATGAGGAAGCGTGAAACAGGTTTTATTTAACTAAATGAAACCATTTTTGGCAACTACTTCGAGAAGAAACTTTTCAGCGCAAGCATTTTGTGTAAAAAACTTACCATTAGTTTCCCCCACTACTGAGGGACGAACACTCATTACTGAGGAAGGGTTTGCGATTCCTTCAAATCGGAAAGGGGGAAAGCCACTTCTGCTTACCTCACTTCAAGCAAAAGTAACGTGTAATTTAAGTAAGGAAGAGGGAGTGAGGTAAGATTATCTCAGAGTTGGTGTAAAAGGAATGCGACTATTGTCCTACTATTGTCAATCTGACGTTTTTCGATGTCTATCATTTTGACGCTTCTGACAGCTGTTATTTTGACGTTTTATTGTCATCTGTCATCATGACGTGTTTCGTTGATCGCTGGGCAACGTACGAGCTCCCACAAAGCAAACAAACACATGCAGTTAGATCGACCACCGTCTCCACCCTTTATGAAAGAAAGTCAGCATGGTCATCACCGATACTTTTTAATGAGAAGCCCCAGTTACAAATAACGGTTTATGTTTACTGAGATTCATTATCCGTTCCTCTTGAAAATATTTCCACACCAGTAGATTTTACTCAAACCCTTTTCCTTTCTATCTTGTAATTTTGAAAAACAAAAAAAAAATAGATGAACGCAAGTTGTTATGATGCTTCAAACAAATCTACCAGCAACTCGACGCGTTTATAAATTTAATGTGGAAATGAACTAATGAAATACGAAATGATTCAGTTTCATTTTGCGATTATATGCATAAATAAATACAGAAGGGTTGATTTGGAGGAACAACATACATACATGTAATTATCAAGAGCCTAACTGCGGGTTCAAAATTTAATTATTTTCGTCTCGCTGTATTTTCAGTTTCTCTTATTTTGAAAGTATATGTACTAAAAGATTATGTGCTCGAAGGGAAAGTCAAATTACCCAGACGAGAAGAAAAACATCGGCACATGTGTGGAAAGTGGTTAAACTGCTCGGATGTTAATATTAAAATTTCTCCGAGGTATAGCACCACCAGTGTGTGTTTCATAAACGCGGGTTGTGGATACAGTGCCCCAAGGAAAATTTGATATTACTGCGCGAAACAAAGGTCACGCGTACACTATTTATCTTTGGAGCCGGGTCTGTATTTGTTTGGTTATTATATCCGCAGAAAACGTGGTTTCGGAGTGGGTATAAGATTCGATCCAAAGCAGATAAAGACGGAATAGGCCCGACGCGATCCTGAAACCCTGAAAAAAGCATTTTAATTTCGTTTAAAATTGTTCGACTGAATAATCCGCTTACTACTAACTCTTCCGAAGGCACTCGGAAAATTCGCCGAAGATAAAATTTAATAGCACGAAAAATGTGCATTAAAAGTACTGCCATCATTTTCAACTCGGAGTGCCAATTAACCGATTAAATTAAGTTTAGCTAATCTGAAATTAAATTTTTTCCTCTCGGCTTCTGGCCGCTAATTTAATTATTATTTAATGCCCGTTTTTAACGCCAACTTTGCCATCGATCGTTTCACGTATATACCTAGGAACACCACCGCGTAATTCCTGTGCATGTTTCATGCCGACGTGGGTAGGTGAAAAATATGTAAATTGATCATGCGAGACGTTAATTACGCCCCTAAATGAGCACGGAAAACTATTTAAGCCGTACATGTCAGGATAAACTTTGAAAATGTAAACAAGTTGTGGTGCTCGAATTAACTATGCAACTAAGCCCTTGGGCGCAGGCTATGTATTTATGTATGTATTCGATGCAATATTACACAGTCCACGTCACAATGCAAATTTGCATGTTTCATGCCGACGCTAAATACAAACTCAACACACGCAAAATATTCAGAATGGGCCTTATCAATTATATCAGTAATCGGTGCTGTTTATCATAAGCTTAACTTGAACGAATGGGGTGCGTAATAAAAATGAGTTACTCATTTGTAATCTTTGGCCATAAATTCCTAATCTTTTAACAATCTGAACCACTCACTTTTTTTGTACATTCTGGTGATTAATTAGAAATTAGAAACTGTGCACTAAAAAAATGAAATGGAAACGTGGTTGTGTTTGCTTATGAACGAAAAAATGCTGAATTCTCTCAAAACGTCTTATGTCCACAGATTTAACCGACCTAACTTTGAATTTGATTTCAACACGACTAAGTTTCAAATTTGGAAAAAGTTAAAGTAGGAAGTTTAGGATTTTCTCTTAATAATAAGTCTGTCGTTTTGAAGAAGTGAATTCAACAATCCTCATATTTTTGCACGCCCTAAGTAGTGCTACAAGTTACTGGAATATTCGCCGCTTTTCCACATTGTTTTAACAATTACTGTAATCGGTTAAGTTTCACTTTATTAATACAGTAAATTCTTCATCACAAGAGAATTTGTTTTGCAAATATCAATAGTCTAGCTCAAAAAATAAAAAAAAAAACGAACTACATCATTTGTGTGAAAACCTTCGTTCGTTCGTGAGATATACGTGCGTCTTCGATTTTTATAAACATATCATAAAACAATAAAGCTCCAGCACGTCACATAGACGGTCACTTGGCCAATGTCACTCATATGCAATTCGATAACGGAAGAAGCTATTAAATATCCACTCGCGTTGATTACTGAATTAATTAATTATAAGCCAATTTTTACGTATTGTTAATGCAGTTTATAACTGCTGCTCATAATTGTAGCAATGTGTAGCAATTTACATCAATAAAACAAAGTATTGTAATCTTCGACCATCTGTTCCATTAGATAATCGACAAGAATTACATCATGATATTCCATATTTTGTAAACAAATAACACGCAACGTGAGTTAATTTGTTAAATGATTGAAAAAATGAATGATTGTTATTATTAGTTAGTTTGCATTACAACACCGAGTGACCTGCATACTCAGAAAAGAAAATGCATTAAATACATTTATTTATTTCTTTGAATGAACACACGTTAATCTGCACGGGCTTTCGGAATTTTGTTTATGTAGTCTGAACGTAATAAAGTAATAAAATCATAAATTAAGGGATGATGAGAATCGGCGTGCTTCTGTTATAATAATACTTTTAGAATGTGAGCTCTGAACAAAGGAGACAAAATGAAGATTATGCAAAATAAACAGAAATTAAAAGACTTAAGAGACGAAAGGATATGACTTGGGTTTTTCACAGATTGCGTGGCGCCGTCGATATGAGAAACATCAATACTGAGAAGAAATTGATTTGACCCTAGAAGTGGGACAACAACAAAGAAGCTTTGGAAGAGGTGAAGGAACAGAATAAAGTGAAAACTCCAAGATACTAAGAACAAAGCAAAAAGAGGTTTGCAAGTTGACGGATACAGCAAAGGAGAAGGGTAAAGAAATGGAAAATGGAACAAATATAGGAAATAACGTGAAAGAACGACTTAGCACGGAAAATGGAAAAATTATTAGAATAGGATCCTTTGGAACATGAGAGGAACAAACAGGGAGGGTGCCTTAAAGGCGGTCGAAAGGGAAATAAAGTAATATTCATTGGAGGTAGTAGCAGTACAGGAGACCAAACGAGCAGGTAATGAAGTTTTAGAATTGGAAGACACTTGGCGTAGGTTTTCTAATAAAAAAGATTTGGAAGCTTGCAATTCGAGGCTGTATCAGAAGGTTCGAGGCTGTATTAGAAAGAATATGTTTACTAAGAATTAATGGAATGTTCCGAAAGATAACAGTAGATAATAAATGTGCCTGCACCTACGGAAGACAAAGAAGAAGTAGAAAAGCAAGAATTCTACGAGTCACTAGTTGATATAATGAAAAGAGTTGCTGGATATGATATGAAAATAATAATGGGTGATTTCAACGCAAAAGTGGACAGGGAAGAGTTTTATCAACCGGTAATAGGTAAATACAGTAAACACACTATAAGTAATAATAATGGAGAAAAGTTAATTAAATTTGTCACAGAGAGCTCTTTAAGAATGATGAGCACTTATTTCCCCATAGAAATATTCACAAAGGAACATGGACCTCGCCGGATAGTAAGACGGTGAACCAAATGGACCTGTTTTAGTAAATAGGAGTCAGGTATCCACGGTATTAGATGTAAAGACGTGTAGGGGAACAGATGCAGACACGGATAATTTCTTAGTGAGAGTTTGGGAGAGCATTGGAAGGTATAGAAGAAAAGGGCGAGATTGACGCAAGATGGGAAAGCGTGGAAAAGGCGATATCGCAAACCGCATCAGGATTTACAGAACAGAGAAATAAGAAAAAAGGTTGGTTTGATGAAGAATGTGAACAAGCAATTAAAGAAAGCAGAAAGGAAAGAGAAGTAATGCTATGTAAAAGAACAGAAAATACAGTACAGGAATATAGAGAAAAATTAAACGAATTTGTACGGAGAAGAAGAAAACTTTTATACAAAAGAAATTAGACCAATTAGAAGACGTTATCAAGATATAAAGAGTGAACGAACGGGTTATAAGAGCAGAACGGTATTTTTTGAAGATGAGTAATTTGCTGGGAGAACAAGAAAATATAAGAGAAAGAAGGGTAGAATATTTTCAGAAGGTGTTAAGTAATGATACAGAGCTACAGGTGGAAACTGAAGAAGTGAGTATCACAGAAAACACGCAAGAAAGTGAAGTTAGCTAACCAGGCCTAACAGAAGTAAAGGAAATAATACGGAAAATGAAGGATAACAAAAGTCCCGGGGAAAATGGAATAACAGCAGAACTGATACAGTATAGGGGCGATGGGTTAACTAGAATTATGTACGATATGATACAAAAATTTGGGAGAGAGAAGAAATGCCACAAAGATGGAAGGAAGCAATACTGTTCCCAGTGCATAAGAAAGGAAACAAAGCACAATATTCCAATTACAGGGGAATAGCCAAACTAGATGGCTTCGTTTATAAAGGAAAGTATTCAAAAATACATGGAAAGTACAGTAGGATACTATCAGGCAGGATTTCGAAAAAACAGATCGGTAGTAGACCAGTTGTAGAGACCCACTGCCACGAGTAGACACTGTAGAAAGAACCCGATTATATCAGATCTTAAGAGTCCTTAATATTCCTGGTAAATTAATAGATCTGATGAAGATGACGTAGTGTGACACAATAGCAGCCATAAAAATAATGGAGGCAACAACAAGGAAATTCAAAATTGGGAAAGGGCTTAGGCAAGCTGACCCGTTGTCAACAATACTCTTTAATCTGGCGCTGAAATATGTGATCAGAAAGAGTGGAATGAACTTCAAGGAAAACATATATTACAAAAGCAACCAATGTCTAGCCTATGCGGATGACGTAGTGCTAATAACAAGGACATGGCATGTATTAGAGCATATAGTAATGAGGATAGAGAAAGCTGCACAAAAAATGGGACTGAAAATTAATATGTATAGTGAAGACAAAAGCCATGATATTGGTAGGAAAAACAAGAGGAGAAGGAAGGTATTTTACAGTACGAACAGAAAAAGGGGAATTTACAACTTCGAAAAAGTAGACAGTTTTAATTACTTAGGGGCAGTGGTCATGAGGGATGGAGGAGACACTGAAGAAATAAAATCGAGGATAAACAAAGCAAACCGAAGCGTGGCATCTTTAATGCACATAGTTAAATCGCGGTCCACAAGGCCGAACAAGAAAAATTAGGAGTATGGAAAAGATGTTTATTGAGGAAAAGGACGAACGCAGAGCTGTATACCTTATACACAAACCCACCCATCGTAAATCTTGTTAAGGCCAGCAGGATACGTTGGATGGGACATGTGGTACGCATGGAAGATAGCAAACCAAATACTAGGAAGAAGAGAGCTGACTAATAAAAGAAGAGGTAGACCAAGATCGAAATGCGAAGATTAAGTAAAAGAAAACTAGGAGTAATACAACGGAAACGAAAAGCGAAGGACAGAAAGGAATGGAGACGAATTGTCAACCAAGCCATGGGCCACAATGGACTGTAGTGCTATCAATATATAGAGTGTTCTTCAAGTTCGTACAAAAAAATTAATGGCGTGTTTGGTAACAGATATTCTCACGAATGCACCAAAATTAAAACGAAAAAAAAATTCATACCGACATCCGGCAATTCCTTGTGAAATGTTTAGAACCGCTAGATGCAACGGACGGTGACCTTCACTCATAATGAAGGTTGGAAGTCCCCCCCCCCCTGCGCGAGACGTAAACATACCGATGAAAGTGCCGATTAACATACCTGCCCACAGATTGATCGAAAAGCGTTGTTGAAAACTACGGCGCCGCATTGCATGGGGGTTTTCTTCTTCCCACACATGCATGTTGTGAAAATGAAACATACCATCCCTTGTAAACATTGATTCGTCGGCGAAGAGAATGTTATTGACAAAGTTCGGGTTGTCCGTCTGTTTCCGGCGTAACCATCGACAAAATCGCATGCGTTGGAGGTAATCTGCGGTCATCACTCTTTGAAAATGGAACGGGTATAATTGTTCCTCACGAATAATTGGCCAAACAACTGAATGTGACATATGCAATTGTCTGGCAATATTCCGCACACTTATCGAAAGATTTTCTTCTACAAGTTCTAAAATACCTTCTGCCGCGTTCATAATACCTTGCGGGAGCTGTCGTCCACCACCATGATCTGGGTAACGCTGTGCATACAAACGTCTTGCAGCCAACGCATTTTGACCACATTCGCCGTAAATTAGAATCATGTTCACAATAACACTATTGGAAAATTCGGCCATGTTTTCAACACTGTTATCTGCAACGAAGCTGAGAACTGACCCACCTAAACAGCCGATGCTGACATACTTCTCCGATTACGTAATTACGTAATAAAAATAAGCCAGGGACTATCAAACTGTTTCGTCGTTCGCCGAAAACATTTATTATTTCTACTATTTATTACTTCTATTACATCTAGTGAATTAACAGTGGTTGCGATAAATGAAACTTATTTGATTACATCCTGTATAAGCGAGGATGGGCGCACTATTTGAATTAGTTATTATTCTGAAAGCGATAATAATAAAATTTTGCAAAAGACCTAAATTTAGCAAGTAAATTTGTTACTACTGCATGGAGCGGAGCGTGAAGCCACGTTTCATTCCTTGACAAATTAGATTTTAATAATGCAATGCCAACTAGATTTACTATTAACTGCTCCAAAGCAAACATCATTTCAACATTTCACATGCACCGAGTACATTCGAGACCGAACGCATTACCTACAAAAGTTCGATAACACCATAAATCTTCTAGCAAATTCGAATCCAACAGCGGAATAGTTCGGCGCATATTAAAATCCAAAACGAAACTCTAAATATTTAAACATCCGGTCTGGGTTAAATCGGACGTAATTTGCGTCGCTTGCAGGTGTTTCGTGCTTCACGATCGCCGATTTAAATTAAATAATTCCGTAAGAGATAATTCAAATTGAAAATCCGATACCGTCGGTTAATTGATGGGCTTTAATTCGTTTCGAGCTCTGCAGCCATAAATTATTTTGGCGAGGAATTTTTCACGGTTATTGTTTGTGAAGAGGTAATTTTGAAATCGCTGATATCCGCAAATCTTTAAACCGTGATTTCTGCTCGTTCGAGCGGGATTATTAAATTTTAGTTGAGTGCATTAATTTAAACTGATGGGATTAGTTCAATAATTTTCATCGGACAGAGTATTTTTGTTGATTTACACAGTAAAAGGTCAAAGTAAGATGTGTCCATTTAATAATCCGGTGGCATTACCTGTAGAAATATTTTGTTTTGAAAATTAGTGTCATCGTTGTATATTTTATCAAGTTTAGAATTTAGGAAATTTTACGCATTCTCGATGTATCCGTAAAACACGAGCACGTTTGTTTATTTTATCTTATGGTTTGGAATATGATACGCGGTGTGTCTCAGGCAGAGGGATGGAAGGAAAGAAAGATGCGAGCGTTCAGTCTCCGGTCGGCGGTCCTTGAAGGGTGAACGTCTTGGTAAAGTTGCGCTAATTACGCAAACGGACTCGCGAGTGTTGTAATAAATTCCAATGACATGTGATGAAGTAGTTGTGTAAGAGTTAAGGCTTGCTGATGATAGATGATACTCTGGGGTAGAGTAAGGTGCCAATCACGTGGTGTCCGCTCATGGCTCGGACAGAGAGATAGGGCCAGTTGTACAAAGTAGGTTTAAACTGACGCTCAACTAAACAAATTCGCATAGGATCTTAATAACATATGGCAATTAATGCATTCATAAATAAAATTTGATGCGATTTTGTTTACTTTGAACCTGGTTCAGTTGAGCGTTAGTTTAAACCTCCTTTGTACAATTGGCCCTAAGAGATTGGGCATTCTATCATAAGGGTGATCGCTCTGTATTCGCCGATAGTCGGAGAGAGTAGGGGATCACTCCACCTGCATACGGCATTTGACCAAATCCGCTGGCTGTGGAGGCGTGAGTAGTAAATGCTGGAGACACAACTAGCTGTATACCTGACCAGGTGATTGCATTGTGATTTCCAAGAAAGGTCATGACTTGGTGTTGACTGGGCTGTGGCCAGTGTAGCAAACACTGTGGAAGTCAGTGGCACCAATGATTCTGAGAACGTACGCTCAGAAGGCAAGGTATACTAATATCCACCCGGGCT
This sequence comes from Dorcus hopei, assembly GCA_033060865.1. Taxonomy (NCBI): domain Eukaryota; kingdom Metazoa; phylum Arthropoda; class Insecta; order Coleoptera; family Lucanidae; genus Dorcus; species Dorcus hopei. The sequence goes on from CM065423.1 coordinate 35,268,595, forward strand.
TGTCTTGTCTATGCATGCGAAGTACGAAGTACTGAAATTTTATTAAACAAGAGATTAAACCTTAAATTTTCGAACCGATTGACATTCCTATTCATTATTTTAATCAGCATTTGTTACGTAGCCGTTTGCATTTTATTAAAACAAATCGGATTAAATGTTAGGTACGACTAAAAGCGAAAAGCCTTAAAAGAGATTTTCATTTAACCTTCACGCAGGACAGACGGGGCATTTTATCCTTTCAATAAACCGTTCTGCCGTGTTCATTTCAATGGCACTCAAAGCGAGGACATTAAAATTCGTTCGAACCACAAAAGAATCAGGTCCGGGTTAAATTTAATGCGGTTATTGAAATTAATAATTCGCCGCCCTTCTCTCCTGTATCTGTAAAAATGATGCGAGCGTGTCGCCTCCTGCCAGCTTCATCTGGTACTGCGATGACATATCAATTCCAGAACAAATAAAAAGGGCAATGAAGATGTCGTAGCTTTTTTCTAGTGGTTTCTAATGGAAAATCCTCGTATCTATAAAGGGCGGAATTCTTTATGAGACCACCGTACGATTCCACAGTTTTATTTTCGAGCATTTGAGGCAAACAGAAAGGGATTTAAAACGCACGTGTTACGAGGACGTATACATTATACGGGACGCATAAATTTTTTAAAATGTATTATTTTTAATGAAGTTAAAGCAGGGATTTTAACGATGGGGGTAGCTAACTTGAGAAGAGGGAAGCCGGATCGATAGTCTTTTTTGGCTCTGTAACGAGGTGGGGAACGGTCAGCACAGCACGGAAGGGCAATTGTGTTGTTTCCTCTTACTTAACAATGTAGTATTTTAACGATTTTCTTTTTTGAGTTGTCACGCTTTGACATATTTGGGCAACGACCTTTTTATTGTATTCATTCCTTTCTAAACAAGAAGAGTTAATTGTTAAAGGTTATATTAGCCCCCTTTGAAAATTATGAAAATTCTTGTTTGATATAAAACTTTAGACTTCCAGAAAGGCTAATCTCGTGTTGACCTAACTGAGGTTCACTGGCTCTTACTTCTTCTAAATACGAGTCGCAAATAAAAAGTTTTTGTTACAAACGTATCGGCCCCCGTAACTCGTAAAACTCGATCTAAGATGATTAAGTGCTAAGAGAAAAGTTTTATGTATTAACTTCGTAGATGTTTCATCCGGATCGAACACAAAAATAATTCCCGCGAAAATTTACTTTAGATAACGAAACTAATTCGAGTTAGCCAAACGAAAGCATCAAATTGATATATCATCCGTTTTTTTTTGACGTCCACAAGCTGGAAAAAGTTGCTGCGAATTTAAGGAAAATTTGATTGCCAACGTGTTGTGTGTAGGGGGTGGAAGTAATTTGTCACGAGTATTTATCCATTTCCTTTCTGATTTCGTTCCTCGTCGTGTCGATATTTGAAGGCTTGCTTTCGTCTCGCATTCGTTTTAAGGTTTACCCAAAAGGCAATCGCTTTTTCTTATTTATGTAAGCTTGAATGGGATTTATTTTATTACTACTTTCGTTATTCTTAGCGTTCCGTTAAAAAAAAAAGTTTCTCGATTTCGCGACGAAAACACATACAAGTTGTACGTATTAAACGGAACCAGGGAAACACACTGTTTTCGACCACAAAAATTTGAAGACCTCGATTGCTAAAAGTGGTCCGTGTATTTCGGCTCTAAAAACCTGTTTCGTTTTCTCTTCAAAACATGTGGTGTTTTTTCAAAATTCAAAAAATGTTATTACGAAATTTGATATAACAATAACTTCCGCTTTCGCTTTTATAGACCGTTGTGTAGTGGGCGACCAAATCGTCCTTCTTGTTCAATCTCATGAAACGTGATCTGGTTCATTTCGGTCCATCCCCGACAAATATTGTTTCTCACATCAATTAAGCACGTAAACACGTTGCTGAAACCCATGAAAAACATTTGCAAGAGACAATTTAACAGTAAATAAATATTAGAATTTTTTTTTGCTTTTTTTTCATCGAAAGAGGACACTTAAGTATTTCGGTAGGACCGAAAAACATACAGAGTTGGGAAACCGCTTTTAGTTTTGTTTGCTTTTTTATTATCTTCGTTCCACTAGGGATTAATTCAAAACATACACGCAAATAAAATAGGACTGTATATTCACAGAGGAATGTTCTCAAAAAATTCCGCTTGTGGGCCAATTTATTTATTCGGGCCTCATGAATTTTACAAACACGTAAAACTAAAACTAAATGAATTTTAATCAGTGCAAAATGTTTGTTTATTTATTTATTAAAGCCGCGTTTACATTAATTTTTTTTTAGTTTCTGTGTTGTACTTTGTCGATCCGACAGAAATGCTGTTCTGATTCGGGGCAATTCGGGATTTAAAAGTCCATTTAATTTAAATCAATTTGAATAACTGAATTAAAAGCAATTTACTGTATACTTTATGCTAACACTACCGGTATTAATTATATTCGATGGCCGTTTATTTTTGGCCGAGTTGCTCAACGCTTCAACGAATTTAAATAATCACATTCAAATGTGATTCACGTAAAAAAGTGCTACCGGTGTTAGTTATAATACAAATCACATTTATATCGTAAAAAAAATATTTTTTAATTTTTACAATAATATATGTACCTACGTACAACAAGAGTTAGGATAAGATTTGGTTCAACTTGTATATGAAAGCAGGGCCGACGAGTAGGGGGGATGACGGTAGGATTCACAGCGGCCCGGAATCATCCGCCACTTTTAGTACTGAAGCGTTCCCTAAATTTGTTTCAAAACAAAATTACGTATTACATGTTTAGTTTAAAATAACAACCACATGTGCGTATTCTTGGTATTTTTTGCAAGCGATAAGCCAGCAGTCCAGGGCGACGTGTCGTCCCTTTTCGAGTAATGTTGGACCAGACAGATAGCTATAAATCTATCAGCGGAGTAACCATTATCTTTGTATTTCGAATTTCTGTACAAAAGTTTGTCGCGTTAAAATCACATATACATGTACATTAGCGGAAAAGGCATATCGAATTACGCTCAAGTTAAAGTGTTTTGTTTTGTCTGTTTCTTTTCCAAGTCTGGCGTCATAATTCTGGGTTAATTCAAGAGGCGTTTGAAATGAAGTTAGAGAAAACAAATCGCAGATTTTGCAGTGAAGACGCGTTCCTTATGACAGTTTTGAAGGAAGTAATTTATAGGAGCATGGAGCAACTTACCGAAATAATTTATAGGTGTTTATAAGAAAATGCATTCAGGGCGTGGGTTAGAATTCAAATCAAAGGTTACCATTGGTCGGTGGCTTTTTAAAAATCTATCTGGCAAGTCCGAGGGGGTGTTGTTAATTTTTACTTACGGGACCGAAACACGGAAAACAGACAGATAGCATTGACGCTTTATCGAGAAAGGTTCAGTTCTATTCTAATTTGGCTTAGCTGCTTTTCCTTAAGCGCTCGCAGTCTGTATCCATTGTATAGTTAAATCACATATATCGGTACGGTTAAAATACAGTGTGTCAAGAAGGGCAATTAAAACAAACACGTGCGCGCCGCGACGCGAGTGTTTAATTAGAGTGAGCAGTGCGCGTGTGTTGCACGGATTAACCGGTTTTAGGTAATTGACATTTATTTGTATTCCTTCATCGCACCTTTGGTGGTAACAATTGCGTAGGGATAATTTGATTTGCATTAATTAGTGACTAAAGAGTCGGTAAAGTTCATATTACCGTTGCAATTAGATATATTTACATCAAAGCGAGTATTAAAACTCACTAGAGACCTTCATCTTAAAAAAAAATTCTTGGTCATTGTTTCTTTAGTTATTAGACCAATTCTGTAATTTAATCAACCAACAGCAATTAACTATTTCCCACATTTACCTGGGAATTCAATACAGTGTACTTTTAGGTTGGAAACACGCTAACGGTTGTTTTTCGATTGGTACAGGGAAGTCGCCAATCTCAATCACTGGCGTGAGGCAATTATATCTGCCGCTGGAACCAAGTGCGCCAGCACAAAATAAACAAAGAAATCAAGGCCAATTAATTGTCATTGCGAATTTCGTGAAACTACGAGGCCGAAAAATTTGAACTGCATATTCATAGCCGCTTTCTTAACAAGGTTTCTCTTTCACCCTGTATGTGTGTGGGCCGAACTATCGTCTTTGCCGGTTAATTAGAAGCGATTGCCGAGAGACTGCAAGTGCCATAAACACCCATAGTGTAGTGCCAAAAAAGCAGTAAAAAACTGAGTTCTGGCGCTATAAATTAATTAGATAGGTTAGACGGCGAAAGAGCGACAAATAGAGGGACCTGACACCCAGGCAAGCGGGTACAGACTACCACCCTTGACACAAGGCGAAAGTAGTCAAGAAAAGCTCCTACTATTTCGACCTCAATTAAACGCTCTGGTGAGAGGAGTAGCAGTAGCGAGTAGTAGTCTCCCTACACTCCACCTTATTAATCAGGTTAGTTAGAGATAGGGTTCTCCCAACACCTCACACGGGAGTCCCTGAAAAACAGGTGATTGCTACTGATTTACTTGCAGATTGATCGCTGAAGGCGGCATTTTGTATCACATACTTCTCCAAAACATCTGATTAATTCGTTAATTAACTCCATTAAGTAAGTACACTGTAGTCCCACTGTGACACATTGTGCGTTGGTTTATTAAACAGAACAAGTCTTAGAGTACGATCAGAAGTGACGAACACTAGTACCAAGACTCGAGCTAAGTTGAAATTTAATTAATTGTGAATCTAATTAAGGAGCAGAGCTCTCCAACTAATATCTGTGTAGACGTTAAGCCACCAACGTATCGTAATCGTAATTTTTGTTCCTTTGTATTTAATTTCAACGCAAGGTTTTTTCGCTCATTATCCCAGGCCCCGCAGTGGCTGGTACAAGGAGTTTTTACCTTTTTTTTCTTTCAATAAATAATTAATTAAATCTAATTTCGTGGTTTTATTAATCTAAGCCGCTCCCTTGTTCATTCAATTGACTACACCCGCACCAAGAAAGAAGAACCGCGTTATCACGACGTGGGTCCAGGCTAGCATCGATCACGTGCCATAATCAAATATTATCAGTCTTTTCACTCCGAAGGGTCGTTCAACTGAACCGAATATAGGTCAGTAGGATAACTTTTAGGCGGCCGCAGTAGTCAGTAGCCGGTAGCAGGTAGTGTACCCGTAGGGCAGATAGTATTACTGTCCTGCTGTGGGCTTTTCGGAATTCCACGGGACAGTTATTTATTGCCAATTTAAATAACTGTCCCGTGGAATTGTGAAGTTGTGTTTGTTTGTACAGTTTTATTAGGTGTTTACTTGTAAGTAAAAGTAAAGAAACAAGGGTTTTTAGTGGGCGCGTTACAGTACCCAATGAAGATATTGAGATAGAGTAAGGTGCAAATCTCGCGATGTCCGCTGATGGTTCGGACAAAGGATAAGAGATTGGGCACTCTATCATATGGGTGACCCGCTGTATTCGCCGGTTATCGAGATTAAAAATAGGGGATCACCCTAAATGCTGGAGACACAGCTAGCTGTATGCCTGACCTCGTGGATTGCATTATGCGTCCCAAGAACGGTCATGACTTGGTGTTGACTGGGCTCGGGTCAGTGTGGCTAAGACTGTAGGAGAGAGTAGCATCAATGATTCTGAGAACGTACGCTCAAAAGGCAAGGTATGCTAATATCCACCTGGGGTTCGTCTTCATGCATGCGAAGTACGAAGATGGACATTCGAGGACACCTTTTCCGTCAGTTCGCATCCCAGCAGGGAGCTTCCGCATCTAGATTTGCCGTTGGAGCGGGCGGGGCCGGGAGAGGGCCCCGGTGAGTAATAAGTTCTACATTCTTGAGTAGACACTCGTAAATGGTTATTTGTAATTTTGCATGACATCCTTATCGAATCGGAGAGGAAGCCTAGACGTTTACCCTCAACTCTGCAGTGGTCGAGAAAGCGAGAAAGAGAGAGAGAGAAAGCAGGGAAAGAGAGATCTAACTGAAGGGTGAGTGAATGTTTATTGTAACTCCGTCCTCTAACATTGTTATCGGTCGAGAATGGGTTTAATTTTACAAGAATTCGAACAAGAAACGGCGAAACAACGCAATAATTCATATTTATTGCATAATTAGTCAACATGCCCTCTTGAACCACTTCAAATAATTTGAACAGTTTATTTATTTTTGCTTGCGAGAGAGTGACCTTAAATGTATTCATAAATACTGTTGGAAATCAACAATTTATTATTAAACGTGTCGCACATAGCGTCAAATTCGATAGATTATATCGTTTTGATTAATTACCTGTGCACACGTTAAGCTCCAACTCAAATTGTTCTCACAATCAATTGCGTTATGTAATGACTGCGTAGCCTTGTTTTATAAAATACGCATTAAGATAATTTTGTTATTACATGTGTGAATTCACGAAATAAAAATAGCTCTACTGTTTTAGGACATACAGAAATAAAATGTGAAATTTATTAAAACTTCTGTCACGAAATAGAATAATACTTCATTAATAAAGGGCTTTCAAATAAAAAAACTTCTTAGGCAGGCCATGAAAACACTTGATGCAATATAAATTAAATGGAGTAAAAGAAAGTCATGGCCTGCCTGAGAAGTTTTTTTTATTTGAAAGACCGATATAAATACATATATGTATGTATTGATTGATAAGCGTAAACTTATTTTCAAGATGTGGACATCACAAGACTGCTGTAGTAAGATGACAATTACTTTTATTTATATAGGTACTCAAGTTATTAGTAAATAAGATTATGGTTGTATACCTGCAAGTTACGCACATATAAAATGTGGTATTAGTAAACAAGGCCAGGATTACACAGCTGCGATATTTACATAAAGGGGTTCCTCGCTGTCGTAGTTATAATTAACTTACCCTTTTTTAGGGCCAAATGTATTAAGTACATGCGTAGCTAAAAATACACCTTACGTTTAGAACTACCTAAAATATTTAATAGCCGAAAGCTACGATTCATTCAGTCCGGTGGCGGTGGTTTCGCCGAAATTAAATTTTATAAATTCAAAGCAATTAAAAACTGAGCTGGGTACATTCATGTTTGCAAACAAAATCTCGTCCACCTCCAACCAGCGCGGTTTTATGTACGTCCGACGAATTACCAGCTCAACAATAAAACAACCGCGACGCGGATATACAAAGAAAAATAAAACGTCACGGTGATGGGATCGGACCACATCTTCCAATAAAGTTTTATGAAGAATATAATCGGGCTTCAATGTGGCTATTCCCCTGCAATGCGTTTGAGCTTAAGGAATGAATTATTCGCTAAAGCTCCTCGTGCAGGAGACCGCATATTAGTGCACGCCGAGGTCCTGCAGGGGATGGAATAAGTGGACCCCGTAAAGTAATAATAATAAATTAAATGCGTCACCTTAACAATGACCCCCGCTACCCAAAAAACAAAGCGAACTGAGGGGCGTTTAATACACTCACTTTTATTTAGTGCGGACGTCAGCTTACAATGTCTGTTTAATTCCGGGTGGCGTTACTTGCTTTCCTTTTGCCCTAAATCTCGGATATCCTCACCTCTAAACCCATGTAAGGGCGCGTTCTTTTCAGAGCGAACAAACGAGAATAAAGTTAGATTTTTATCTCGTGCTCTTTACAACCACAGACTGGCATCAGTTATGTTGCTCTTGCCTTAATAACCTAGTTGTTGAGCTCGATATTAAGGGTGCACATTTACTGTTCCCTTTTGACTTTTTTATATCAAAAGAAAATATTTCGATCCAAATTTACCTAACTTGTAACAGGATGTCCGACAACCAAAAGCGAAAAATTATTTTGAAAGTTTTCAAACATGTGTCCACTTAATAATTCGGTAGCATTACCTGTGGAAATATTTTGTTTTGGAAAATGACATAAATAACAATTACTATTCATTCACAAATTAAATAACTTATATATAAGATTCACAGAAAGACAATCCCTGTATGGGATCACCAGGTGGCAATTCTTGCACCAATATCACGCGGTAAGGATAGAGTTGCATTTAAAAATTAATCAAGCAGTTATGATTTTTTTTTAAATGTCATAAATTTCAATACATGTAATAAACTGCCGACTACTAAATCTATTTCCGAGTAGCACAAAAGAGAAAATATACCGAAAAGCAATCACTATTACTTTATGAAAGCGAGTTGTACAACAATAGACAGATATGTAAGAAAACGACTGGAAATAAGGGAATGAAAACTCCTGAGGAGGAAATACGGAAGGAAGAAAGAAAAAGAAGTTGATAAGGGAAAGAAGAACAACCCTTGAATTAATGACCTTAGGATTCAAAGAACACGCTGGTGAGGACCTATTGCAAGCTAAAATGAAAAGAAGAAATCCACGCATGATTAGCCAAAGTAAGTAGAAGCACAGGATTTTTACTGAAAGCGATGAATTCCAAATCTGTTTCAAGAAGAACAAAAGAAAGAACATTCCAAACAGTAACCACCATCATTTTATGGCAGCAAGTTATAGAATAATACGAAGAAAGAAACTGGAGGCATGTGAATAAAAAATCCTCTGAAGAAAATACAGAGGCAAGAAAGTGAGAGTGATTTCGGAAATAAAACCAATCCAGTAATTAACGAGCTTACTCCAAAGTACTCAGGATTTGAAGAACATGCAGGCTAAGACATATCTTAAAGCCGCAGGGAAAAAGAGCAGTCAGTGCAAGATTATCCGAAGCAAGCACTGGCTTCGAAATCTGTTTCCAAAAACAATATGAAAATATGGAGGCAAGAAGATAGAGATGATAATGGAAAGAAAAACAAGCCAGGATTTAATGGATTTACCTCAAGGTCATTGGGATCTAAAGAACACACCGGTTTGGACATATGGCAAAGCTGCAAGCAAGGTGGAGCAACGAAGAATATAATGAAAGGGAGTTTAGACAGAAAAGGGAAGACCAAGGAAAAAGCGGATAGACGCAGTAAAAGAGAATGTCAAAAAAACTAAGTATAAAAAGTAAAGAACAAGAACAAATGGAGATCTATATCAAACAAGCATTGGGTCTTCAAAATCTGTGGAGATTTTTATATAATTTTCAATCAGCGAAGAAAAGTCACACAACTTAGATCATTTTTTGTCATTTTGATGAAACAACTTAGTTAATTCTTTTTTAATTAATGAATTTGTCTATTAAGTCCCGTCTTCTCGTTATTACTGCTCTATTGTCCACATACCTATTTTGGAGGATTTTGGGGAGAATGTGAAACGTTAGTTTTGGGGACCTTTCAGAATTTACGAAATACGGTTTAAAAGGAGAGTCTAGCGGTACATTATGCTTTCCAAGAATCAAGTATCCTGGCCCACTCCAAGGCCCTTAGATGGATGGTTATTCAGTTGTAACGAAGTAGCCGAAGTAGTTCGTTACTATGAACATTAGTTTACTTTTTAAATTTGTTTCTATTTTATATTGTTTAGTTTAAGTTCATTACCGCGCAGAATTAAAAGTTTTTGGGATGGAAGTTCCAGCAGAGTGGGGCTCCCTACTACTTACATGCCTGTATAAATGTGTAAAAGCGTAGTGCTGCCAATTCGTGGGAATTTTTCCGATTCGTGGGAATTTTATGGGAATTGCAGAAAGGGAAATATCTTGAGAAATCGAGAATTTTTGAAGACAAATTTACTTCAATTTTGGAGCAACTCTTGACAGAAATAGCTTAAAATTGCAATTTGAAAGGAAAAACAAGCATAGAAGGGAATGTTTGTCCCAGCTTGAGGGGAAAACGACTGTCAGTAGTTGGCAACACTGTGAATGTGTAATCAGAACAAGTCATCCGCCCGTCGTGTCGGTGTGTGACTCTAATGCGCTAAGCGGCCTGGCTCCAGTCCCTTACCTACCAGATACGGTTGTCTCGTATATACCGTCCCTTTGAGTGGGTATCTGGTTCATACCTACCAGATACGGGTGACTCGTATATACCGTTTCTTTGAGTGGGTGTCTCGCTCTTACGCTCCAGATATGGGAGTCTCGCTCTTACCCTCCAGATATGGGTGTCTCGTATATACCGTCCGATTCCTGAAGCCTGAACCGTACCGTTAAACACCGAGTTTTAGTCATATTTAAATCGGCCTCAATTTACACCGCGTGTCCCAGAAATGCATATAAAGCTTCAGGTAAACTTATTCCTCATTCTAAAACTGCAAAAAAAAAACGGTTTCCAGGGTAATGTACTTTTCTTGTACGAACACTCCAAATAGAACACTTTTAACAGAAAACTGCGAAGTAAACGGCTAAAAACGGAACGGACAATGTTATTAAATCAGAAAGAAAGTCTTTATTTATCATTAACAGAAAATAATTAAAACGCACTTCACCCACCTACGACTGCTTTTTGGGTTACTGTTAAAAATAGCAGCGCAGAGAACAGTAAAATAAATATTTAATTAAGGCGTTGCATTTGCAACTACATACTTGAAATTTATTTAGTCTGAAGCCCTTCTGTAAATCGAATTAACTGCATACATAAGCAACGTTGTCAAGTTTACCAATTTTTTTTTACCTCGTATTTTGTCTCGTGTGCTGAAACTAACAAACCCTGAGAATTAATTTTTGCATTTTTGGGACGTTTAGGGAATGTAGAAAAGAAATACCTGAAGTTTTATATGCATTTCTGGGACACCCTGCATATACTTTCCAAGTTGTAAATATGTAAATATAAACTTTACTGTGAATAAAGTTGTGTTGCTAAGTGATCGACATGTTTTTATTTACGCTGAATCTTTTCTTTTAATAAGGTGTCCACGTTTGGTGGACACCTTATTACATTCAAATCTCGCGTTAAAATATCGTGGCGATATAATAGCATTCAACTGTGTTTTAACACAGTTGGCGACCCTGTTACCCCTCCTCTACATCGCTATGGGGAAAACCTGCGTGCGGTGATCGCAGAACTTTCATAGGCTATGAAGGCACCATGTGATTCTCAGGTCGCCTGTCATTCGTTATCGTCGCTTCCTGCTGTTACAATTCCCCACCGGCCTCTGCACTTCGGTTGGCACCGACGTACGTCTGGACTCGCAGTTTCAAGGTTAGGTTTTCACCTTAATCTGACATTTTACGGACCGATCGGTTATTAAATTTTACTCCTAGTTCGTGAGAAATAAACCGCGAGTACGAATTCCGAAGTACGAATTGCGCTGCGCTTACGGTAGTTAATTTAAGCCTAAAGTAAGCAGCCAATTGTAATTGTTTCTTAACAGTGTAAAGTGTTTTCCTTTTTAATTGTGTAATAAATTGTGTCAACTTTAACTACGATTTTAATTTCTCCTTTCACGCACACCAGTGGGTAAGATTCTCGCCTCTGATTATTCGTGTTTCATTTTCTGCACGAGCTGGTCGATCGGAGACGTCGGCCGATCGAATTACGTTTAGTTGAACAATTGTCTTCTGGCGCCCTTTATAAGTTTACCACCTTTAATTAACCTGCCCCTTTTCCACTGTTGCTAGCTGGGGCTCAGCTGATCGCAGAATCGGCAGAAGCTTGTCATCTTGAACCGTGGTAAGTAGAGGCAAGTAAATTTAAATTTAAACTTTGGTGACAACCTTTACGTAGCAACTTGTGGCACGTTCCCACAGAAAGCACAATCTGCTGTGATAATTGGCGGATAAAGGTGTGAGAAGCATTTTTCATTATGTCTTGCAGTTTCGATAACCTCGGCAGTGCATTTTCGAGGTTGACCTGTTGTTTTTCTTTGGAAAAGACCTCCAGTTTCATGAAACAAGGGTACACAGCAATGCAGGTTGTTTTCTCCAAGCAGTTTCATACTCAGTATACAAATGCCCCATCGATTTTTGAACTACTACGCTAATAACTTTCAATCACAAATGTTTTCTGCTCTAATTTAAACACCATTTTGTAATGCAATAAATGTAAAGTAAATGAATCCTGAAAATAACTTATTCTTGTACAAAACCAACCAGGACGAATCACACTGGTGACAATTCTGTTTGCGGCAAGCTTAAGTTGAGACATGCCTTTACGAAAACAAAATATTTCCATAGCCAATGCTACCGGAATATTAAATGAACACGTAATGTAATAGAAAAAGAAACCATAACTTCATAAATACTCCAACTCCAACTGAGAGAGAACTACACTTTTCCTTTACGTGGGCTTTAAGAGAACGAAGAAAATTTCCGAGAGGTGACTTTTTTTTATTACTTAAACGCACACGGTAATTGCATTTCACACTCCAATACTTTAACGTTTATTTAAAGATAAATACTTCATTAAACCGTCAAGCACGTACAAAATTATTTGCCCAGCCCAAGGATGCTACAGGACGCCAGAAATCCAGTTGCTTAAAGACGCTAGGAATTCTATTAGCGTTGCCTTTTTCGTAGACCTTCATTAGGTATTCCGTGAGCTAAGAATTTTATTTGCGATGACATTTCCGGGCCTTTCCATTTGATATTCCGCGAACCTCTTGTAAATAATTCCTACTTGAAGTTCTGTGCCGTTTAAGATAAACAAATTACGGCAAAATAATCAGCCCCACGAACAGGCCCATTATGAATTTTTTAATTAAAGCAATTTTGTTGTATAATTAGTATTTTGAGTGGGTTGGTCTAGCTTCTGTAAACAGTCGTTACGTAAACAGACGCCTGAAGTGTCGAAGCGATTATAAGCCGTCTGTAAATTTGAAGTAGACTTCCAGCTTAAGGATTATTAGACTGGACGTTTTGTTTTCTCATGCATAACACATTACATTCAGATTGTTATTACCTAAATGGTCGTAAATATTCCGGCTAAAATTTATTCATTTAAGGACCCCAATTGGGGGGGGCAAAAACAAACTTAATTAATATTAAACAATGGCACAGAGTCGATAATTAAAGCGAATAAACGAACGCAAGGACTGACAGGGAAATTAATGGTTCTAACACCCGATTTGTTGTCTGCTAAAAACAGATATTCCGAGCTGACATCCACATATGTGTGTGTACGTGTGCACTGTTAACTTGAGTCTCGTCTTCAATATCGTGTCTATGACAAGCGGCGTTGTTGTCAAGCTTTATGTAAAGCGTGGCGTGGCGGGAATAAATTTGATTAAAATTTATCACTTCATACTGCGTTTGTTCTCTCTCGTTGCCCTGAAAGTGCCTTGGAGCACCCCTCACTTTCGATTAATCAGAAACAGAACGTGTTTTGTTTGTCTGGATGTTTATATGGAAAGTTTTATCCTCACCGGGGAAGGACTTGATGTCTCTCGAGGTTAATGGGGGGTTGAAGTAAACTCCAAATACAGGAAACCCAAGATATTTTGGTTTTCAAAAAAGACAAAAAGTAATATTTTGTTTAGATCCGGTCCTGTCTTGACAAATTTGGAAAGCAAATGTAAGGAGATTAACGCGCTTGAATGGAATGGACAGCAATTACGCAGCAACGTTTTTACATGAGAGAACACAATACGCCAGCAAATTTACTCAACGCGCCAAACAAATTGATTATGTTGAAGTTTTAACGTCGGCTTTAGTACATACAATTAAACTACCCTCAATAGATTATCAGTCAATTATGCAGAAAAGTGGGCCGAAATGAAAACTCCACTCGTGCGAGATAATCCTAGGACAAAAGGGTTTTTCCAGTCGAGTCAAATGGAGGCTGTTTTTTTTCGTTCGTTTAATATGTTCACTGAAATGCGTGTGGGGCTTAAGTTACTGGTAATCTTCAAAATGAATTATTTCGAACGACAATAGAACGTGTTCGATTTTCTTCATTTCAGTTTGCACGGGAGATTTTCAAACGAAATAATTTGTTTTGTGTATTCTGTATTCTTCAGTTTTAAAATTCGAAGTGTTTTCTGCTATAACATCGCGTCTGCGATAACGGAAGTCCTCGTGCCAGTGGTAAACTGGAGCGTTATCGACCCGACGCCCGCCACCGACGTCTTCGCTCGGCTGCGATTACAGAGCATCCGTGGAAAACGAAAACTTCGAGTCGGAATTACGGCGAGTTTTCATAAAGGAATTGCCGGAGTTTTAATTTATTTATTTGATGTGTAAAATTTGCGGAGAAGAGCCGTTTAGTTTCGCCCGTTAATTAAATCTCAGATACTTCTGAGGGAGGTACTTACATCAAAAATTTAACTCTCTTTATATTTTTCTTAAGAGCTCAAGTGCCATTGCTTTAAATAAGCATTTTTAGTGTAACGATTGGTTAATAATAAAAGACAAATGAAAAACAAAAGTTAAAATGAATTAAAGAGGGCGTTACAACTTTTAATTTTTGACAGATATTAAAATCTGAACACAACCAGTAATGCTTTTGCATATTAGCTGCAATAAACTATATGTACTAAATTAGTTTTTAGTCTAGAAGAGCCTTCTATGAAAAAGTAGGTACCACATAGGAAAAGGGAAAAAAATAGTCTGTCTCTATTACGCAAATGATATTCTGATATTAGGGCAGACAGAAGAGAATATCTCTGGCGAAACGTGAACTTATTTCATGAATACGCGAAAAGTAAATATTGAGAATACAAAAATATGATTACAGAAGCTATGAATAAATCACATAGACGGACTGAAAAAAGTCATAAATATAAATAACCAGGAGCTATAATAAATACAAGAGGGAAACGTAAGGGAAGAATTGAAAAAAAATGAGAAGACTGCAAACTTAGGGAAAAAAAAGTTCCAGAACTAAACTAAACCCAGCCTAAGATACTGTTGGACATTTCAGCCTTTAATCAAATTAGAAAAAAAATGCAAATTTGTGAGCACAGAAAAATAAAATTAAGAACTCAACATGTAAAGCAATTCTGAACGTGGCATCAAAAAGATAACTCTACACAAGAGTCATTTTAAATAGCATGGGAAAATCAATGGAAAGATCGATTAGTACGAAAAATGTAGGAAGCAAGAGGAATAAGAGAAAGAAAGGACAAAAAGAGGAATTCAATTGAAGTGAAAGGAATAAAGTGGGTGCCAACAACAAGAAAGAAAAAGATTGCAAACACTCCTGTGCCAGCTTCAAATATTTTGGACGGAGGCCTGCTATGTTTACTATAGGTAAGTTCGGCTTAGCTAGCAGGAGAGGATAGCGAGTAGAGCGTGGAGTGAAGTCACGTGATTAAAGAGTAATGTGACGTAACGGTTGTTACCCGAACGGAAAAGAGTCGACGGGTAGCGATGGTGACATATTTAACCTGCAAAATATGGAAACTGTCATACATGCATACTTCGATCAACATAATTTTTATTCTTGTTTTAGTAAATCATGGAAATTTTTTTGAACAAAGAATAATTTAATTTTAGTCAATTTCTGAGATCACGTGTATCCTTGACCACGACTTGTAAACAGGTTAGGTTTATGTGAGTTTTGCCGCGAATGTCGTTTGCGCATGACAGCTCTGCGAGCACCACCTCGCCAGGAGGAGTTCGTAGAGTTAACTCTATTTACTCTGCTCTTGTACGAGTTAAACGACTTAGAGTTTATAATGTTCACTCCATTGGTCCTACTCGAACGGATTTAGAGTGGAAAGAGCAAATAGAGTCAAAAGAGTAACCAAGTCGAACTCACCCTATGTACGCAAAAGTATTAATTTTTCTACCGGGTTCACTTGCAACTCTAGATCCAGATTTTTTCCTTCTGTAAGAAATCGAGTATTTCATAATCATTAAGCTCATTACATAAGCTAAACTCGATACAATGCGAATGTGAAAAATTCGCCCACCCAAAGATTATATGGAATTGTGCAAGCAAGCATAACAGCGGCTCGCTTTATCAAAAGCCTTGGATGATGAGACTCATGATTGATCTTTGCAAATTCGAAGAATTGCAGCAGCATTGAAAAAGCCGACCCATAAGAGAAACTGGCAACATCCGGAGTGTCATTTGGTCGAAATGACCTTTGAAAAGAACCTTATAAAAAGCCAAGGCATGGCACGACAGTTGAGACAGCCAGTGCCCGTTCTGTGAAGTGCATCTCCACAAGTCCGAGGGCGTAATCGACATATACAGAATGTCTTAGTGTGGTTGATCTCCAAAAGTCAGTCCGTCTCTGCATCTGATACGATGGTTTAGGGTGAGAAAGTATTATATGATTTTATCATTTTGGCTATGTTTTTAGAAACTAACATCTGCTTATTTAATTATGAAATACTGTTTTTCTCGTTATAAAATCATTTTGAATTTGTTTTATATTGTTTCGTATATCGTTCAAAAGTAATCTGAAATTGTATTTAAATTTTACATTTGTCTAAGTTGATGATGTCTGCTAATTTGACTAGAGTGTTTTATGTATGTACGTAATTAGTTTTAAAATTGCCTAACTCAATTTTTTTTCTTATTCTGAATATATTTATTTACACAAATTTTCTCTTTATTTTCGAGTAAATGTCATTTTTAAAAGAAAGAACGTAATTTCATCAATCCCGAAAATTATATGTAGTGGCGGGCAAGAGGTCATTCTGTATGAAGAGGGCGTAATAGCAATATCTGGCTAAAAAGCTCAAACCAGATACCTACAAGCAAAGAAATTGCTACTTGCGTTTGATTAAAATAAAGGAGTGAGGAGAAGAAGTAGAAATTATTGATTATTTTGACGTAATTAATTTTGGGAATTAAGACCTAGTTTGAGTATAACAATAGAACTCCTCTCTTACTCTCGTCGAGACATCTAAAAAGACATAATGTTTCGACGAGGGCTTGTAGAAAAGTTGAAAGTAAAGGATAATTCATCCCCTTTCAGTTATCATTTTTTTAACCAACCGTCCCTCACACTCCACTACTTTGCTGGAACGTGCACCAGCTAGTTTCATCAAGGTTCCAAATATTGCTAGGTTTATCTGATAGACTAATGGCGGATTTCACAAACGTTACTTAAATTTAATCATCCGTTAAAAGTGAACGTTGCCATGGTTACATGTGTTGAAGATATAGGAATGATTATTCTTAATCTATGATTAAAGTTAAGTGACCTTTGTGAAATCCAGCATAAGTGTAATTATTATTGTTTATCTAAGAAAACTGATATATTCACCTTCTTCGGTCACTTAGTTTTGAAATGCCATTAAAACATTATTTGCTTTTACGGATTGTCCCCTCGTGTTCATTGGGGCTTCTCAATGAACCTCGACAGCCTTCAGTGCAACGGTACTTCTTCGTGGCCTTCACTACCGTTCTTCTTATTGGTGCCGCTAGTGATCTCGATCTGTTGATTTTAGGTATAATCTTTATCAAGCAGCAGCGAGTAGATCAGCAATGACAGCAATAAGAAAGCAGCAACGGCCGTGAAGAGACTCTTCTGTAGTGAAGGATGAAATATTGTCCAAATAGTGTCGCTAGTGATCTCGTTACTGTTACAGCATCGTAGAGACCTAGATAGAATCTCTATCAAACAGCATTGAGTAGATCAGCAGCGACAGCAATAAGAAAAATGGCAGCAGCGGCCGTGAAGAAGTTCTTCTCTAATGAAGGTCGAAACATTGACAAACGAAGAATGCTGATGCTGATAGCGGTAGTGATCTCGCCGCTGCTAGAGTATCGTAGAGATTTTAAGTAGAATCTCTGTCAAGCAGTGACAGCAATAAGAAACACAGCAGTGTGAGGGACGGGTGGATAAAAATGATAACACAAATGGGATGAATTATCCTTTACTTTCAACTTTATCAATTTTACAAGGCCTCGTCGAGATACTATACTCCTATAAATATCACGATGAGAGTGAGAGAGAAGTTCTATTACCACTCAAAATAATCAACAATTTTCTCTGTTCACTCTTTTACCAAAATTTTTATCAAACCACAAAGGACCCAAGTCTTGGCTTAAGATTTTTAGCTAGGGATTGCTCTCAATGTCCTCTTTATAGGGAATGAGTCCGCTTTAGAACGTTAAACAAGCCTGGGCAACCCTATTCTTTCATAATGAGACTGTCCCATGCCGAAAGTGGGATACATTACAGGCCTCTCCCTCTGCCCGCGAACCGTTCGCGTTGAACGTCGCCCCGATGTAAATTTCTTCAGCTCTTGTGGCTACTTGCTCGCATCCAGACTGCACTGAGAGTTATTCTTTGTTTAAACTTTTCATTAAACGGAGTTTGTTTTGAAGTGAAAAGTAAACGGGTTTACTGCCCGGTTATGAAATTGGATGCGGCGTGCCCAAGCTTCGAGGCTTCTCCAAGCTTGTTCCGTTGTATCTACGGCAGGTAGGTTTTTAGCGTTACATCATGCGACGCGACGGTCCGTTCGTAATTCGTGTTCTTTTTTATCTAGTTTTTTTTATATATTCTTATTTGGTCACCTCTGTTTATTTCAAACGTTTCACCGGAGTTCCGTTGATTAAGAGCTGCCTGGGGATCGTCCTCGTGGTGTGGCCTTTCTGAAAGGTTCGATGGATCCTCGCCGACCATCTTGAATTTCGGCAACGCGGCGGTTCATCACGTCAGACACTGCGAGAGGGCGCGCCTCTTGGAAACGAAAGTGGTAACTGGAAGCATTTCCCCCATCACATTCCTATCTCTCTCGTTGGTCTGAAGCCAAGATGTCATTTGGAATGATGCGGCGCTCCTGTTACGCTTAACCTCGACGGACGACACTTTGACGTTTGCTCTTTGGATAACCAAAGGTTGGGGATTTTAATCTATCGGATTTTATTTATTTATTCATTTTGCTTTGTCATATTGTAATATTAAGACTTTAAACCACAAACGGCGTTGGTACACGATTCTATTTTCGAATTGTTGCGTTCATTTTAGTGCGTTTTGTAAACGGATCCGTAAAAGAGCCGTTTAGTTTATTTTTAACGCTGACTTGATTTCTCAGTTTGTGTACTGGTTGATATCTTATACAATCTTTGAAGGTTGTTAAATTTAAATTTTTTATTTGGGCCATAAATAAAAACAAGACGTGTGCATTACTGTTGGCTTTTATTTCTTTCGGATCTAAATTCAAGCTTTTGTATTGAGATTCCGTTTGATCCACCCCATCTCCACGAGTTAGCCGGTCGGGAGGTGACTTTAATTTACCCATCTATACATTTGTAACCAGGTGAGGTCACAGACAATGCAAAACAAATCCAAAATGATTTTATAACGAGAGAAAAAATAGCATTTCATAAATCAAATAAAATAATTGTTAGTTTCTAATAACAAAACAAATTGGCAATTCAATGAATGTTTTCTCACCCTAACCATGGTACTAGATACAGAGAGACGGACGGATTTTCGGAGTTTGTTCACTCGCTAAGATATTCTGTGAATCTTAATTTCGTCTTTGGACGCTGGGAGCGATGTATACGACCACATGACTGACTGGCTACGTGATATCTCTTGTGAAAAGCAGTCTCCTTTTTAGGTCGTTTTAAACCGGAAATTCCGATCCCGAATCGTTCGCTTTTGGTTATGTTTACACAATGCGGTTTTTTGATGAGTCAACTCGGCAACTGCTTGGTAATGCAATATGCAACTGAACTTCTCAGAACGCAGTTCTATTTTAACGCTCAGTCCTGAGTCGTGAACAAAGCCTTCGATAAAGCTAGTCGTCTGTTTACTTAATTATTTATGTCGGTGAATTTTTCCGCGGTCGCGTAGGTGACGTTGTATCGAATAAAATTTACGGAATGAGCTTAATAATTTACGAAATTGCCGATTCCTTACAGCAGCAATTCTTCTGTAACGAAAAAACGAAACATCGGCAAACGATGAATTAGTGACACGACTCTACCGGAAGCCTTATGTCTGTACTCAAGGCTTCCTTCAGTAAGGAACCCCTTAGATTGTGAGTTGTTATAATGCAACTGCCGTACTGCAATTCCATTGTAAGGGCTTCCTCATTCAAGAAAGCCTCGAGGAAGCACTATGAATAGGGAGTTAGTGAAGGAGAGCAACGGGTCGCGGACGTTCCGTTTTCTCCATCTTGCTTTGCAAGTAAGTCTTTATGTAATCCCGTACGCGTTGATATCATTGCGGTACGATAGTTATTATGAAACTATTATATTGGCCGGTTCAACAGTAGATCACAAGATCAAACCAAAGCATTGGTGATCTCATATAACATTTTTGCAATCGTAGTATAAGGAACCAGTAATGAAATTTGTTTACTCTAGTGACACGGAGCTTTCGATGACCGAAACACACCTGCATCCGTTTCGGAACACGTGTGCGATAAATTTGTTTGAAACTGTAGACTTTTTGGCCGTAACTAATCAGAGCTCCTTGGTTAAAAACTGAATAAAAGATCGCATCACATAAATTTGCTATTGACACGTCGCGTCGTGAGAATTGGTATTCGAATAATATCATTGAGTCAGAGTTCCAAGTTCCCCTTTCTCTTTGTCAATATCATCATGTGGTGAGCAAAAATAAATGTTTATGTCACTTAGTTTTCAGAAACTAACATCTGCTTTAATTATAGTACAGAATGCCGCTTCTTCTCTTTACAGTAATATTTTGAATAAACATTTTTTCATGTATGTACGGCACTCTTTTTTTAATTTACATTATTATTTGAATACATACGATATTGAGCTATTTTTAACACTGTTTTCAATTTTACCTTCCGTTATAGTAAAATTTATGACGGTGCAAGTATGCCAGAAAACTAAATTGTAATCTGAAACCTAACGAATTGTAATTTGAAAAACTATTTAAACAAAATCATACGTGAGACTGAAAACCCCTTTTAGAATTTTGATTTAAAGATTCTTTCCCGAATTAAAATTCATTACGTAAAGCTTTTGGCGTTTTGACGGTCATTTTCCAGATTGGCGTTTAAATTCGAACTGCGAATCAGCTTTTCACTTTCCACTTTACATTTGAATGGCGCTCCTGCGGATCTCCATTTATTAATACCCCGCCGCAATCTACCCCTCAGCTATCCGTTATCTTACGGAGAAAACGGATATTGATCGGGAGCCAACTTCAGCTGTGCCGCGAAATTTCATTTTTCTTGTTATGCCGGAGAGCTCGCTTATTGAGGAAAAAAAATCGCAAACTTCGTGTGTAATATAAGAAGAATTAGGGTTTCATCTAATAACTAAAACTTGAAGGAAACAACATAGTAAACAAACTTAAGGCAACTGGAAATTATTACAAAACATTAAACATGGTATGTTACTTATCTCGATATTATACAGTTATCAAATATCTCTGAAATGAGCAAGATTATTTTGCCCCCGTCACTAGCAATATTACGGAAAAATGATCTGATTTCTCCTTGTAGGTCGCCGGGCATTTAATGGACAGAATAACGAATGAAAGCCAGCAAGTTACTTCCGAGATGTTGACAAATGGCACGAAAAGGCTGATAAGATGAACTCAGTCAGCAAAGGCACGAGGGCGACCGGAGAATTCGCAAATCTACAAACGATCGACGGGGAGGGAGAAATTTTCAAAGGAAAAAAAAACGGAATAAGCAACAGAACCCGAACTTTAAAGTATCGCAAAATTCTTTCAACACCGTCAAGGAGATAAGCCTTGACTAGTGAAGCAATTCGGCGTACTACGTACAATGTAAACGCATTATCAGAGTGACGTCAAATAACAAGCGATGGGTGTTTGGTAATTTGCAGTTTAACGGATTATTGCATTAGCGAATTCAGTTTGTGGTTGGGCTGCAATTAACGCAATAAATACCGATCATTTTGTTATTATGTTAGTCACGGTAATCCTCTTAACATAATAGTGGTTATTTTGAAAGTGGATTGTCGTATTTAGATGTTCCAATTTTAAATTGAACTAAATTTAGTCAACCAAATACTATTGTTCAGGGAGATTTTGGATATACGTATATTTATTCCAATTCACAGTTAAATATAGAAAGTTTGTTTTATGTTATGCACGTTCTGTTAATTGGTTTCAAATGAGAATTCCAATGGATGTTGACGTGATTAGTAAACTTTTTTAATTTCGTACTTGATGAAATGATAATGTACGGACTAATTTGTTCGCTACGAATTCGTAGCTAGCTTCGTACATAAATCTGATACTAACACGACCTATTAGATTTTACGAAACAGCGTGTCTTTATCCGGCCTGCGCAATTTATTAGTTCAAGTATTTCTCCGCTGGCGCCACTTACCTAAAAAATCGAAAGCGAATTATACCGGAACGTCATTTCACAGCGTCATTTTCAATTAATGTCAAGCTCACGCAGTTTATGGCAAGTACAGTTGTAGTTTCTTGCGCAAATATAGTTTCCTTGTGCTTTTTTCTTTCGTTATTTATGATGTTCCTTATTCAGGTAACTAGCGCCAAAGCGAGGAAAATTTGCGTTAAATGAAATATCGTCCAAGCCGGTTAAGAACTCTGTCTCGTGAAATCTAATAGGTCGTACTAACTAAAATTGATTTGGTTTTGATCTAAACTAAAACAGATTCGGTTTCGATCCGAAGTAAAATTGATCTAGTTGTGAACAGGGATCAGAGAGTTCAAGATAGGAAACGCGCATAAGAAATACATTGAGAAATACGACCATTAAAAATAATTAAAAATTCTAGTAGTTAACACCAGATAGCGTGTAAAACGCGTCAGAAAGGAATTAAACACACACTGAAAAATCAAAATCAAAGCTAATTTGCTAAAAGATTATACACGATAAATTTGAAAGACATGTAAATGTATACATGCAATTCAAGAAAGTTGTTAAAATGCGCATTAAAGTTGCTGTTTGTGAAAATCACCAAAGCTACACAATCACATCAAAATGACTTTTGATCTAGTCAATTACAACGTGTTCTATATTACCGACAGGCAGCGTCAGTGTTAACATCTGAGACTACAGATGGCGCGACAATACGATGGTCGCTAAGGTTACTGTATTTAGAAGGTACCGCCATTCATTTCCGCGGCTGTCGTCCCCCAAATTAAAAAGGACGCGATGAGGACGCCATGAAACACTAAGAAGAAAAAAGATAGATACATACATAGTTACTGTTGCTAGGGAGTTTATGAATGAATTTGATTAACCCCAAATTAAAAGAGATAGAAAGTTGGCGCTACCTTCTCAATACAGTAACCTTAATGGTCGCTGCGTTTCCTACAGGGAAATTGATTGTCCTGATCCTACACTACATTCTGTGAGCTTGATATCAATATTTACGTCTATCACATGAAGGTTAGAACGAAAAACAGTGCGTACAAAGAACATTCATGAAACTTATATCCAAACCTAATCTAATTAACAAAGAACATAATTATTGTTTAATCAAATTGCTATTATAACGAAATAAACCATTTTTCATGAATGAATTCTCAACAAAATTTTGGGATATCTAGTAACTTCCCCAGATCTCCCTGTGTTGCTAACTTCATTTTAATAATTGGATGTGAATATCGATACCGAGCTCGTGGAAAGCAGTGTAGGATCAGGACAATCAATTTCGATCACCCTGTATCTTGAATTCACTGATCCCTGGTTGTGAACCTAGATGAAACTGATCAGCTTTCAATATTCTGCTTTTTAAATTCGAAAATTTTTTGCTTTTGCTTGGCGGTGGTTCTTCTAGATTTAAAAATGAATTAAAAATAAAATCTCGATCATATTTTCTTTGTGTTTTTCTTATAACCGTCGAAGGCAAAAAATAGTAGACAAAAACAGTTTCCTGTAATTTTTCTAACTAAACTAGATTTGGTTTGGATCGGAAATATACTGGATTTGATTGTGAACTAAGTTCGATATTTCGCCTTTCTGTGTACCTTTGTCAAAGGGATGTTCCATATTGTTCTTTCAATTTCTTTATTTCAATTTCTCGAACAGCTTATCTACCAAAAATTGAATCCCACAAGTCTGATCAGAGGCGGACTTTAGATATTTCACTGCAGCCGAACGTTTCAGCTTTTCAGCGTCAGACAATTCATGACTCCACCACACAAATGAGCGGCGGAATCGTTTACGGCCTCCACCAGAACGTCTCACTCCCTTGCTAGGTTGAGTGAAATGTGGATCTTCATCTGGGCATATAACATCAATAGAATCTCTGTACAACAAACTTAGGATATATCTCGTGTACACTACGACATAGATTCCATGTGCTTCAAGCTGCTCTTTAAGCCAATCAGATACTGCCGAGGTCATAGAAATCAGTTGTAGATGCTTCATAATATCCTTGTTCTAGTTTTGTAAAAGACCAATCGCCTCCACGAAAGTCCTGCTTAGTTTACGAGAGTTCACTGATCCTCTTTCACTTTTCAACTTTAAAATGTTTTAGGCCCAGTTTCATAAAACGTAGTTAACCACTCCATCAACTTAATCGTGTGATAAAGCAATATCATTGGAGGAAATTTAAACTTTCCTGTCAACAGTGTCGGAGCACCCTCTCGCGTGGTTAGCGCCGTAAGTCGATGAGGCGGTTATGTCGCTAAGTAACGTCGTCTTGCAGGACGAGTCCATTTTCACAGGTGGGGAAGGCCGTGTTGCGGGGCTTAAATCGTTTCAAAAGCCAAAAACCAGCCTTTTCTTTCCACCCAAGGAATGACGATTTCTCACCCAAGGAAAATTACCACTAAAAGCCTAATAGAATGCGTTACGAATCATCACAATTGCACAAAATGGCCACAAGATATACCCGTTCCTTGTTTCAACGACAGGTCTTCGAAAAGCTTTTTAACAAGCTTGAAAATCACTCGGCGTGCTTTAACAAATCTCGGAGAAGATTCCGTTTCAGGTTTCAATCACAAAACTCCATGAAAGAAACACAAGATTGAAGACGCAAATAAGCAATACGCACGGCTCGAGCGCTGATGACAGTATGACCGCGAGACGAGTACGGCATTCTTTCCACTATGCGCTGAGACGGAAGTCGTTACGAATGAACTCAGTTTTTAACCGGGCGACAGAGTGAAATGGAGATATACTGTAGGCTAAATAACAACGTATGATTTTTCTGATGTAATATTGTGCAACATTGAGAAATATGACGACCGGCACGTAGGCCCTCGCTGTCTGTTGATTCCGGCACAAATACAGGGCGTTCGGAAAATATTATGAATAAATTAAATGAATTTTTCAACCGTAACAGAATTTAGTTCAGTCGGACAGTTGTGAATAACATTTCACCTCTCAATTAGTTTTCATAAAACAAATTGTGATATATTTTTATTACCTGTGGGGTTCGCATCGAATTGGTTTTGTTCTATACTTAATCGATCTGGTTTTAAACTGAACTAAAATTAACCTGGTTCTTATCTTTGCTGAGATGAAGTTGATTTTAGTTGACAGTTGAGAAAAATTTTTATTTCTCTACCGTTTTTGGAGAAATTTGTGTAATAAAATCAATTTATGCCAGCATGGCATTATGCCATTATCAGTGATAAAGTTTAAGATTTTTATTGTTGGAAATCTATTGCTAACTTCACGTTTGTAGCTAGCTAATTTTGAGTAAAATAGCTATAGCGTTTTCAATGTGTAGGTATGGTTGCATAACTAAGATGAATGCAGAAGAGAGCGAGCGGTGTCGAGAACTCGAGACACTGCCATCGGTTTAATGAAGCTGTTTCTGTTATCTAATAGAGATTATTATTGTAATTATCTGTTTAAAAGAAACTGAAAATGTTATCTATTGCACTGATTACAGTTTCTGGAGTCGTCGCTCCTCTCTTCTCCATGCTAGTCAATTAGGCAACCATACATACACATTTGGAACATAATGCTTCCTATGTTAATTTAAATCGGAAATTGAGGCAAATTCTGAAATAAATAAATGGTATGTGTTTTAAATTAATTGATATTTTGTTAATTTAAAATTGTCGCTTTGTTCTTGATTACAAGGAACATCTTCTTGCTGATATAGCACTGCGACTGACTTCAGTTATAAGTGCTACAGTGACAGCAGATCAATCATCAACAGCATCAACACTGAAGGTATCCCATACGATTGAGACAAGAAGAAGAGAACTAGTTGGGAAACGCGATTTCAGTCTGAAAGCAAAGTACCTGCTTCATGATATGTATTTCTGAATAATTTTGTTTTTCCCTTCATCCTGTTGTACCTCATTTATAATCACCTCAAATATCTCAACATTTGGTGACGCTTCTTGCCCCTTCAAAAATTTCAACAAACAACACTTTCTCCTTAAACAAACAAACGAGTCGAAGCTCAAGCACTTGTACAGGCTAAGCTTACCGAGATAATAATCATGAAGTACAATTGTTTTGATCGTGATTTTATTTTCATTAAAATCAATATTTTCCTTCTTATTATCAAGAGGTAAACATGCGGTTTAGTTCCATGAGAATTTTTCAGGTGTCTTGCTCAAGAATGAGTTGGAAGACGAAAGCCGCTTATACGAATTATATTGGAAGTGAAGAGGCAAAAGTGTCATGAGAGTATTGATTATCGGAGTGAAACCCATCGACAGCGCTGTCAGAGCCGTTCGAAACATACATCTAATTGCTGTGAGCTCGTGATAATTCCAAATGCCCCCTCATTATCGAAAACTTTATATATGTAACTACCGGACATTATAGCATCATGGGATAATCAAGAATTAACAAGTTATCCCCCATTTCTAGAATTGGCGGTTTCCGATTTTAATGGCTTCACCTCGAAAAGCAGTTTATTTTTAAATCAAATTTTAAATAGAGAGGTGGAATCTTGCGTTGTAATTTTTGTGGTTTCTATAAGTCCTAATCTCGTTTTGCAGTTGCGTCAATTAATTATTTACAGAAAACAGAACGTCAATCTACTCCTCCAGTTCTCAGTGGGAGTAGGTTACAATCACTGAACGATCAATATTTAATTGAGAAAAGCTCAAACCCTATTTTATTTGTAGTTGTCCCCAGTCTGATTTTAGATGAGGGAGTAATTAGATAATGTTTATCGAATAAAATCACCCCTTAACGTTATTGAAGACGTCTCAAGAACCTCTAAAATTCGAAATCTAGCACAAACAAACAACTCAATTCCGCTACAAAGCACACATTCGATTTGAGCTCCCCGTCCTCGCCCTATATTGTGCGTATATCTGCAAGGTTGCATTAAGAAACTTCAGCTTCTATTTGAGTCGATTCTCTTTGTGTCATAAATATGCATTCTGAGGTGCATTTGCATTAGTGTAACTTAATCGCTTACGTGTCTACATCGCGATTACCATATCTATGTAATTTTATACCGTCACGAACTAGAGGGAGAACATAAATAGAATCGAAAGTTTACTCGTTGAACAGAACCTGAAAAAGCGTATTATCGTAATTACGTTTACGTGAGGGTCGTATTTTAAACACTCTCATTTATATCAAGACCGTTTGCATTGAAATTCTTAATATTTTCATTTTAGTGGCGTTCTTCAAGGACAAAACTTTATCATGGAGTTCCTTGGCGGCGACTCGAGGGTCGGTTAACATTGTTGAAATTTTAAGTCGTAAATTGTAAGAATCAACAAGTAGTCCGATAATAAATGGATTCGGCAAGTTATAAGAGGCGCGCAATCGTGATAGAACGTGCCAAGGTGTTACTGCTGAAAACATACATGCGGAGCTTATGCCAAAACGTGACGATAGTCCTTCGGTAATCCACCTGTTGGCAAATGTTGCGAGGTGGATTGTAATCGTTAAACAAAATTTTAAGCCGAGAGCTTCAAGATAACATCAACCACTTTTGGCAAACGATCAATTAAAAAAGAATTAGTAGGTACAACAGGTCGCTTTCATGCTGAAAATACAATCTAAATGCAAAGGGTGTTGCAGTAAAAGAATGAAATTTGATTTCGACCCTTTCAAAAAGTAACATTCTATATCACCAGTTCTTTTCAAGAATGTGCCTCATGTTGGTGCCCAAACAACCCCTAATTTTTCAAAGTAAGAAGAGACCACTTAACTAACTTTAAAGTCTGAAGAAACCGTGAGCAATCAGATTTCCTAAGATTTATGAAGTCGTTTGAAGCAACTCATGCAAAAACTGGACCTCAGTGATCAGACTTCAATTTGAAGTGAGATATTCGCTTTGGCATTTGACAATGATGTGGGATTCGGATTTCTATGACATCCCTAGAAAGTATTCTGTCGAAATTAAAAATCTAAAACAAAAGTAATTATTTAAAAAAAACCCTCGCAGTACCGTCCCTGAATTGACTGCATTTTATGGTCGTAGTTCATTACAAAGACAAACCGACATTACCAAGTTGCTCTTGTGTACTCGATTCGAGCAAGTTTCTTCAAACAGGGCTGTTTCCGTATTCTGTACACAGTCACCGACTTATCGATCAGCACTTAACGACGTGCACCCTATTCCGGGAAAATGTGCTTGAAAACTAACGCAGAAATGGACGCCGTATGAAATGCTTCTCTATTTAAACCGGCGATTACATAAATTTCACTACAGTTGAAATTTTTGAGTATATTTTTGTACTTAAACTAACGCAGAAAAGGATGCGACATGAAAGCTCTATACGTCACAAAATTGATTATTATTATTATTATTATTTTGTTATATTTAAGCATAATACACTTATGTTGCTGCGATAAATATTGAAAAAGAAAAAGTGCTTCGCATTTGGTTGTAGTCATTTTATTTCGGGGTAATGAGGGTGTTTTATGTGACATACATAAATATTAAATTTTACGCCCTCGTTTCTGCGCCCACATCAAAACCGGATTACACGTTTACAATTTTTAGTGCATACAAATTGGACGTTTTTATTCTGCGTGCTATTTAATTTCCTGCGGTTGCAAATAATTACAGAAACTGAAATCAGGTTTGCAGCAAGCATCTAATGTACGGAATCAGGTTTTAAAAATACATTTTCAACGTAGTATGTTTAATGAACATTTTAAGTAGCGACATCTTTCGATCGCTTTTTGACGACATTGCATCGAAAGATGTCGCTATTTAAAATGTTCATTACTTTCACATCGCAATGGCGAATAACCTAGGACAGATCGGTTTGGTTTGCAGTGGGATTCTCGAGCTACGGTTCTGCTAACGAAGGCCGAACTAGGCATGAAACAGCTGTACAGAGCCTGCTGGAGGAATCCGCTGTAATCAAAACCGTCGTTCACGTAACATGTAGCAGTTAATACGTACCATCTGTTCCGGTTGTATTCATAAAAAATGAGAAAATTCGAATATGGCGACAAATCAACGAATAAAATTAGAACACAGAACTTCAACTTTGTACATTATAAATTCAACATAATTTTAACAATTAATCAAATAAGTTTAAAAGAGAGTAAAAACCAAAGATTAGACTAGCAAGAGAAATATCGAAATACAAAAAGAAAAGGAAGTTAAGTTGCGCTGAACAAAATCAGGTGAAAAGTGTTACGACTTCGGGGTTCACAAATTGTAATCGTTGTCTATTTTGAAAACTCTTTAATGTCCACGATCGTTTAATACAATGAAAGCGCAATAATGTCGCGCTGTACACGCGCTGTTTAACAAAATAACACTTAATCGTTATATTAATTCGCTTGCTACACATATCACTTTCTAAATAAAACTGATTTAAATATCCCGCTGCCTCAGGGTTATATAGCAAGTCACGCTATTCTAGAATAGCGGTGAACAAAAATAGAACATTCCAGTAAATTCTACTACCATTCGATGCGAGTCTGGGATACAGTAGTATCTTGTCTGCATCATAGGTGGCACGACCAGTCTAAAAATAGAATTTACTTCACGGATTGTAACAATAATACACAAAGTTTACGTTAAGAAACTAGACCTTCAAGACAGATGAGATAAGATTACAGAAAAGTAAATTTATTATGAAGAAAGGAAATCAATTAGAAATAAGACCAACTGTAGGTACGTTAACTCCAATCATTATAGTCTGGAAATACAATTGGAATATCGTCGAGCACAAGAGTTAGAAGAATGACTAGAAAAATACTGGGAAACCCCGAAATAATACCAAAAGACACTGTTGCCAATTTAGTGATTGTGTCACCAGATGTAGTAATTTTCTGTTGAAATTTCAGACACATTTTAGTAATTTTGTGACCGATTGTCAATTCAAACAGTTTACCCTCTTGTTTTGTTGTTATTCTATTCCGCTGGTGCGGACACGTCGATCTTCTTTCGTTTTGCTTTGTGGAATTTAAAATTCTCTTTCAAAAGTAAAAAAGAAACCGTTTCGCATTGTCAGCATTATTAAAAAAGAAGGTTGTATGCAAATTTAAATCATTTCAACTTAAAAAGAATAGCCAGCCTAAAGAAAATAAATTCAAAATTTAAGTAAACATATCTAAATTATTTCCAAGTAATAAGTTATTTAATAAATCAATCCGTTAACTATTAAATAATTAATTAATCAAAAATGAGAAAAACCGAAAATGCCGCCAAGTCAACAAATATGTAACTACAACACAAAAAAAGGAAATTCAATATAATTTTAACAATTAATCAAATAAGTACAAACCAGAGAAAAAAACAAGGGAAAAAAAGATTACACTTGGCAAGGGAAATATCGAAATACAAAGAGAAAGACCTATGAATTGGTAGAATGACAAATAAAGAAATTTACTGAAGAATGAGTCGATCGGATTAGAAAGATGACTGGAAGGAGACAATCATAAAAAATAATAAAAAAGGAACCGCGGTGGAAAAAGACCTATGAAGGAGCCATGAAAGGTAAAGAACTCGTAGAATAATAAATGAAGAAATTTACTGAAGAATGAATTGGATGACTGGAGAGAGATAATCAAGGGGACCCCAAAAAAGACCTTGCAAGAAAGAGCCATGGTAGAATGGTGGAACTGGTAGAATAACATATGAAGAAATTTACGGTCGCGTTAGAAGAATGATTGGAGAAAATTATTCAAGAAAAATACATGAGTTGAAGACTGTCAGTACAATGAAAATTTCAAGTGGAAGAGGAAATGCGTAGACGACAGATAAGAAAAGAGTCATAAGGAGGTTTAAAAAATGAAGACAAAGAAACATGTGTATGTATTCTTTAAACGGCAATTTAAGATGTCCAACTCCTGGAGAGAGGGGGGGGGAGTCGAACGGAACCCCAAAATTACAAGGCAAATAATTAATAAAATAAAAATTCCCCAATACGGCACAATTGTCTTGATTTATAATAATAATTAGCACGCAATAAAATAAAAATCAAAAATCAAAATAAAGAAACGCAAACAAAACGCAACGAGGTTGTCAAAAATCTAAGCCCGAAAACTCGGTACCGACTTTACGTTACAAAGTCAAAACAAAATTAACTAACCTCGGCAACAAACGGTTGCTTAATTTACGAAAGAATTTAAAATGCGTTCGTTACCGCAATTCAAATCAAAATAATCCGACCTTGATTACATCCTCGCGCCTCCAACGGCAGCTGTCGTCGTCAATGCCCGTAGAATATCGAATCCGGTGGAGGACCACTGAAGCCAAGACGGCGCAATTCGATCGCAATTTCCAGCGACTTCTCACGAGGAAATTCACCAACAGCGGTTGGGTGAGTTCAAATCCGGACAGACGGTGGAGTAATGGCGGTAAATGTAACCGTTGTCGCACTGACTTGCGGTAGATGGAGGGGCCCCCGCAATCACCACCAACGGTTTGGGTAGCCAAAGATGCGATGATCGAGTAAATATAGTAGTTCGAAAGGTAAAAGAAAGAGCAACATACAGCAAGATGTAGAACCAATAAAAACAAAACAAAAAAAAAGCATGCATTACACTTTGAACCACGCCAAGTATGGACAAGCATTAAAGAATGCTTACAAGTGCAGAGGTGACAATTTTAAAAATCCGGTAATAAAAGTATCGTTAATATTCATCTCCAGGCGTTTTCAGCCAAATGATTTTGCAAAGCACAAAACCACAACAATGGCACCACACGTGCACACTCTACAACGAGCCACGAAGGACTAGCTAGCGTGCAAGCGTTTTCAGCGCATGTAAGATATCAAGAGGGGGGTTGATAGAAGAACAGAATTAACTCACTTCAGGACAGAGGGAGACGGCAACAATTCCGTATTGCGTATGTGCAGGCTATCCTTTAACGGCGTACAAATGAAACGCGCATGGCAGAATAACGGAATGTTCATTTTATTTCGCAATACGGGTGACTAGAATGATTTTAACGGGATTGTCATCCGTAACACGATGCCAAATGATATCAAAACTGGAAAATGTGCAATTTTAATATTTCTAATTATTACCTTGAACTGTCTGTATTAAGCTTTAGTTCCCATTTAAAAAAGCCGTTCAGAGCCCTCTGCAATTACCTTTTCAAAATTGTTACTAACATTATTATTCAGGTTTGAATTGGCTTCCGGTTGGAACCGCGTCACATTGACTTCTACTGCCGACGTTTCATTCTTCATTGCAGAAGAACTTCTTCAGGGCTGCTGCTGCTGGTGGTGTTGCTGCTGCTTCTGGTTAGTCGTTGAGACTAACGACTCAACCGGAAGCCAATTCAAACATGGACGACGGCCGCGGAAGCTTTCAAGTTAAATTATTATTATTCACACAATAATAAATATTAATTTAGATTAAGACAGTGACGTTGTCCTGCACACACGATTCGTCAATTTTAATTCGTTAGTTAATTCAGAAAATTGGAAAATTAGTAAAAAGTCCAACTGCGTCCTTTTTAAAAGATTCAGCTCATTTTTCTTCTCTGCGTTTCTTTTAACTGATTCGCGCATACCCCTTGCGCACAGTCACACCCTTCCCTTGCAATCAGTTTAGCCAATGATATAATAATAAAAAACAAAATAATGTTATTAGTGTTTATATTTGTTAGGCGACCCTCTTCACAGAAATTGTAGTAAGTAGATCTACTAAAATACAAAAGAAAACGTCTGCCAAATAAAAATGATTAATAGCTTTTTCTTTAGTAGTTTCGACTGCTTCGGTCATTGACCATTTTCTTTCACATGTATTTCTTTATTTACATAATACACAAACAAGCTTACTCATTCATAAATAAACTTGCATAAACAAACACAATGAATGTAAATATGTTATGCTTATGAAGTTGAAGGAACTAAGGATTTCACTACAAGTCGACCATGTAATTAAAAGCGAATAATAAATAAATAAATCATTAATTATAATAAGATAGGTTTTATTCCATTAACCAATATCTTGCAAAATTTCATCATTTTCTGAACTATGTTAACCTTGCCTCCATATTTATGCACGCAGAAAATTCATTTGTTATATAATTTATTCACGTTTAAGCCAATTTATTATTCACGGTTGTGCCGTCGCAACGTACCCATAAATAAAATCAACGAAACAGCGAACGACACACTATCATCGTTCTAAATCATCGCGGCGTAAAGAACCTTCATTTGAAAAGGGTCCAGTCGAATAGGTTCGCGTTCGGTTTGGACGCAAGCCAAAAAGTCTCCAAAATTGCCATTGCCGGCGTAAATCAGCGTAGCCGCGGATGCGTAAAATGCAGTTCGGCAAACTCACCCCCCGTAAAATCTGCCCAAAAATCAATTAAATTAGTGCCGTCACCGTACATCAATTACAAAGGGGAAACATATTCATTTGAAACTGGAACGACGACGGCGGAATAAAAGCGAATTTAGCAACCGATAAATGAATCTCTGTTGGGTTGAAAACTAATATCACCTGTAGCAATAGGTTTAACCCCCGCCCCCCCACAAGCGTGTGTTATCCCGCAGGAAATCTTCGATATGCTAATTCCAGGTTTTTTGTATACAGCCATTAGGAAGATTTTCAATTTTATTACGGGAATTAACTTGGCAAGCAATTCAGCAAACTTACAATAATTTATGAACCCGATTAAGTATGCATAAAGTTCTGTACCTGCGAGCGCTATAAATTGGAGGTAACGGCTGAAATAAATTTCATTTCATCCTGCGAAGATAATCACGTTACAGGGGCGTACTCCAAAATCTTACGCACATAGCGGATGATAATAAACTGCGGCGTTATAGAAGAGGTCGTTAAATAATAACTGGCAGACAACAGGAGTTTATAGTCGAACTGGAGATCGTTCGGGTTGTAATCAAGTTGCCTTAGTTGGTCCTGTAATGAAATAATATCTTTTTTTACTGGTGCACTAGATGAAACTTGTAATGACGTCGAGATGAAAATTAAGAAGACGTTAAGGAGCCATAAACTACTGGACTATTTCTATCGGCTCAGCTCAACCATACAACTTAATTAAAGGCTATGATTATAAGAAATTGATCACCTCAAATAATATGTTAGTATCTTTTGTCGATCTAATCAAGAATCTCTCTGCAGACGTATTTAGGACGACAATGTACAGGCACAATATAATCTTTACAGAAAAACTCATCGTGCACATTTTATTTTATTTCTAAGCACAAAATAATTTACGACACTCTTAAATAGTAAGATTTAGATGCATTCCTGTAAGCTTTCTGTAAGCGACTGTACATACTAAGATGTACTTTCTCAATCTTAAAATATAATTTACGACAATTCCTTTTCGAAGATTAAAATGTAGGAAAGGCGAGTAATTTCAGACGTGAAATTCCTGAAACCAACTCAACTCTAATGGTACTCCAAAGTTGAAAGTTAGCTAATTACGAATTTTTCAGCCGCTGCACTGAAAATTGTCAAATTAAGTCCTCTCATAACTGACGTCGAGTTTCGCTGCAGAAAATTATTATATATATATTTCGCGCGACGTAAACGTGACCTGCAATAATTTCAAAGTGTCCTCGACGTGCTAGAATAAAATAATAAATTATGAATGAAGGCTAAATTTAACGCTGACTTTTTGAAATGAAATAAGCATGCCGGTGGGTGGGACGTAGCCGGCAGAAATGGAAATGTCGAAATTTATTCCAAAAAGGGGGACGTACGTGGAATTATTTTCGTATCTGTCTGCAGCCCCAGGACATGAAGAGCAACCGTTTCAAAACTAGTATACGAAAGAGACTAACAAAAGGATAATGTACCTACTACATTCGTATATGCGGGGTATTTTTTTATTGAAAGTGAATTATGATTTTCAATTTGAATATTTCGTTGCTGACCTGACATTTAGGTAGTATCTACAGTTTATTTGAATTTACAGAAACTGGAACGCAAGAATATTTTAAATAATATGTGCGCATATTGATAAAAAGCTGACGATTCAATGCATTATTATTTAAAATATTCTTGCGTTCCAGTTTCTGTAAATTCAAATAAATGCGTACACTTAATAATCCAGTAGCATTAACCGTGGAAGTATCTTGTTTTGGAAAACGTATGTCGCAGTGTTAAAATTGAACATAACCTAACATTTCAATGTCTGCACGACATAAATCATAAAATAACAATTACTACTCACTCACAAATTTAGTAATTTATTATGTAAGGTTCACAGAAAGATAATCTCTGTATGAGATCACCAGGCAGCAATTCTTGCACCAATTTTCTTAACAAAAAAGCTTTAGTTTGATCTCCCCCAGTTACCATTTCAATCTCCTCCATACGTTATGAGTAGGCAGTGGACGGCCGTTGGGCAGGCGAGTGTGGGGGATGTGTCGAACGGGCGAAAAATATATAACTAGTAGAGGCGATGTATTTTTCGCCCGTTCGACACGTCCGCCACACTCGCCTGCCCAACGGCCGTCCGCTGCCTAGTTATGAGACATCCAGTATAATAGAAATAAAATATGGCCTAATGGAATACGTTTTGTTTTTTTTTTTTTTATTATTAACTACAGTATGCCTATTACTTCTGTGAGATTGTAAAGTTCTAGTGAAAGTTCAGCGTTATTTTAGTGTTTAACAAGAGAAACTTTTTTAATATCATGTAAATGAGCGCCGTTAGGGAATTTGTTTCAATAAGGAAACGCGGAAATTTATTGCAAAACTTACTTAATGAAAACACAGAAAATTTTTTAATCTGCGGGTGGTCTGATGTATGGGTACATAAATAAAAAATGATGCAACGCAAAATTTATTAGGTTGCATAATTTATATCAGCAAAAAAATTATCGTAGCCTTGTACGTTTACTTTCTCCACAGTTAAGGTCATACAAGACCCAGCCGTGCTATGTCGCAATTACGTGACGTATGTACCATACGTTTGATTTAAAGTTGAAAACGTTTCGGTGAAACAGTCGTATACATACCGAACTAAGTATGTACACTCGTGGCCATTAAAATCGTTACCTCGGCATGCTAACCTCGTCCTTATTGACCTGCACTGCAAACAACGGCTATCGTTGCAATTGACACTTCTGAGCGGTCTGCTGTACACGGCCCGCTGGTGCCGTTTTTCGTAAAGATTTAAGACGCACATAAATATTATCGTTAAGAAAAAATGCAATTATTTTGAACACTTTGCAAGTAAATCGCTTCGTGGCCTCTTGCTTCTCAAAACATGAGCTGAACAAATCAATCAAATTTCAAATGTAAAAAACGCCTTTAAAATAAAATAGTGGAATATTTATAATATATTACTTAATGAAAGTGAGAATGTGGATGTGCCATCCAAATTTGAAAATTCGTTACTTTTAGTCAATTCACTTGTTTATTTATCAATTTCTAAAAAAAAAAATTGTCTATTATCAGCTTTGTAATTCTAATGCGGTGTTATTGTTATAGAACTGATCATTTCGTTGTTAAAAACAGATTATATTATACAAGGTGGTCCAAAAGTAATGGACACAGTGAATTTCTCTTCCTGATAACAAAATATTGCGATTTAGTCTAAAAGTTGATAATAAAGGTGATACAGTCATTTATTTACTGCTTGAATCATCATTTTGTTGTTAAAAGAAGATTATATTATAGGGAACGAGGGGCAATACCGGGTACCACCATTTTCTCGAGTAGCCATGTGGTCATCTACTTATGTTCAAAGTCACGAATCTATTCATTAAGCTGCTGATCAGTAGTGAATCATCGTAACAAATTGTTTTATATCGTAGAAATGAAATATTGCAGAAATAGTGTTTTTACATATATGTAAGTAATATTATTTCTACTATCTTTGGAATTTTCTACAGTTAATTAATAACACAGTTGATAATTTTTTTTATGTGGTACTAATTGGTAGTGCTTTTGTTGCAAAAAAAATTAATTATAGCGCCGTTTTGTGATGATACTATGTTTGAGGCAGAACCGAATGGGGCATAATCGTGTAGTACCCGATGTTGCTCCGGTTGAAGATTAAGTTTGTCATATATATATTAAAAAGAAAATTTAAGTTATTGTATCTATAACTGTTATATTTTTTAATATAGATAAAACTACACAACTGAAGTAAACTAAAAAACAAAGGCAATATAGTACATAATAATTACTAAGCAGAACTGATGTCGAAATTTGGCTGTAAATGGTTAATTTGTATTTGCAGTTGTAATAATAAGGGTGTGTAATTATAAACGAAAAACGGATAGACGGAAGTGGTCGCAAGAGCACATACATGAGGAAAGCAATTGAAGTCGTTTATACAAATACAATGGGATATAAAAAGGTAGCAACCACTTATAACGTTCCTCAGTCTACCCTAGACTAGTCTAGAAGACAGAGTGAAAAAGATGAAGGGGTAGGATGACTTTGGACGAATCGCCCAGCAAAGGCACTTGAAATGAATATGTTGAACAAAACATTATTTATTTAACTAAGTAAAATTTTTTAAAGGAATGTGAAGATTCAAATGTGTTTTTTCACTTGCACAAGAAGATGAGCTAGTTGAGTATGTAAAGCATATGGAAAGTCGTTTATTTGGTTTAACCACTACAGAATTACGACGTTTGGCATATCAGTTGGTCGAAAAAAACAATTTGGAGCATAGTTTTAACAAAAACGATCAAATAGCAGGTCTGGATTGGTTAAACGACGTGTAGATCTGTCATTAAGAACTCCCGAGGCTATGTCAGCTGCCCGTGCTATGCGGGGTTTAATTCTTCAATTTTTCAATTTGTTAACAGGTTTAATGGACTTACATAAGTTTTGGCCAACAAGAATATACACAGCTGGCCTGACTAAGACTAGGGATACGCTTAATTGTGAGTAAATGAAGGAGAGGCTCATTGAAACTTGTGTGAAAGTGAAATAGAGATATTACAATGTTGCGTAAGAAGCTAGGAATTCGACCGGCGCCAGCGGCCGGAGCGTAGCCCGTGTTATCAATCGGCAATGTCGATTGATGTAGCTATTTCGTTTACTCATGCGCTTTCTACTATTCCATCCTTCATTTACTCATAAGAAACGCATCCCTAGTCTTGGTTAGACCAGCTGTGTATAATGTTGACGAAACGGGGTTAACAATAGTCCCAAAGAGTCAATCTAAAGTAATTGCAATAAAAGGAAAACGAACGCCAAGTGGGCACTCTGACATCGGCATTATGTACCACCTTTTATGATATTTGCACGTTTACGAATGAAACAGGAATTACTGGATGGAACACCGGCGGAAACAGCTTATGCTTCCCATAGTAGTGGATGGATGCAGGCACACATATTTATCCAATCGATGCACCACTTCATTGCACACGTAAAATCTACAAGAGAAGATTCGGTTTTGCTTCTGTTAGATGGTCATGTGACTCATACCAAGAATATTGAGTGGATAGATCTTTCTAGACAACACGGAGTTACTTTGTTATGCTTCCCACCTCATTGTACGCATAGACTACAGCCGTTAGACGTTAGTTTTATGTTCCCTTTGAGTACTTTCTATGGTCAAGCTGCCAATCTTGGAAGAGTAGTGACTCAATATCAAGTAGGTAGATTGTTTGGGGAGGCTCACAGTAGAGCTGTGACGGCTGTGTCTGGCTTTTCGAAAACTGGAATTTATCCCGTTAACCCATACGTTTTTGTCGGGTTTGCTGCAGTGGAGACAACCAACGAATCGTGAAACTACAATTGCTTCGGAAGAGACTTCCTTAAGAAGCAAGTCTCCAGTAGCTGGTCCTTCTACATTGACTTTAGGGGAAAAAACATCCGGACGATCAGGTTTAACCGAAGAGGAAAAGTCCAGTAAATTTTCTGATGCTGGTTTAGAGAAGTCAGATTCGTTTGTAGTATGTTATGCCGATTTCACATAGCAACAGAAGCAACACCACTGCCACAAAACGTCGAGGAAAAACAGTTATCCTGACGGTTTCTCCATACAAATGGAATCGCAGTCAATTATGGGAAACAAAGGTAACTGTCACAGAGTTAAGAGAAAACTCCTGTCACAGAAAAATAAAATAAGAAGCAAAAACAAGAAGTTGGCTTGAAGAAAGGAAGAAGTTATAAGCTCTGAAGAGGAAGTAGAGAGTAAAACAAAAGCGTTTATTGCAACGAAAAATATTCTAGTGCAACACGAAATGAAGGGTGGATACAGTGCACCAATTGCAAGAACTGGGCTCATGAAGGATGTACGAGTTGGCTAGAAGAAGATTTGGATACTTTTCAATGTGATAATTGTATTAAAGTTCAATGGTGTAGTATTTGGTCTTGCCCCACCAAGTTTTACCCCGGGGGATCGGGCAAAACAGTAAATTACAGTATTTTTTAATCCGTTCTTTTTTCTAGTACCAATAAATGTTTTGTTTGCCGAGTACTATATCATTTGTAAGCAAATGCTTGTAGTTTACGTTTAGTTAAATTTCATATATAAAAAATAAATCTTAAGAGGCAATGCTACCGGAACATTAAATGAACTCATGGTAGTTGTAGGCTAAAGGAAGGTTTTTGTGAGCAATCGTAATTTTGATTTTAATTATTTCTTTTGTGAAAACTCGGATATTGGCAGCTCGACTTCTGATATAATATAAATATCGGCGATTACAATATTTTATTTTTTAATTTTAATTTGGTATAAAGACAAAAAATTAACTGCTGGTATACTGTAGTCTAAACAGCAAAACATTTTCCAAATCGGGTATAAATTGATTGGAAACAGATTTTTAACTGGTTTGAAACAGCTTTTAGCTGCTCGGAAACAGCTTTTAACTGGGCCGACACTGACCTTGAACTCTCTTACGAAACGCCTAGCAAAAGTGACGGTATACAACCGTACCTGCGAGTTTGATACATCAATGTAAATTCTCCAGTGGCTCATGTAATATTTTCAAAAGTACTTCATATTCATTTAAGCGTCTCATGTATATTTATGTACGTACAATAAAAGTCGGTAATTTTTCTTTATGAATTTACTAGTTATTGCACTTTAAAAATTTTTACGACTTTTCAGAGTAGCAGTTGAAGCACTTTGCTAGTATGTACTCGTAAGTACCACCACATATCTAAAATTACACTCGGCGAATGAGACGTTGCAGACAATTTAGAAAAATCATTACCGAAAGTAGAGAAACACATAAACCAGTCCCGCCGAGGATTTATCGTCCTGCGCTGGAAAACCATGCAGGTCCGGTTTTATCCGTTTTTGTTGCAATCGCGAAACGGTGTAATGCACACACACATTCGATGTTTTGCATGCAAGAGAATTGTTGGGGAGAATTATATGTATGCGACTAAAACAGTGTTCGAGCGGGGTAATTACCAACCACCCCGACATATCGAGCACTTGAAACAATACGGCGCAAAGTGCTTGGTTATTGACATTAGGCATTCACGTGCTTTATCGAGATCTGATCGATTATAATTGTTGTCGCTCGGCTATTATGCAATTTGTCCTTTCACAATAGTCCTGTTATTTCATTTAAAAAAATCATTTTTAAATTAGTAGGCAATCCAATTTAAACAAGCATGTTTAAAATAAAGTTGGGTTTAATTTAACCGAATTTCTATTTTTAAAAACAAAAGAGTTAGCACTGGTGAATCGTTCAAATTGAACAAACACTAAACGATTAACTAATCCAGAAATAAATTACTATTTTAAAACTGAATTACGATTATATTTCCCTGACTGATGTCAGATATGATATAACGTCTGTAATTGACTGTGATATGAACAGGTTCAGTATCAAATTTTGCACTCAAGTTCCATTAAAATTGGCCAGCACTATGCATTGTTTAATATTGATGAATCAAATTGAAATAAAATGCTGAAAAGCTTATTTGAATTTGCGTTAGTTTTTATATTGAGACTGTTCTGTAGTTGTGCTAAATTGAATTTCGCTTTTCCGCAAAAATTGTGTTTAATTTACAACTAATTAACTTAAAGTCAACACGTTTCAAGACGTGATCATTAATTTTATAATTTTTTAGGAGGTGTTCCACCTAGGCTTTGAGTTTGCACAAAACCATCAAGCAAGTGTCAGAATTTAAAACTTCTAAATCGATTTTAAAGTTTCAATCTCTTCTTATTGCGAGGCCCCACTACATTCAGCTCCATTAATTTAACCAACTTCTTAAAACGTGTAATTTCGGAGTAATTTCGTGGAATAAAATCCGGCCAGGATTTTGGAACTAAATCCTCGAATTAAATTCCTAATGACGAGTCGGTCTCCTTTATCGACTGTGCTAGCTAGAATTGGGTCGCTTTTTGTGAGAAAACTCAAGCGACACGTTTCATGATTTAATCATATATCATGAGGGATGACCTTCACTAGAAACTGTTAATTATATTGATTTCAAAGTAGTCTGAGGTCTTATGCAGACTTCTGAAGACAGCTTGAAGTACCTACATCGCAAGTTAACTTTATTGCCCTAAGAACAATTGTATCCATAACTGTTACTGTGGGGGAATAAACCAAAAGTTAAAGTTAATTTGCCTAAATGAAACAGTTTCATGATTGGCCAAATTATGCAAGAGACTAAAGCACACATTCATATTTTGAAAAAACTGTATTGGTTGACCTATTTTCCCGCATCATAATAAATGTGCAATTACTTTGCAGTCAGATGTATTTGAATACTCAGATTCTGTCTGCAACTCTGCATACAGAATATGATCGATAGAAACAAATTGAAGGAATCAATTTGTATCGCTGATGGGAACTTACATAAAATGCTCCTCGTAAAAAACAAACAACAAGAGCAAAAAGATTTCTTTTCTTTAGCCTTTTGCAACGCACACGAAAGTACGTCGATATTCACGTTTTTCGTAATAACAAACACGTCAAAAAGCGTCGTAATTGAAACAAACTGACCTGCACATTTCGGCGTAACGATACAGGAAAAGCACTTCGACGATCGGAAGTCGGACAGTCAGTCACTTTATGTAATCCTTCGATTTGCACATTGACCTCTTTCTAAAACGATCGTTGAAAATTCGTTGTTGCACGAAGCTCCTTGATACAGGATAACAACTTACATACACATGGCGCACACGTAATCTTAGTACAACTGATTTTTCTTTACTGTTTCAGAAAAGAACAGGGCACGAAATGAAAAATATATTAAGCGAAAGCTCAGGCACTCCTTCTATTTCGTTTCCAATGAAAACTGAGCGCGCCTTTTACTTTTATATAAGACTTTCGTTTGGATAAAAAATATTGCTTAGGAAAATACAAACACATCGACGACACACATTTGGCACACGTTTTCAATTAAGTCATTAAATTTCGCGGGTACAGTTTCATTTTGGCCTTTGGTTTTACGAACTCCCTGTTGCCAACGAATATCGAATTAGTAAAGCAAGCACCCCAAGCAACAAGAGGATTAAAATTCAGCGCCAAACGGTGCGAAAAATTTCCGACAGAAACTGAAAAATCTTACACGTGGCCGCAAAGTTTATAAACATTGATCTAATCGGTTGGGTTCTGTTCGGTTTTGATCAACTAAGTGGAAAGTTTCCTCATTTTGGGCAACACAAGCAAGCACATTTAATTTAGTCTACACATGCATTGAATCGTACTAGTAAGTGCCGTTCTAGCCGGTGGCGTTGCAGATGCATTAACCGCGTGGGGCGAAGGCAGACTGGCGCTTACCGGGCTCACGGGGGCTCAGGCCTGCGCCCCATCAAACCACCCCTCATATTGATTTCTCTTGGCCCCGCTCTCGCCTTTCTCCTACAGATGGATCTTCGTTTGTTGCTTAATGCTAATGCAAAATTCATAACAATATACCTCTCTACCCAAAGGCTAAGAACCAAAGACACCTTTCAAAAGTGAAAATCAACATTCATCTCGAAACGCTCGAAAACAATTTTATGTTGCTACTTGAATTATTCCGAATTGTTGGTCTGAAGCAGTGATTGCAAATTAAATGTCCCTTGCCCGCCAAATTTAATTAGATGGGCGAAGGGTTCATTAAGCAACACTCATTTTTTTTAACTTTAAATAATGAGCTAAAAAAATAATAGTGCAATAATTGATACTGCATTCTTACTTCTCATTAATTTTGTAATAGAATTGATCGTTCATTTACGCAGTAATTTGGAAAGTCAAACGCAAATATGCTTATCTAAATATTGAAATTTTGAGTAAATATTAGACTCTTACTATTTAATAAAGGATAAGCACTGATACTTATGTTCAGTTGCAATCTCAGCAATTTTTTCAAGGTTTGCAGTTGCACCTACACTTGAACTATAGGCATGCAGTAGAACAATGAAAATATAATTCTAGGTTCGAAGAAATCTGTAATTGGAAATGTAATACAAAAGTTTTCGTAATAAGAGAACATTTAAACTGAGTTTTAATAAAACGAATAGTGGAGAAAAATTAAAATTTAAATTATGATGTCATTCTGGGATTTTCCTCACATTAACAAACGAATCCCAATCAAATTCCTCACAAATATTAACTTTATAATTTATTTATTATTTACTCTTTTAAAGAGTTAGAGCTCTAAATGTTATGATTGGAGCACGGATTTGGGTGCATGTTTAGATCATGATTCATCACACCACAACACCACAGATAATAGATCTCTCCAGATAGCCAATGAGATCGGAATGAATGGACGCCCTAACAATTGTTTGTTAAATACTCAACAGATAATAATAATAATAATAATAGCAGTAATCGCCCAACAGGAAGTTCCCAATTATAGGACGAAAAATAAGTATACATATATCAATATAAAACATAGCAATTAAGAAAACACATAAGACTAAATAATCTAAAGTTTGACAAAAAAGTTCGAATTACAAATTGTCATTAAAGACGTCATCATATATGATATCAGGACTGCGACACATAGCG
This sequence comes from Dorcus hopei, assembly GCA_033060865.1. Lineage (NCBI taxonomy): Eukaryota > Metazoa > Arthropoda > Insecta > Coleoptera > Lucanidae > Dorcus > Dorcus hopei. Next base: position 35,312,522 of record CM065423.1, read on the forward strand.
TAAAGAGGAGCCTTTATTAAAACATTACTTCTAGCTGCAGGCAATTTGAATGTGGTAGAGCATCTAGAATTGAAACGCGGCACAAAAATATTTAAAGATTCAAAAATTTCAGGGCAATCAATTCTGTTGTGAAGAATTTTCCAAATAAATCGAGCTCGATGTATATCCCGACGCTGAGTGAGAGAATGAAAATTGTGCCTTTCAAGTAGAGTTACATAATCAGCACCTCTAGGAGGATATTGGCCGCTGATTTTGAAAGTCAGAAATTTCAGAAATCTGTGTTGGATGCGCTCAATATCTAGACGATAACACATGTAGTGAGGTAACCAAGCCTGTGATGCATACTCTAACATGCTGACAACTAAGGAATTAAAAAGACATTTAAATATCTCTATGTTCTTGAAATATTTAGTAGTACGCAAAATAAAGCCCAGAGATTTTGAAGCAATGGTGATAATATTGGCAATGTGTTGAGAGAAGGCTAGTTTGGAATCGAAGCAAACTCCAAGATCCATGGTGGAGTCCTTTTTTATAAGCGGCTGACCATTGATGATGTAATTGTGATTAATACGACTAAACTTTCTTGAATATGTTACAACGCAACACTTACTAACATTCAATTTCAGATAGTTATTGGTGCACCATGAAACGATAATGTCAAGACATTACTGCAGTAGCTTAACATCACAGGCATTTGAAATTAAAACATATATTTTCAGATCGTCCGCAAAGGCAAGAGTTCGACATTCAAGGGATTCCAGTAGATCATTAATAAACAATATGAATAATAACGGCCCCAGGTTAGAACCCTGCGGAACACCAGAAGATGTCACTTCTATGCATAAATTCGTACTAAATTCGAAAACTGAATATTTGTCACAAACCATTTGCCAATTTCGAAGCTCAATTGATTCATTTATGAACCAGATGTCTCTTTTAAGTAACAGAGAAATAAGTTTAAAGTGGGGCCAAGACACGACGGTTATAATATACTTTTAATTCTCTTTTTAAACTTTGCAGTACCCTCTTAGTTATATAATTTGTTTGAATATTACTTATATTTACAGGTTTCGGTTTTCGACTTTGCAGTTGCAACAGTAGCGCCACCACATATTTGGTGAGCTGTCTCCAAACTAGCACCGAGTTTGTCTCCAAATTGGGGCGTCAAATTTAAAACATTTGATGAGCCATCTGTCTAGTTCTATTATCTGTGACAACGCATACGCCCGACTAAGATGATACATGGCCTGAAAATGCACATAAATCCGTGTTTTAGTTGTGATTAAGGCACGGATTTAGGTGCAGTTTTAGGTCATGAGTCATCTTTTTAGTTGGGCGTACCTACCCGTTGTAAAAATGCACTTAATTCAATGCTTTGGATATAATATATCTAGACGGTTGTAACACAAGATTTACGACGAAAATTTTTGTATTTTTCTCACTGTCTATCTGTGCAAGATCAGGACTTAATGCCTTGACCTTCCTTTAAAGCCTCATTTAGGGCATTCGGATCTCCTGTTACTAAAATAAATTTTGACAAGTCAGCTTCCGGTTCATCTTCGCTCTGTGATTTGTCTTCCATCTTTTCCTCAACTTTTTGGCCTGGAGTATTAAACTTTAAACACAAAGTCAGTAATACATTTTCATACACTTCATCTTTCCTCACTGTCTATCTGTGCAGGATCAGAACTAATGGGTCGATTCTGCTCATATCTGTAAGTAGCAACCGTAAGATCTGTAAGCCTGTCAGTCAATTATTAAAAATGGAATTTTAAAGTTCTCAGTATGAAACGATTTCTTAAGTCTCTAAGGTAATACCACAGAGACTTACGAGTAATCCTAGAGGCTTTGGGGAAATCATATCTTCCGCAGAACTTAAAAATTCCATATTTTAATAATTGAGTTACATGTTACAGATCTTATAGTTGCTACAGATACGATCAGAAGCGACACATTAATGCCTTGACCTTCTTTTAAAGCCTCATTTAGAGCATTCGGATTTCGCATTCGTTCTTTGATTTGTCTTCCATCTTTTCCTCAACTTTTTGGCCTGGGGTATTAATCATAACATAAATGCATAAATCCCTCGGAAGAAATGTTAGGACCTGCCGATATAGCATGTGAACTAATGGTGGTGATGGTGCGAAAAGGAAAATCTTTCCTCTGATCAACTTGTTCCTTCCATCTCACTACTCTCTCACTAATTTAAGTAGGTATAAAATTCCCCAAATCTACTTCATCAAGCGGTGTTATTAGTGTATATTTCTCTGTTCGTATCAAGTCGGTGAGTTTGGATAAGTGTCTTTAAAAGGTTTAGAAAATTTACTACGAGCTGTGAGATTCACTTGACTAATAACAATTAAAAATTTTAATTTTTCGGTATAAATATTTAAAAAATAAATAAATTAAGCCCCGCAGTATCCTTTCAATAGGACTTCTCCTTTGAACCGCGTCAGTATTTTATACTTTTGATGTGCGACATTTCGTTCTTAATCACATAAGCATTTCTTGAAGGCCGTTGCTGCTGTTCTCCTCGTCGTAAAGATTGACTGTGGTGTGCCTAGTCTATTTATTGATGCAAGCGCAGGATTGGTAGGACTAGAGGACGTAACAATTAACCAATTAGCGATCCTCTCACCTGCAGCAATAAATAGAGCAACATCAAACGCACCACAACCTCAGAGCAGTGACACTTCAAACCGGAAACTCTGGTAGAAATTATTTTTTGATTTGAAGTATCTCTATGAAGGAAGAATAATGTCTGGCTATGCATATCAGAAAGGCAAAAACCTGGCACGTGACGACAGAATCTTCTCAAGTTGCGAGACCTACTAAAAATTAGCAGAATATACAAACTTTTCATTTTATTTAGAAATGAGGATTATTATAATCCTAAGGGGGTCGGTCTTTCTAACCGGAGTCGCAAGTTAAGGGTCTCGCAATGGATGGAGCTTATCTACTTATATTAGTTATGGCAGCATGGGTCACGTGACAGATTCTTCTCAAGTTGCGAGACCTTTACAACGTGGAATCTTGGCACTGCTCGTAAGCCATGTTACTAAGGCCCAGTTTCATAAAACGTAGTTAGCCCCTCGATCAAGTTAATTGTGTGATTAAGCAATATCAATGGTGGTCCACCAATGATCACACAATTAACTTGATCGAGGGGTTAATTACGTTTTATGAAACTGGGCCTAAGGAGATACCACCGTTGTTAAGTCAAAAATCCGGTTAGAATAACCCTTTAAGGTCCACTTGTTTAAAGGCAAGTTAACTTTGACTATGGGGTTTACGAGCCCATCGTCAGTGAAGTTCGTACCTCTTCGAATGAATTGTTAATTTATGTTAAAACGATTACGGAAATTTGCGAAGGTCAATAGCAAAGATCATAATCAGAAGACTTGTCGGAAGCAGATTACCTTTGGTCAGGCTCAGGTTGAAGGAGTGTTTGTCTAAGCATTGGTAAATGTTATATTGTAGTTTTTTCTAAAAGCAAGCGGTTTGCCAGAAATATGCAAGACTGCCTAAGCCAATGGTACGAGCTACCATTCAGTCTTGCATATTTCTAGCAAATCCCTTGCTTGTAGGGAAAATTAAATAAAACATTTTTCACTGCTTCAACAAACACTCCTTCAGCCTGAGCCTGACCAAAGATAATCTGCTTCTGGCAAGTCTCCTTCAGTTACCTTGCAATCGCCTTTTGATTATGATCTTTGCTATTTACCTTCGCAAATTTCCGTAATTTATACGAGTAAATAAATTAAAAATTCATTCGAAGGGGTACGAACTTCGCTGACGATGCCATGGGCTCCTAGTCCTATGATAACAATTGTTACCATAGGAGTAAACCGATAGTCGAAGTTATCTTGCCTTTATACAAGTGGGCCTAAGGGTATTCTTGAACCGTCATACAAAAATACATAAAAATGTATAGAAATACCAGACTGCAGACAATATGGTATTAATATACTATAATGATTTAAAACTGGAAAAATTTGTATTTAAAATATTTTTAATAAATGATAAACAATACGAAATAAAATATTTTTATAACTATATCGAAACATATTCTCCCTATTTAATAATTCATTCATAAACATTTTGTTATTGTTACGAAAATTTAATGCATTTATAATTTCGATTACTATTTAACTGCAGCGTAAAAGTCGATTGGTTTGTACATAATTAATATTATTTGCGTAAATTCCGATTGCACGTTTAATTTAAAAATAAAAAATAATTTTGCTTGCGGCTCTTTCTGTGTTGATGTTTCATTAATTTCATTTTAGTAAGTAGCACCTATTTACTTTCGAGGGTGATAGTTGCTCATAGCAGATAACCGATCTCTATTTAATTGCAAGGTGATGTACAGGTGGTTATTAAATCAAGAAAAAAATGTATTTGATTTTTTAAAGCTTTTTAAAATGAGCGAGGAGTCGGAATCAATTCTACTTTAAAAATATAAACCCGGTCATCGACGGGTCTGGTCACATAGATAAGCGCTTTTCGTACACTATTAATTTTTAGGGCCGCGCAGTAATTTTCACCTCACGTAATTAATTACCGCCTGGCAGAGTCTTATGGGATCGTTTACAGTATTAATTACGGACAATTTCTGATGCGGAAAATTTATAAAACAGGATTTTCCTGAAAAATTTCACATAGGTACATCAGTTAACTTTACCTAAAGTTATCATTTTCAGCACGAAAAAAATTTAATTATCTTTTCTATACTTCGCTTTACACTATCCTTTGGTCCAAGACGAGTTCACTCGAAATCCCTAGACAGGATAATGACTGCAGACAGAATTTAGGCGAAGCACGAGGTTTTCAGATAAAATTTCGTTATTACCAAACGAGGGATCTTACTTAAGGCCGTTCCGGCATTATTGCGGCCGTTGCTTTTAAACGTGGTTTAGGCGTTTCCCTTGCGTTACTGCGAACACCGCTATGAAACTCATGTGGGAAAGTTTATTAGACACTTAATCGTCGACAATAATTCTGACTTACAATATACTATTTAGGAAACTAAAAAGATTTTTAGCATTGGATATAGAAATATTTTGTTTTCGTAAAGGTACGTCGTAGCTTAAGCTCGCTTCGAGCAGAACTGTCACTAGTGTCAAAATATTTCCACAGGTAATGCTATCGGATTGTTAAATGAACACGTGTTACTTTTGTGTATTTAAAGCACCAATCACTTTGAAAATTGCTTCCCATTTGATGCGTGGAGAGCTCCTCTACATCACGCACACAACATAGCCGTAGCAGAACCTACTCTTAATTAACTCTCGTTATTTTAAACTCTGTGATTCTGTCGTTTGCATATGAGTTTAATTAGGAAGCGCTGAAATGTTCAACTCATGCACGTTCATTTGCGTAGATAAATCAAATTCTCTTAGTTTAAGCGCACGCTTTACATGCATAAGAATGCAGGAAAATGCGGTTCATTAGATGTATTGATTGTATCTATATTTAGTAGTAAAAGTGAATTTTATGTTGCACTTCTGATATACCACATGTTTGTTTTTAGTCGGAAACGTATACAGATATTTAGGGAGTCTACTTACATACCACACATTTCATTTTGAATCGCACGCTCTTGTCATAAATGTTCTGATTTTTGTAAGTATAAATCTTCTGTTCAGAATATACATATAGCGATCAAGCGTTTCATATTTTTTATTTTATAATACAACCTATCTTGTCTCTGGTGTTTTTCAAGTTTCAATGAAACAATCGGTATGTGCATGAATCAGAAACTAAGTAGGTAGTTACTAAGTTTGCATTATTTGTTAAGTACTGGAATGTTTTGTTGAAAGAAAATATTATTTCTTATTGTTAATATCCGTAAAAAAGGGCAAATAAATCCCTTGACACTTTATTATTCAAAATATTATTTTTATCCTTGGATGGCCTACGAAGCGGCATTTATAAAAGCTTTGTGGTTTCACACTCGCCAAAGAAATCCTCTTTTCATGCTCTATCTCTACTAATCCCTCACGCCTTTTAGCTTTTCAATGAATACTTCAAGGAAGTTTGTTTGAGAATTCTGCTTATGAAAAAAAATAATAAGAATGAAGAAGCTGCCAACTTAAATATAAATACGGAAGTTTTAATTCAGTTTTGTGGGACGAGTTAAACGCCTTATTACAAAATACTCATCATTAATCATTATCCTTGCGTTATTGGTCGCGGTTTGTTAATTGCGCGACGTGAGTTGAATAGGAAAGAAAATCGATATTAATGGAAAACGTGTGTTTTCTAATTATAAAAGTTAATCGGGTGTGAATTTCTTATACAGATTTCGACCCGCGCGGCCGGAAGGTAATTATCACAGTAATTGAATTTGGGGCTTTTTAAAATTCCTTCAAAAGTTTTTTTTCTTTGTGGGCGTCGGATTTAATTTCTCTCAGGACATAAACAGAAGAGGGTGAAAAAATCACGTTGACACTTTATGTAATTTAAATTTTGCCTTAATTTCAAAGGCGCGGGTTTTGTACCTTTTTAATCTCAAAGTTATCAAATACAAACTGGATAAAACACGAAATTGACGCGTGAGAAATTTAATGAGTGTAAAGTATCGTGTAAAGGTGACAGATAAGTTTTCTTTCGTTATAAATCCCTCTCAAGTTTTGCGTAAACAACACGTTGGAACTTTTGCTCCTGTAGATATTTCAAAGGAAAATTTATATCTCGGCAAATGACGCTCATTTTTGAAAGCAAACTCTGCACGTCTAAGCCAAAGTTTTAATTTGAATTGTTAAAGATTTAAAAAAAAATTCAAATAATTACTATTTTAATTTTTTTTTAATAGCATTGTCCAAATTACCGACGTGTTCCACTTTTTCAGAAGCTACGAAGCAAAAAGTGTTTTAATGCAGAAGACACGTAGCAATTAGAATACGCAGTTATACGTAATGCAATTATCCGCCCGTCTCGCTAGAAAATATGCGACCCGGAGAATTAACCTACATTTTCTCTGTCTACTGCCTTCGTATTAAATTATGACTTGTTTAATAGTGAGAAAGAAATGCCCCCGAGTGTCATAAACGAATCCAGTACGGTGACAGACGCGAAAATATTATGAAATTGCAATTTCTTTATGGGCGTCACCGTTGCGAGCCTTTTGTTCTTGTCTTTCATTAAAGAAGTAAAATTAATAATGCAATTTTCTTAATGAAGAAGAAAATTGCAACTGTTTAATAATCACTAACTCAGAGCCGAGTAAATGGGATAAGGAATAATCTCCTGCTTTCGGTTGCGCGGCTCTCTCAACATAAATCTCCCTCGGAAAAAAATGAACCGTTGCAGATGCTATTAAAACCGAACATTACTTCAAAACGAGCAGCAATTTATAATGTATGTATGACTGAAACCGACAAAAACAAAAAGCCGAAAGCTATAAATTATCAGGGGATGAAATACATCTGACAGTTTCCTTGTGTACCTACCAGCCATCCAAGCAGTTAATATTTTCTGACTGTTTCTTTTATTATTGTAAAAACGAGCGATTGTTATGCACTATAATTTCAGTTGCAATAATACGTTAGCTGCATAATGACAAGCAATTATACGCTAAGAGAAAATCGATAATGCGTCGCTTAAACTTATACATCATTAAAAAAGCAGATGCAGAACGAACGAAACTTGAGAACTTTAAAAAGAACTAATCGATAGAAACATGCAGCATCATTTAAAGCTGTCTCTAAAATTTCTCATTGTACTTGCAGCTTGCGTTACACACACAACCATTAGATCATATTTTCCCGTTCCAGATCACCCTCAAACCGAGTTCCACCACAATTAACAAAGTGAACAATTTTTTCTATGAAAACTGACAAATAAAAGCGAACGATAGATAACAGGAAAAAGCTTGATGATCACACATTTAAAAGGACTTACTTGTAGAATCAATCTTGAGATGGTCACTTGAATCAACGGTGTGAAATTTTTTTAGCCAAAAAGTATCAATTAATTTCAAGTGAATTATAAACTTACTTACTTGAAAATGATTGAATGAAGTAAATAATACGTTCATGATTCACTTGGAATGCATGGATATTTTGGGAGCTAAAAAAAATTAACACTTTCATGTTTTGCGTTCGCAACTACGTGGGGGTTAGGTTTGGAAAATCTGCGTCACTTCTTCGTAGCCTTGACGTAACCGTTTGGACTTCCCCGAACGAGTATTGGCATGAACACCTCCGTCTCCGAGAGCCTCTTCTACTGTAACACCGTCGTTCGTCGCTCCGGAACCCTTGAAGGAGCTGCCGATATGAGTCGAGCCAGTTTCGTGTGCTTCAGCCCTTGCAGGTCGAACGTAACGTAGAATTAGTGGGATTCGAGTTTGGTACTGTACTAACCCTCTGTCTTTTTACTGATACGTGTCTTTAAGTTAATTATTGGGTACCTTTGGTGCCACGTGATACCGTTTTTGCCTGCCGAAGGCCTTGGATCTTTAAGAACCTCCGTTTAATTGCATGATATTATAAATTTTCGTTCTTTTAATTGCGTTTACTGTCCTTCTGACAGAATTTATTGTGCGTTATTTTGTGAGCCGTACAAGACATCCTCGCCGGTGATTTCGCGTTAGTTGACGCCTTGTAAATACTAAATTATTTAACGTATCGAACTTATTTTCGGGCATATTGTTAAGGGCACCCCTGTACTCGATTGCCGAGCGTTTCGCTCATTTTATTGGGCCACAATTTTGTTGCGTATTAATAAACACTGTATCACCGTTTTTCGTTTCTTATTTCTTGTCAATATACAGGGTGACCGATAGTTGTGCTATATACAGGGTGTCAGACAAACACCCACGCTTTGTGGATATTAGATCTGAGGAAATCTCGATCGCTTTCGACAACGTGTACAGTCCTAGCGGTGCCGCGTTTTTTACCGTACTACTTGGAACGTTTCGCTAGGTGACGCCCCTTACTCTTTCACATCCAGGTATCGAGATACCGTCAATTCATTTGTAGTCCACCCCGTCTCCACTGAGCTGGGCATAATTGCAGGTAGGTTGTCTTCCACATCGTCGCAACTCATGCAGGGTCATTTAGGTAAATACTGAAGGTAGGTAGCACTGTTCTCCCTATCACTTTGTATCAAATGATACAACAGAGAAATTTCTTGGAAATTTTTATTTTGTTATTTAGAGTTATCAAGCCGAGCATGTTATCAAAATTATGCAAACCATCATCTTAAAACTGATATTTCATGTAAGTCTTTTTGAATATGTGACTATCAGGCTTTTTCCTGTTATTGTTCGCTTTTATTTTGTACCTCTCCTATAAAAAAAAATTAACTTTGTTGTAAAACTCGGTTTGAGGGTGATCTGGAATGGGAAAATATGATTTAATGGTTGCATGGGTAACTCAAGTTGCTTATACAATAAAAAATTTTAGAGACACCAGCACAATTCACATGGGGCAGTATCGTTAACATTTGGGTGTCCGGTTCGTAACAATAGTTTCTACAAATCAGTTCTTTTTAAGAGTTCTCAAGTTTTAAAAGTTAAAAACACTCCCAGTAATTAAGAAAACGAAACCAGTGCATCGAATCTCACCCCACGAACGAGACAGGACTCGCTCCACTGTAATGGGAAACTCTTCGTTTGCGGTTGGATATTGAACATCCTCGGCTGAGAAGTTCGACTCAATTACTAACTTCACGTCGGGTCAGGACTCCCAGCTCCGCGGTAAACCGCCCCAAAGTTATTGTTGGTCTTATAGCTGACTATTGCAGCAAGACGTGTCCTTCCCACGAATTATTCCTATTAGATATGTATACGTCGAAGTGCGCCCCCCGGAAATTTAAATGCGAAACCGTCGACTTGTTTGCGTAAGGTGAATGCGAGCTGTATTCAATGACGTTCGTTCGGAAAGCTCGTGGATTTATCTGACTTAAGGGATAGAGATTGACGTGGTGAATAATCAGTTGCGAAACAAGGGAAGTCCAATAAAATATGAATGGGTGGTCAGCCGCACAATGGAGCTTGAGAAATGTAAATGAAAACTGACATGGTTGACTGGCAAATATCAATAAATCTGACTGACATTTATATATTAAGAAGATTTCATTCGTACAATTTTTAGGGAAAGAAGTTGTCAACGTCTTTTGACTGAGAAGTCTTTCAGTACTTTATACGGGGTGTTCCTCAGTTGCTCCTATGAAACCAAATCAGTATTTGTTTACGAAAAAAAAAAGATAATTGACCAACGACAACCCAAATCAAGTTACTTCACGGGCTCTTGAGTTCAACCAAAAAAATAATGTAAACCGCAGGGGTGTTTAATAACACCTTATTCTTTGCTGATGATGATTAAATCTCAAAGTAATGACCTAGATATTGGAGCGGAAATTTACAGCATATTTAAATTTCAGAAAAAAATTTTTTTTTGGAAAGTTTTCTTTTATTACCATCGGTTATATCCTCGCAACAAAAAATAAATCAATCAATCAACTCGTGACACGAGATTCCAATAACGATACTGTCACTTCCGGCTTTATATCCAACAGTTTAATATTATTTTTATGTAATTAGGCGCGAATGCAAAATCAACAATTCCGTGCGTTTCAATTAAACTTTTTTTATCATATTTTAATTAATTCAGGAAATTAGTTCGCAGGTTTTTGAATAGTTATTAACCGCGCAATATATCAGCATAATCGATGGTGCAGCTCATTTTATTTCGTGGGAAATTATTAAAAATTCAAGCCTTTGAGGAAACATTAGTTGAGAAATAGATATGTGCTGACGTGTACTTACTTATACACATACGAGTATGTCAGACTTTATTAAAGGGCAACAGTAATTGTTATGGTATGTGAAAAAATCTATACAAATACCATCTGTGATTTTCATGATTAATTTTTTATAATATCAAACGTCTCTGTTGAACCAAACAACTTGTGAGATCCTGTACATGCAAAATGTGTTGCAATACCTTTTATTTTTAATCAATAACCGTTTAAAATTGATAACGTTCCTCAACGCAAGTGAACGCACGCAATATAACATACATGAGCTTATAATTCTGAACTTTTGCTTAATAAATAGCCATACATAATCCACTTTCTATTATTAAAGTTCGAAAGTATCGGCAAACATGGCGCTTGAGAGAAGATAAAAAAAAAGTTGATGCTCCACACTAACAATAACGACTTCTACCTCTTAATCTTGTTGGTAAACGTCGGTTGGCTTCAAAAACAATTTAAAATTTTATTATCGCAAGCGAATACTTAATCACGACTAACACTTCAACATAATATCCCTGCAGTAAATCAGCCTTGCTTAAGGGAAAGATTTAATCATGGCTGACTATACAAAAGAAGCTTTCTTATTACAAAGGCGCGATCCAAACTACATATATCCATCGAATCAAAATTATTTTATTCAATACCTTATTCAAGGTAAACTGCCTACTTCTGATATCTAAAACCTAAAAAATGGCCGCTCTCTGCTTATTACTTGCAATGAATCTCTGTATGTACCACGATTCGAACTACCACGAATCGAACTGTTAACTTACAATCGGATTTTGCGTTTTCATCTTAATTCAGGCGCAAGTAATATGGATCCGCAATGACGATAAACCCCCCCCTGAATAATAACGCAATTGATTTGATATTGGAGCATTAACTTTATCTATTTCCCGCTCAGTTGTTCATCCGGTACGCAGCATTGCCCCCGATTATGGCTTTGATCGGAGATATCCATAAGTCGGGCTTAACCTTGGCGAGATTCCAACGTTGACGAATTTCGTTAATGCCGTTTTTGCGTCATCAGACCGGAGGACGAAGATCCTCTTCATCCTGTTACAAAGGAAACGATGCGCATGTTTGTCATGTTGTTTTCAGCACGCTCACCGGAAATTTATGAAATTATTGCTACTTGGCTGGTGCTAAATTTGATTCACAATTTATGAGGTGTTTCGCTAAAAGGCGAGTTTCTTTTTCGAGGGGTTCTACCTTTTGCACGATAAGGGACATAAAATTCACATCTTTAATTAAAGAAGTAAATTTTAATAAAGTGATTTTCTTAATTATGAAGAAAACTCTAACTGTTTAATAATCACTAGCTCAGAGCTGAGTAAATGGGATAAGACATTTTCTCCTGCTTTCTCTCAACATAAGCCTGCCCTGGAAAAAATAAACCGTTGCAGATGTTATTAAAACCGAACTTTACTTCAAAATGAGGACCAACTTATAATGAATGTATGACTGAAACCGACAAAAACGAAAAGCCGAAAGCTATAAATTATCAGGGGATGAAATACATCTGACAGTTTCCTCGTGTACCTATCAGCGATCCAAGCAGTTAATATTTTCTGACTGTTTCTTTTATTATTGTAAAAACGAACGATTGTTATGCTCTATAATTTCAGTTGCAATAATACGTTAGCTGCATAATGACAAGGAATTATACACTAAGAGAAAATCGATAATGCGTCGCTTAAACTTATACATCATTAAAAAAGCAGATGCAGAACGAACGAAACTTGAGAACTTTAAAAAGAACTGATCGATAGAAACATGCAGCATCATTTAAAGCTGTCTCTAAAATTTCTCATTGTACTTGCAGCTTGCGTTACACACACAACCATTAGATCATATTTTCCCGTTCCAGATCACCCTCAAACCGAGTTCCGCCACAATTAACAAACTGAACAATTTTTTGTATGAAAAGTGCAAAATAAAAGCGAACAATAACAGGAAAAAGCTTGATAGTCACATATTTAAAACGACTTACTTGAACTATCAGTTTCGAGATGGTCACGTGAACCAACGGTCTCAATTTTTTTTAGCCAAGAAAATATCAATTCATTTCAAGTGAATCATAAACTTACTTACTTGAAAATGAATGAATGAAATAAATAATACGCTTATGATTCACTTGGAATGCATGAATATTTTCGGAGTTAAAAAAAATTGACATTTTCATGTTTTCCGTTAGCAACTACGTGGGGATTAGGTTTGGAAAATCTGGCTCGACTCAGATCGGCAGCTCCTTCAAGGGTTCCGGAGCGACGAACGACGGTGTTACAGTAGAAGAGGCTTTCGCAAACGGTGGTATTCACGCCAAAACTCGTTCGGGAAAATCCAAACGCCTCTTCTACTGTAACACCGTCGTTCGTGGCTCCGGAACCCTTGAAGGAGATGCCGATCTGAGTCAGTATAAGTCTTTTTGAATATGTGGCTATCAGGCTTTTTCCTGTTATTGTTCGCTTTTATTTTGTACCTTAGTTCCTATAAAAAAAATTAACTTTGTGGCACAACTCGGTTTGAGGGTGATCTGGAATGGGAAAATATGATTTAATGGTTGCATGGGTAACTCAAGTTGCTTATACAATAAAAAAATTTAGAGACACCAGCACAATTCATATGGGGCAGTATCATTAATATTTACTAAAACCAATTAATAAGCTTCGATATTATACTATTTTACTGCATCTGCTTCTTCTGTCTGTTTTCACTATCACCACTTCATTTTCATTTCTTCTTATCTCCTCTGTCTTTATTATACCGTATCATTTTGTATCAAATTATACAACAAAGAAATTGCTTGGGAATTTTTATTTTATTATTTAGAGTTGTGAAGCCGAGCATGTTATCAAAAGGGTGCATGAAATTATGCAAACCGTTGTGCAGATAAAATAAGCAGCGCACAGGTAGGTGAACACGTTGGGAAAGTTTATCGTTGGATTGTGCAGTTAGCGCGATAAAAGTGAGACAAATAGCGGGCGGGAAAATTTTATTGATCCTGCGAAATCCTATTATGTACGCGTTGGCATTTCACCGCGGGCCAAAATTACGTGCTTGCGCTGATAGTTCGTAAATTATGCAGCCCTTAGCACTACAAATTCATCTCTCGTAAAGTACGCTCATAAAACAATCTAAGCGAAACAATTAAACTTACAAAAGTTATACGTAAATTCGAAAATTATTCTAATCTAATGGAAATCCGTTCAAGTTTTTTAATTGTTGGTGAAAATGAAAAAAAAAGAAAAGAAAAATTGTTTTATCTGTGTCTTCATATTTGCCTACTTATCAATTCCGTTCACAATGTGCTATAACGAATGTTCTATTTATACAGCGTTGTCAAAAAGACGCGTGAGCTCGTGATTCAACTGGTATAAGAAATGAGCATTCCAGAAACGGCGCTATATCAAAGAAGATTGCGCATTTTAGCGTCCGGGCAAGAATATTAAACGAACACTATTAGAAATATGGGGGGAAGGATAGAGGAAGCTCTCCCAAAGCTCTCGAATATTCGACATTTTTTTCCATGTCATAATTTACCCCCGATTGATAATATTGTAGTACTTGGATAACCAATCAAGGAAGTGCTCTGGTGAAGACACAAAATAATTTAATTGCTGCTGAATCTTTCGAAACCTTACGTTATATATCTTTCCTGTAATTGACACTGCCGTCTCATTTTCCGAGATAAATATGTTACGCTCCACGTAATTACTTTGCGATGCCGGAAATAGTTACCAATTATTTCGAGGAGAACGTCTTTAGGTGACGGAAGCAACTTCCTCCTTCGGAACTTGCCTAACACTCGTATATCATGTGATCAACTCATGTAAGACAATTAATTACGAGATGGTGATGCAAGCAAATTAATTGAAAATCAATGAGCAGACCACCAGCAAAAAAGGAACTTTAACTTTGACATTTTCTGTTACAGGTAGGTAAGTTAAATCATGTTGTAATAACAACTATAGAGTAGAATCTCTTTTGTTGGGTGGAATTTACGACGCTATAAACCCGAAATTATGCTGGCCAATTTAATTCGCCTTCCGTCCTCAAATTGCTTTATAAATTCGGTTTTTGTATGTAAGTAAGTAACGTTTGATATTCCGGTAGCATTGGCAACGGAAACATTTAGTTTTCCTAAAGGCATGTCGTAGCTTAAGCTCGCCGCGAACAGAATTGTCACTGTAGTGTCAATCGTTCTGTCAACTATCGAGTAAGTGTTTTCGTGTTTATTGGTTTTATACAAAAATAAGTAATTTTCAGGACTCATTTACTTTACATTTATTGCATTACAAAATGGTGTTTATATTAGAGCAGAAAACATCTGTGATTGAAAGTTACTTTCGTATATAAAGATGTTCACCTCTATCCTTATCGCATGTTATTGGTGCAAGAATTACTGCTCAGTGATCCCATACAAAGATTGTCTTTCTATGAATCTTATATTATAAATTATTTAATTTGTGAGTGAGTAGTAATTGTTATTTCAGGTTATGTTCAATTTTAACACTGCGACATACGTTTTCCAAAACAAAATATTGCCACAGGTAATGCAACCGGATTATTAAATGAACAATTGAACACATGTTACAAGAAAGTGGAAATTGAAAACTTACTGCGAATTTTTGGAGGATTTGCTCGGGTAAATTTAATAATGAATTTGGAAGTGTTGTTCGGTTGTTATTTGCTGTGGACATAGGCCTAGACCAACTCGAAAATCAATTTCGGTTATTATCTTAGATAAACACAACTGGACCCGGAAACTAATCTCAGCAAGCTTAGAAAGTTACATCTGGATTGGTATACATGTATGAATGTATGTCAACAAAAACGATTACTAAAATCCACTGGAATATCAATAGATCAAATTACGTATACTTTTCTTCTGAATGGTAAAAGAATAGTCATCACAGAACATGGGAAAATTTTATGTATGTATTTTAGTTTTCCAGAAATAACTAATGAAAGAGCAACGGATGAACGAAATAAATACAGTCTTTAAAGTGGTTCTTGATTGATACGACGCGGCGTCGGGCGTGAACTTGATCTTTAAACGGAACAGACGTGAAATACGAATTCCAAAATATTTAGTTGACAAATGCATGCAAATCATATGAAGCAAATTATTCCGCACAAGTTGTAAACAATAAGGATAGCAACGGCTCCGCTTTGAACACCTGCTTTGACAGGTAAACAAATAAATCACGCAACACGAAAACAGTTCAAATCTGCGTCTTAAGAATTCCCAGTATTTTCCTTTAACTTTAATTTAAAATGTATTTGTAAATAAAGTTTATTTCCACAAGCAACGTGTTCGTCATATAAACATTTCGGCATATTTTTATGATCCTTGCATTTTAATCAGTTGGTTTTCTTTACGTCCTTTATCCGGTTTATCGCTGATGTTTGAACAACAATAGACTTTGCTAATAACAAAGAAATGGTGAAGACAACCAGAATTTAAAACATTGTAATCATTAAATATATTCGCCGCCCGGAGTTACTGGGGGTTTTACTATCGCTAGTGAAGATTCATTTCCAACGCTATCGTAGCGGATAAATTTACGCGTTTCTCGTGGACCGACACGCCACGTGTTCCTTTAGTTAGCCCATTCATCAATGGGGTCGGTTCCTTTCGAATACACTGGGGGAAGGGCTTCCAGATCGTAACAAAAAACTCAGGCTAAGACCTCCAGTCAAGCCGAGCGAAGAAGCGATCGCGGAGCAAATAGAGAAGCTATCCCCTAAAGAACCCAGGATAAACTGGCCCATCGTCGAAGACTTATGCGATGTTAGACCGATCACGGTGGAAGAGGTGGACCTGGTGATTTCCAAAATAAAAAAGGGAAATCGCCGGGTCGAGACAACATACCTTCGGAAGCCATGAAAGCGAACAATGGTCCCTTCATACCGTGCCTTCATACGGGTTATGACTGACTGGCTGACCTAAGGAAACTTTCCGGCCATTTGGAAGAAGGCCAAGCTGGTGCTGATAGAATAACCCAGGAAAGCGCGAACGACACGCCAACGTACCGACCCAGCTGCCTCCTCGACGTTGCAGCCAGGCTATTGGAGGCAATCGAGCAACGATTAGTGGAGGAATTGAATGATCTAAATACCCTGCACGATCATCAATTTGGGTTCAGACCGGGCAGATCCACTTCAGATGCACTTACCAAGCAAAGTGGCATCGTGCATAAGACCAAAGAAGTGGCATACCAACACAGGCTTTTTGTCTAACGCTTGCATTACACATAAAAAACGCGTTTAACTCTGCCTTGTGGCTGCATATAGTAAACGCCCTTATAAGGGCAGGCATCAGCAAACCGGTAGTCAGGATGGTACAGTCCTACCTACAGGATAGGACCATTATTACGCCATCGGGGAAAGAAGTCGAAATGTTGTACTACGTTCCGCAGGAATCTGTCCTCGGACCGACCCTGTGGAACGTTCTGTATGACAGGGTTCTACGCCTGGACATGGGCTGAGGAATCAGAACGATCGCCTACGCGGATGACCTGGCGAAAATCATCACTGCAAAAACCATCACCTTATTGGAAGAACGCGCACAGTACGCGGAACTGGAACAAGAAACTGGCTGGAAGAAGACGACTTGGAACTGGAAACCGCAAAGATAGAAATCATCATACTTGCGGACCCAAGGAAATTAAAAAACGATGACTCTAGCTGTCGGAGGAACAGATTAAGTATCTAGGGGTGCATTTAGACAGAGGACTAAGGATGACCACCCACTTTACGAGGTAAGCCTCAAAATTTCCTGGCCTGACATAGATCTAGGTATCGCAGTGGGTCTATGGAACACATTGTTCCAAGTTGTACTCACCGGTGGCAGCATTGAAGTGAGATAGCGAACCGTTACGTCACGGCATACCCGCTTCTCCTTCTAAAACATTTACTGTCAACCAATCATAACTGTCAACCAACCATCACGAAGTTCGCAGCATAGATCTACAAGGGTATGCGGTGACGTTATGCTGTCTGTTATGCTCCCACTGTTAGTGTTTTACTAGCCTTGGAAAAAACAAAATTGAACTTTATGTCAGTTTTCTTATAACTGACACTCGTTCATCACCATACTTCATCACGATGTCAGAAGTCACGAAAATTGAGTATGGAGCTGTTATAAAATTCCTTACTCGAGAAGGTTTTTCTCCTCAAAGTATCAAAGATCGGCTAGATGGGGTGTACGGGAAAATTCCCCGTCTTATTCTGTGCTAGAAGATTGGTCAAAACGGTTTCGAATAGGTCAGGAATTCTTGGAAGATGAGGTAAGAACAGGAAGGACGGTGGAAGTGGTGACGAACAACAAGATCGCCCTTGTTGAAGATATCGTACTAAGTGATCGACGCTTGAAAGTTAAAGAAATATCAAAAATGTCGGGGCTCTCAGATACAGGCGTTCTCCCTATCCTCCACGATCATTTAGGCATGAATAAAGTTAGTACAAGGTGGGTTCCCAAACATCTTTCAGCAGTTCAGCGCCAGCGTCGTGTTGAATGTGCTCGAGCCTTTTTAGAGCTCTGTGGAGAAAACCACAGATTTATCAAGTAGCCAGATTCCCTGTAGAGAAAGAGCAATTGATATTAACTTAAGAGTGAGATGGTAAATACACCCGTTTAAAAAGCATTGCTCATTCTAAGTCACGTGACATAGGCTTCGAGTGACATCCTTGTCGGATACATGAACCAAAATTACTCACAGATATTCGCTATTTCACTCACATGCTGATATCAATCGAGAATACAGGAAACATCAACGACCTCCCAGATCATTGGGAGAAAACCCAGTGGACGTGTTCAAGACAATTGTCACAGGGGATGAAACAATAGGTTTGTTCGTTTGTTCTGCACTTACTGCACTTTTCACTCTTTTACTCTACTTTTCTCACTTCTACTTACATTATATTATACATGTACATCTCACTCTCTCAGGCGCGGTTGGTGCAAGAAGTGTAAAATGTGCAGAACAAACGATCCTTTGTCCAAAAGGGAGTCGATGGAATGGAGACGAGAAGGAGAAGCATCGCCAAGAAAGTCCAGGGTCTGTCAATCGACAAAAAAGATGATGGCCACGATATTTTGGGATTGTGAGGGTATTCTACTCATAGACTTTAAGGAACGTAACACCACAGTCAACGGGGCATATTATGCAACACTGCTACATAAATTACTACAAAATATTCGGGAGAAAAGACATGGGAAACCGACTAGAGTTGTACGTTTGCTGCATGACAATGCACCCGTGCACACTGCTGAAATTGCATAAGCCGCACTTCCTGACCGCAGTTTCGGACAAATCGATCACCCTCCGTATAGTCCAGATATGGCCCCCAATATCTGTTTGGAAAATTGAAAAAGGACCTTCGTGGACGCCATTTTAGTGACGTCGAAGAGATAAAGGCTGCAGTTTCGGCACATTTTGAAGACAAACCAAAAGAATATTTTTTTAGGGGTATCGAAATTGAAAAATAAAATTTAATTGTGAGTCTACGCCATTTCTTTTATAGTCAGGCCAGGAAATTTTGGCGCTTACCTCGTAAGAGAACATGCGAAAAGGCCAGGAAAACCCAAATGGCCCTAGCAAGACTCATGCCCAATTTCGGCAGACCAAGATCCAAGAAAAGGAAGGTCCTGGCGGGAGTCATTACATCAACCATCATGGACGCGGCGCCTATTTGGTCCCCGGCCATGAAATATAAGCATTACGAGGGGTTACTGAAATTCATCAACAAGAAGGTAGCCGCGTACAAAACAGTCGCCACTCAGACTGTCCTGACGATCGCAGCAAAGGAGAGGAGGCAACAGCACATGGCGAGGAAGATTACAGGGATTGCACAGCAAACAACTACCCTAACGGAACAGTGTTAAAACGCATGAGACTCTTGCCATCGGTGGACCAAACCCTTCATCAAGGACATCGGTGCATGGCATAGCAGGAAACACGGAGACGTTTACGTTTACCTAGGCAATGACGGCACACGGAGTCTTCGTCAGTTACTTGCACAAAAGTGGCAAGTCACCAAACAACGTCTGTTGGTACCGTGACGAAGAAGACACGGCAGAACACATGGTCTTTAACTGCCCGAGGTGGACAGAGAACAGGACTCCAGCGAATATCAAATGCGGTGTAGTCATCACCAAAGAAAACGTAGCGGACATCTTGCTAGTATTTATACGAAGAAAGTTGCCAGCATGTCACAGAAAGGCTGAGGAGCACCATGATCCAGAAAACCACAGACGAGAAGAAAAGGGACAACAGAACAGAAGATCGCAAAGAGACCAAAACATACTAGACAAAACAACTCTCAACGCGCGAAGTTTCTGTTGCTGATCCCAGAATCTAGGAGCGGATATTAACAACTGACAGTGCGAAATTCCTGACGTAATGTCTAATGGCGGATTTCAGGAATTAGCAGCTGCAAGAGAGGAGTAGGAGTTTTAGTTGGAAGGTAGATCTTTAGAAAGGCTGCGGTCGGGTGAATCCAACATGTCTTCGGCTTGGAACCACCGCCGATAATGAATTTGGAAGATTTCTCCAAACCTCTCAACTGGACGATTTTCTGCAGAAAGGAACCAACTCACGTTATGGTCAAACTGAGAAAACAGTGATCTAAGTTTTGAACAATTCTAAAATTCCTAAACAATTTGAGGCCTATTGTATACTTGTGTAGTTTTAGACACTGACGTTTAAGTGTCCCTAGTATTTTCTTATATCCTGCCATTGATATGACATTATGCAGAAAGGAGCCAATAGATGTTATTACCATTATTTTGGGGCTTCGATCTATTCTGCAGTAGAATTTTAAATGCTTAACACATTCATAGCCCGAAGAACTCAGATTTTGTCGATTTGCGGGTTGGTTCCTTTCTGCAGAAAGGCGTCGAATTAAAAAAAAATAGATTCGTAATCTGTTTGGTTAGTTAATTATTATAATCTCGTTTTGTGTACTCCGTTCAATGAGAAACGACTCTATTATTATCAAAGACGAATTATTAACACAAATTTGTGCAAAGTCTAACAAAATACAATACGCGCGTTCGGTGTGTTATTTTTTAAAGCGACGGAATTGCCAGTCGTAAATGATTGGTTCGCTTCGATATAAGTATTTCACTTTTGTACGTCTTTGAAAACGTAATTGATTTTAATTAATCTCATAGCAGTTAATACACGTGTACGACGCGTTCATCATCAACTGTGCAACTGTGTGTAATTAGTTCACGGTCAAGTTTTATGGTTACGACTCTACGATAATCGTTTATTGCACGCTTTTAAATTTTTAATTAATTATAAATTAATGTATGGCATTTTTTAACATTTTTCTCATGTGTTCTGGGAAGTCTCTTCATTCAATGGTATTTTTCAGTCACGTAACTTATCCTCCTAATGAAAGCACACGCCGCGTCTCACCGTATGTTTCCAGCGTTTATTTCTCACTAAATCCAAATTCAGTTTAATTAAATTTTTGTTCTAAAATTATAAAACAACCGCCATCGCCATCCTTTTATTATTAAACTTTTCACCACAGAACACTAAACCTTGATTATGATGAATCCGAAATAATTAAGCTAGGGGTTCAAAGCGGACAACTTCCGGCTTTCTCTGCAAATGAAGCTATTAATACGAACCCGCCGGGTTAACTTTTTACGGAGAATTTAGTGCACGTATAAATAAATCAAATAAAAGTTGTAAACTCGTGACAAAAAAAAGAGAAAAGCTCCTGTCGATGGAGTTTTCTGGAAAAATTATCGCATTCGAGTCAGCGTGCACTTTGCAGTAACATCTCAAGACATGTCGGAAGGGCTTCGTTCCTTTAATCTTACGTACTGCTACGTTTTACAAGTAAAGGCAAGAAAACTTGCTGCGTTCATATAAAATTTAGGGATTCTTTTGGCCGCGCAAGAATAAAAAGCTCGGCACTCCGTTAGCACTTTACATGTTTTCTGATGACGAGTAGCTTTATTATATCTTTACGGCGGCGCTTTTATGTGCAGGAGAAACCACATTTTGCTAGATTATTCACTGAAATGCCTTTCGTGTCCGCCTCGCTGAAGCCGTACTTTACCGCTCATAGAACTCATTAGAATAACGCCATCGAGATGCACTATACTAGAAAAAGTCGGCGGAGGGCGCAAAAAGTGAGAGATATGGAACCAGACATCGCGATTTATATTTCTCGTTTTGTTGTTACGGGTTTTTATTGCGTGTTGGGGCGAAAGTTTGTGACGCAGTTTTTTTTAGCCGAACGACAAAATAAATTTGATGTGGCAGATTTAATTTCGCAGCAAAAAGTCACACTACTTTTTTTATGCAGTTCTGTTGCACGATAAACTACTGTACCATTTGTTATTAGCTGAGCTCGGAACTTTTCTGAGAGTCTTCAAAAGTATGTATGTGATTTTTTATGAAGATGCGGCAATCGAGTGCACACCATTGCGGTTGAATTTTTGCCGACTTTTATAAATACTAGTATCAATTACTAGATAACGATTACAAGAAATAAATGACTAATGCAGACCAGTGGAAGTGATGCCTCCAATCAATTGAAATATACGTAACATATTGCAGTGCGATTGTTTTAAACCTCGGCGCAAAAATGAAATGAGTTCACGGTAGATTTCATGAGTGTCGCATGGGGAAATATTAAATCGGTTTACATTTTAAAATAAAATAGTTCATTGGTATATTATCGCATCTTTTGTATTCAAATTTATAATAAAAGGGAGCCTATTATGCGAAAGTAATAATATTAATACTGTGTATACATTAAACTTAAAATAATATTGCAATTTACCAGTTACAAAATTCATAAATCATAGGACGCCCATGCCCGTCCGGAATGTACCGACCTTCAGTTATTATTAGTCTGTTTTCTTTTTTGTTATATTAAGAAATAAATAATGGCTAAAGAAAACTAAAAACTTGAAAAGTAATGATGTGCACATTTGTAGAAGTGTCTGCGTTATAATAGTACGAAATGCAAATCATAGTTGCGAAAATAGGTCAGGACGAAACCCACCGGCCCATAAGCTTTGATGCGGCGGCGATTCAACGCTTCCAAATTACTTATTTGCATAAATTTCAGCTACATTTTAAACGTACGTATTAATAAAAAGCTCGCAGGATTGCAACGGGTTTTAGGTGTATTCCGCCGAATGAATTTGGCACACGGCGAATTAGAAGTGTCGAAAGGAGGAAAATAATACCGTTCTATTCCTTTTTCCCTGCAGTTATCCTACCATTAATATGGAAACGATTTCATTAGATATTCATGGAAATATTTAGGAAAATCCAGTTTATGTTTTACTAAAAGCACAGAGCGTTCCCAATGAAATCATTGAGGCAGGTCATTTATGACTTTCTTACGAAAGAATACGACGATTAGCAATTAACTTTTTATTAGTTTTTCAATAATAGAAATGCAGATTTTTTACGAAATAATAATATTAATTTATTTCCTTAATTAATTAACTTAAGGAATTAAATTGCAACTGCAATCATGAATCGTACCTAACAATAAGCAAAAAATTAGATAATAACTAATTCAATAGAGGTCACATTCTAAAACCATTACTGTAAAAAAGGTTTGCCGATACTCATCATCCCTTAATTTGTATTTCTTTGTTAATTGGGAAATTAACAAAAAAAAACTTTTGCAATGAAGATTGCCTGTAAACAGAAAATCTAGGGCAAGTAGAAATAACCCTTAGTCGGCCGCAGTAGACAATAACAGGTAACAAGCAGACTCGTAGTATAGATAAGATAACCGCCAGCTGTGCGACCTCTCGGAAGCCCGAGACAGTTATTTAAATCTGCCATAAATCTTAAGTGGGGTTTATTTGTACATATTGATTATTTGTTTACTTGTCAGTAATAGTCAATAACCAAGTCTAATTGGGGCGGGTGCGTCACAGATTATTGCTAATTTACAATGCAGAAATACTTGCAGGGAAGCCTTTAAAGACCTGGGTATAATGACCTATACTTATACGAAACCATTTTCCATATCTTTAATACAAAACAATATTTCAAATGTAATAATGAAGCTCACGACTAGAACACTAGATACCCGAATAACTTGCGTGCTGATCAACCACAAATATATTATAGATCATTTCTTTTTAATGGAATAAAATATTTTAATAAATTACTTCAGGAACTAAAGTCAACTGAATCCACAAATAAATTCAAGACTCAACTGAAAAATTTATTTATAAATAAGGTTTATTATACCATAGATGAATTTCTTTTAGCCTAGTACAGAGTTTGCTACCTAAGTAACTTAATAAGTTAACGATTGTGATACTTTAATTTTTTACAAAAGTTTTGTGCAAATCGGTTTCGATTAATGCGATGTGAAAGTAATGAATATTTCAAGTAGCGACATCTTCTGATCGCTTTTTGACCTGACATTGCAGTAGGATTGACAAATTGAAGATAGTTCGCCACATAATAAGTCATCCCATGCAAGGCGGCCATGCTTGCTGTCAAAGCATATGAGAATTTTAAAAAAGTTTTGTGTAAATCGGTTTGATTTGCAGTAGAGTTCTCGAGCTACGGTTCTGCTGACGAAGGCCCAACTAGGCCTGAAACAGCTGTACAGAGCCTGCTTGAGGAATCCGCTGTAATCGAAACCGATTTGCACAAAACTTTTTTAAAATTCTCATATGCTTTGACAGCAAGCATGGCCGCCTTGGATGACTTATTATGTGGCGAACTAGCTTCAATTTGTTAATCCTACTGCAATGTCAGGTCAAAAAGCGATCAAAAGATGTCGCTACTTGAAATGTTCATTAATTTTTTACGTTTTTCTTGAGATCTATTATATTGTTCTATATATTATGTGTATGTACCTGACTGGCTGTGATATCTCATCATACCTTATATGATTCTAAGTGTAATTATCAAGCGGCGGGACAACGGTGGTGTCCAAAGTCTAAATGCCTAATCAGGTGCGGCGCGCCCTCGTTACGTGTGGATATTTATTTTATTTCACTTAGCGAACGTCAGGCATCCGCCACTGACTGTTGTTTACGTATTTTGTGCAGTTTTTGCGCTCTAATTAGGTCTTTCACCGTACATTCCCACCAAGTCCCCGCCGCGTGGTAATTATACATATATGTTCTACGCCCAGGCACTGAACAATAAATTAAATTAGACTAATTTATGATTTTATTACGTTCGGGCTACACAAACGAAATTCCGAAAGAATTTAACAAATTAAATCACATAGTGTGTTATTCGTTTACAAAGTATGGAATATCATGATGTAATTATGTTTTGTTGATGTAAATTGCTACACTTTTATGAACAGCGATTATAAACTGTATTAGCAATACGTAAAATTTGGCTCATAGTTAATTAATTCAGTAAATCAACACGAGTTGCATTATTGTTTTATTGTTTTGTGATGTGTTTATAAAAATCGAAGACGCACGTATATCTCACGAACGAATAGAGGCTTTCAAACAAAAGACGATGCGCTCTTGTGGTAGGTCAGTTTTTTATTTTTATTTTTGAGCTTGACTATTGATATTTACAGTATTATTTTTCTTAAGTGAGGAAGAACTTGCAGTATTACTAAGGCCCGATCTTTCCACCTTCTAAAAAGTTCCCGATAACGTTATTTGGCAAATAACTTGATTTTTGTGAATGGTTTCCATAGTGATTCGTAAAGTTATTCATCGAATAAATTTATTAGGAGATGGAAAGACCGGGCATAAGTGAAATTACATCCTGTATATCACAGAGAAAACCGACTCAATAACAGCATATTTTCTTATAAAAAAAAATTTTTCTCATTGAATTTTCCGTACAAATTTATTATTAAAAACATTTTTCCAAATTTTTTCGGTTGAATTACTTATTTCGAATAAATTTATCTTCCGGCAATTCCCATTAATTTCTGCGTCGGCGATAAGCAAGCACAACAAATGCCAAACAAAGAATACGGCCAAATTGTATGGAATAATTGATCGTAACGACAAAGAGAATATGAGAGCTCGGTTGGAAAGACGCCTTTTATATCAGCGCGTGCTAATTACGTTACAGCGTTTGTTATCGCCTTTATTTGCTTTACGTCTTTTTAATTGGCACAACCAACACTCAGGAATAAAACGATAGGGAATGTCGCAAATTTATTACTGTACATAAACTTCAATTTGTAAGTGAGTATGTGACTATTGCCTTTTGACTTTTTTTGTCCTTACTGAAAAAACAAGTGAACAGAAATCGAAACCAACAAAAGCTGCAACGAAAATAATTAATTTGGAATGTGTAGTTTGTAGATTTCTAAGAGAATTCCTCCAGTCGAACTTCGATGTGAATACATGTATGTGAGTGCATGTATACGTGAAAGATGAATACATTCGATTTGTCATCACAATGGATTTAACTGAAGTGCGAAAGGGCAGCCAACAGCCTAGTGCATGGTCCGCCGGATGTGCACAAATACACCGGCCACTCCGCCATTTCTCACCGTATATTCAAGTAAAGAGAGTTCCCGAAGATTTATCGCCACATTACCACAAAAAATTATTTTCGCCCCTGCATTTTTCTACTTGTTTGCTTTTAACATGACAGCCGTATTAAATAGTTTCGGTTTCTACCGTTCGTCGAAACAAAAAAAGATTTTTTTACACACTCCCATCTCTTTTGGATATCATAACTGATGATGTGATGATAAATATTAATTTTATAACTAACAGATATGTGCACGCTTCATTTAATATACCGGTAGCATTGACTATGGAAATATTTTGTTTTCGTAAAGGCATGTCGTAGCTTACGCTCGCCGTGAATAGAATTGTCACTAGTGTCATTCGTCCTGTCAACTGTCGAGTAAGTGTTTTCGTGTTTGTTGGTTTTGTACAAAAATAAGTTATTTTCAGGACTCATTTACTTTACATTTACTGCATTACAAAATGGTGTTTACATTAGAACAGAAAACATTTGTTATTGACAGTTATTTTCGTAATAGTTCAAAAATCGATGGGGCATGGGTATACTGAGTAAGAAACTGCTTGGAAGAGTTTATAGTTGAGTTTGCCGATGTTATTATTGACCACCTGCATTGGTGTGAACAGTTGTTTCGTGGAACTGTAGGTTTTTCCGAAAATAAACAACAGGTCAACTTCGAAAGTGTACTGTCGAGGTTATCGAAACTGCAAGACATAATGAATAATGTTTCTCACGCCTCTATCCTCCAATGGTAACAACAGACTGAGCTTTCTGTGGGAACGTGCCACAGATTGTTACGTAAAGATGTTCGGCTCTATCCTTACCGCATGATATTGAAGCAAGAATTGCTACCCGGTGATCCCACACAGAGTTTGTCTTTCTCTAAATCTTATATAATAAATTACTTCATTTGTGAGTGAATATTAATTGTTATTTCATGATTTATATCACGCTGACATATAAGAGTCAGGTTATGTTCAATTTAAACTGCGACATACGTTTTCCAAAACAAAATATTTTCACGGGTAATGCTGTCAGATTAATAAATGAACACATGTTACGTAAATGGAATTTGACACATCAGAAAAGTTGGTAAAAATTTTTACTTAAGTACCTACGTAATATAAGAAGTTCAAAGAAGTAACCGCATGGATTTTAAAGTTCTTGAAGTAAAAAAGACGAACTTTTATAACAACTGTTTATTCTTCCTCTCATCGTTAATGCGAAAGTTTTATTTGTTTATTATTCTAGTGTTGTGGCACTTACTTCTTGCAACATATTTTTCTCGTATAGTACGAAGTAATTTAAATTCCATTAGTGATTATCGATTTCTAATTACTTTATTCAGACATTTAAGTTCGCATTAAAAATTCATGAATTTAGTCACCATAAAGTGCATATTATGGTAACCTCACGAAGCTGAGCGCAATGTGAAATCATCATTTAAATGCATTATTGATGTTGACGAGTAAAATCAATTATTCTAACATTATTTTAAAGTGTGTGTTGGCTTCAACTCCAGCCAACACATTAATTTTGTTTAATCATTTTAGTTTCTATAACATTTCACTTATTAGGTATTTCTTTTTCAAAACCATTTTGTTGTGTTTCAAAATTAATCGCTTGTTGAGATAAGTAGGATTTTTTTTCTGTCCTGTGTTTCCTTTTTAATTACGCTTCATCCTCGTGTGACTATAGTGAGCCACATACTTAATAATTAAATAATTATTTAATCAAGTGGATCCGGTAATTTTTTCCGGAAACCGATTTAATTACGCAAATAACGAAAATTATAAGTCGCCGCAAGTTAACTAACACGCACCGCCTTAATTAGCGCGCCGAACAAGTGGCAAATTAATCGAGTTTAATTATAACATCGTCGCGAAATTGCATAAATTAGTTGTAAACATTGTTATTGAAGGACCCTCGTCGAATGTCTCTTACGAAATCCAATTTGCTCGCTCTTAAGAAGAAACTGCGTATGTAGGAAACAAACTTGTTGACTTACCCAGATGATGTGCGACGGAACACAAAGAAAACGGATAAATTACTCACCTGAAACAAATTAAAAGAAAAACAATTAATTAACAATAAACTTACATCTGTACTTACAAATTTATTACATGTTTATTATTTTCATCTCACTTTATTATACAGGGTATCATAGAATTGAATACAAAGATTTTAACGAGTCACGGAACAATTAAAAAGAAATAAAATTTGTTAATAATTTTTTCTCTAACACAACAACCCACTGTCTTAAGTAAAATTGCCAAATGCGCTGACCCGCGACATTGTCACATCTTCTATGAGTTTCTGCGAGAAATCTTTTAATTTTTTTCTTCGAAATTCTTATTGCCACAAAAAATTGTTATAAAATTCTTTTGTTTGCTTGCACTAGTTAAATTCGCTGTAGAAATCCTAAACTATTTATTTTCGGGCACTACTTCATTAAGTCTTTCTTGTTCTTTTTGATTTAATCTATCAGCAGTTAAAATGTTTGTAGTTATTTCCATGACATACTGTATAATGTTCTTGTCGTTTGAATAAATAATAATAGTACTCAGTAATTTAATTATTTTCCTCTCAGAAAGTACAAAAAAAGATTTAATTGTTTTAATTAAAATTAATATCTCGAGAGTATTCATTTTAATAAAAAGGATCGGTTGGAAAGGAATGGTTGTCCTTCTCTTCCTGACGCAATCTGTATACAAGTAGAGTTTGTGTTGTCATATGTACTATTATAAAAATGCAAAACTAATCTCTTCGTTATTTATTATTTTTGTACGAATTTTATTTTATAATTTTTTCTTTTAATTTGTGGCGCATTATTCTAAGGCGTCCACAAATTATTTTCATATCCTTTGTGCCGTCAGCGACCACTTTCAAAGCAGCAATTTCACCATTTACCGCCCAGCTTTATCTTGGTCTTTTTACTGTAGTTCAAAGGCCTCCCTCGTTTACTGCACTATCCAAGTGCGCCTTTAAATTATATTGCTCCTCAAGTAAATTAAAAACTACAAACTATAAAAAAAGTAATTAGAAACTCGGGCGTAAACTGCTGCTGATTATTCTGATATTCGCAGTAACCTGACAATATAATAGTCCAGAATGTTTTCACGTTGGAAATTTTTTTTTGGACTTTCTACTTTTAACAATAAAATAAAGTCGTTAATTATAGTAAATTTGGGAAAATAACAGATTGGAATTTTGATACTGCTAGTGGCTTCTTTTTCAATTGTAAATACAGTACGTAATCGAATAAGTTTCAGTTATTAATATACAAGAAAAGAAACGAAGTTATGACATACGTATGGGGCAAAGGTCAATAATAATTCCGGGAAAATCTGCGTTTACTTTTTACAAAAAAACGTTTGAGACGCACCGGATGTGATTTAAACGCCCCAGCTGAACGAAATTTACTATTATGTGCAATAAATGCTAGAGCAGTAAACCCGCAGATATAATACAATAAACGATGGGGCAGGCCTATTCTGACTTTCGTACGAGAGAATACGGAGATTAGTAGTTAGAGATACGTAAGCAACAAAAAAATAATAATGAAACATTTACGTCCTAATTTTCTATTAGTATTTAAGTGCAGATTTTTCACAAAATAATCCTTGCACAATAATATTAACGTGTTTCCTTAATTATTTCACTAATGGCCAGTTGCACCAGACACTTAAACTGAGCTTAAATTTAAACGGTGTTTATAATGTGACGTTTGAGGTGACACAACATTGTGTAAGTCATATTCTAAGTGACGCTTAAATTTAAGCTCAGCTTAAAATATTTAAGACAGGATTAAATTTAAGTCTAAGTTAGAATGGGATACAAAATATGCCGTTCGTCATAACGTGTGTCACATTCTAAATTAGGCTTAAATATTTTGTGCAACCCACCTTTAAGAAATTAAATTAAAATAGTAATCATGAATCATATCTAACAACAAGTAAGAAATTAGATAATAATTAATTCAACACAGGTCACATTTTTAAAATATACTGGAAAAAAGCACGCCGATACTCATCATACCTTATTACTTTAATTTATGATTTTATTACTTTATTACGTTCAGACTACACAAACAAAATTTCGAAAGATCGTGCAGATCAACATGTTTTTATTCAAAGAAATAAATGAATGCTTAATTGTATCTAGTGCATTTTCTTTTCTGAATATGCAGGTCACTCAGCGCTGTAATGCAAACTAACTAATAATAACATTCATTAATTTTTTAGTCATTTAACGAATGAAATCACATAGTGTGCTATTTGTTTCCGAAGTATGGAATATCATAATGTACTTATTGTCGATTATCTAATAAAAGAGATGGTCGAAGATTAAAATACTTTGCTTTATTTGATGTAAATTGCTACACTTTTATGAGCAGTAAATTGCTACACTTTTATGAGCAGCAGTTATAAACTGTATTAACAATAGGTAAAAATTGGCTTATAATTAATTAAATCAGTGATCAACGTGAGTGGATATTTAGAAGCTTCTTGCTTTATTGAATTGCTTATGGGCGGCATTGAAAGAGTGACCGTGAATTTTGCACTATATCTCACGAACGAGCAGAGGTTTTCGAACAAAAGACGATCCGCTTTTGTGGTAGGTCAGTTTTTATTTTTATTTTTTTTTTTTGAATTTAACCATTGATATCTGTAGAATTATTTCTCTTAAGTTTGTTTTTAAAGCTAGACCATTGATAATTTATTGACAATATTAATAAGTAAAACTTATTCGATTACACCCTGTATATGTTTTAAATTAAGTGGCATTTAAAATAATAACTTGGTTTCCTAAAGAGTTCCTTTGGATAACGAAAAAGCACAACACAAAGAAAATTGTTATTTATTAAAAATCCAATTACAGTCAGCTATAATGGAATATTGATTTCAGCAACGATAAAAACAAATGTGTTCATCAAAGTGTATCAGAAACGTTTAATACGCGTAATATCTCGGCATTCTCATTAATGGAAAATATCTCTCTTCCACATTAAAGCAAAAAGTAATTATTTAATAATGAAAATGCTTAATCGGCGATGGATGGTGGTGATATGTTTGAATCTAAATCTGCGACAACGTTCATTAGGAAGAGTTCCCGTTCACAATGGGCGAGAAATGCGGAGAATGAGTTCAGAACTGAAGTGATTTTGACGAGTCATGGCGCGCCGAGTTAAAAGTTTTAATGAATTACCGAAACTGTATAACCGAAAGCGTTTGGATATAAATTTAGCTTGACACTTTCGGTTTCGATTTTAATCACCAAAAAGGTTTAAAGTGTAATAAATTGCTACGTACAATATTTAACTATTGAAATTATGAATGCCCATTTGCAAAAATGTGGTGGCTTCGTTCCGACACGTGTTGAATTTATTTCGTTCCTGCACAGTGCTCTACTAAAATATCCTAATACGACGAGATTTCCAGATTATCCATGCATGTTAAAGCTTAGAACTTGGGTTTAATTTAACATTCCTCCGCCGACGTCACTGACTCTGCGGTTATGCGCCGGAATATGGAGCTTACCCACTTCGAATATCATTAAAGCCCCGACCGAATTAAAATCCGTGACGCAAGAATCCGCTCGGTTTATGCAAAATTGAAAATTAAATAAATTGAAATTCGGCTCCGAATAAATAAACAAAAAGCCTTTCTTTATTTAGGTCTTTGGGAAGGGGGGGCGAGAGACGTAGATTTTTGTTCTCTAAGAATTTCTGTAATAACATCCCGTTTACATAAATCTTCGGGATTGCGTCTCTCCGTGGTTTTCAGGATCGAGAGCCGTGCTTTTCAAGTGCGCTTTTAAATACCTATATAGCGATCGTTGATTTAATTCGCCTCCAGCGAAATCGTTTTATTCAAAAATTAAAGGGAACAAGTTTCATTTCATTCATTTTTTATTTCCACTCGTTTATACAACGAGCCACAACAAACTCAGTTAATTATTTCGTTCCTTCATTAAAAATATTTTTTAATTTCGAATATGTTGTTAAAATATGTGTTCATTTAATATTGCGGTAACAGTAGCTATGAAAATACTTTGTTTTCGTAAAGGCATGTCGTAGCTTAAGCTCGCTACGAACAGAATTGTCACTGGTGTCATTCGTCCTGGGTGTCAACTGTCAAGTAAGTGTTTTCGTTGTTTGTTGGTTTTATACAAAAATAAGTTATTTTCAGGACTCTTTTACTTTGCATTTATTGAATTACAAAATGGTGTTTACATTAGAGCAGAAAACATTTTTGATTGAAAGTTATTTTCGTAACAGTTCAAAAATCGATGGGGCATGGGTATACTGAGTACGAAACTGCTTTGAAGAGTTTAGAGTTGAATTTCCCGATGAGCCATCTGGCAGAATTTATAAAATAATTATATGCTAATAAACAGGCTTACGATTTCGGCCCACTTCGAACATATTGGATTGTAAATTCCCCAGCTTCGCACAACACGGCAGGTAGTGGGGGAGCATCTGATTAGAAAATATTGTCTTACATACTTTTTTGATTTATGTTAAACTTTATTTAATTATTTACTGCAATCGCGTGGCCCATAGCAAATTTTCAATAAGTATGTTTAAATGCGACGTGAGCCGTAAGCCTGCTAATAAGTAGCATGCTTTAAATAAGCAATTTAATTTTATGTTCCAAAATTAATATGGGGGGAAGGAACTTTAGACTAGCACTTTTGACTATAAAAATTAAACATTGTTTGCCATGATTTGTTTTTTCTTTTTAATCTGGTAAGCCCTCAAAATAATTTTCAGGGTGTTGTTTATAGCAATTAATTACATTAGCCAAAGTGGTTTGGATGTTATGTATGATACCCAGTTAAAGTAATAAGTTGCAAGAAATATATCGCAGTAGCTATTTGAATTGGATATTATACAAAATAACCAGTTAAACTGATAAAAGTCGTATTGTTTGTTAAACTAACCAGACATTTTAGTTATTTTATAAAATAACTGGTTGTTATGTATACTAACCGATTTGTTACATTAGCAGTCCTAATATATACATAGGTTAATTAGTATTTTAAAAAGAAACAAAAACTGGAAATCTATTTTTGCAGTTGTATCATGAATATCATAAAAGCAATATAATAAGCGATCAATAAATTAGGGTAGGAGTTGGAATTTAAATGCATGTCTTGGATAATGTCATATTAATACTAACTGTCAATCAATTGCAACACAAATAACACGCCGGGAATGCTCTTTAACGGTACTCACGCAGTAATTCAAACGTGTCTTGATGCAACAGGCAGGGATCATTTTACGCGTCTGCTTTAATATTTTTTTTAAATAAAACTGTTTTCTTGCTTTGTAGAAACGCCAAAGTGACGTTCGATGAATTAAATGCACGCGTGCGTGTTTAGTTGCATCGCCAACTCTAATTCAATTTTCATTTGATCACTTCTTATAACATGTATGTCGCCAGGTAAGTCTACCCAATCTGAAACCTACATAGATATGAGAATCTCACTGCAGAATTTTCAAAAACTTCCTCAGAAGCAAATTCAGATACTGCACATAAAACTGCAGTCAGTGGCGTATGCTTAGGCGGAAATTAAATTTAAAATTTATGCGTCCCTCACGACGGAAAACACAAAGCAATCTCCTATTTACCTACCCACGGCCCGATTTACGAAGAGGAAAACTAGGAAAGTCGTCTCGAAAGTTTTCAGACGGCTTAAATCAAACGCGGAAAAGACGGAAATCCGCCCGGAAAATTATAGATTTCTAGGCCTTCAAGAACGTATGAAGGCCACGGCACTAACTGTTCTGGAATTATCATATAAATGGAACCAAACAAATGTTTATGAAAATTCCATTCGGGACATGCTTCGAATTGGAATTTGCGTAAGATTAAATTGAAGTAAGTAATACGAATAAGAAGGCATTTTAAATTTCACATTGTTTGGTATAAATGTTGTAAATTTCGTCAGTGGAAAACATTTTACTTACTTTCTTATTTAGTAACTCATTTGATATTTAAATTCGGTAAAAAGTACATTAATTCTTTTTGCTTCAATTATATTAGAAATGAATGTACCCAAGTTTTGTTTTCCATAATTCGAAGTAAATTACGTAATTTAAATGCAAGACTCCAAATTGTTCATTTTTCAAGATGACAAATGACTTCTTTGTGGCTTACTGTTATTTAAAATTAAAGCAGCATTAGTCAAAAACAAGGGAAAAAATTTAATACCCAATGAAATTTTAAAAATAGTACACGCCCCGCCCGTTTATTTATAACTTTAATCATTATTTTATTAAACTCGTTTACTATTATTTCAGTTACCACATTCAAGCAGCGGATATTGTGTGTATCTTTTAATGACTTTGATCTTCATAGCTTTACGTCTCTGTGCGAACATCTCCCCGATTATTTAGTGGGAGACCTTAATTAGCTTCATCGATAAATGCGTCATCCAATTGTTGTATTATTGAAATGACATTGACTTGTATCCCACTTTGCTTAATTGGATTGCAGTCAACACCAGACAATGGCAACGGAGATGGGAATTACATCGATAAATCCAAATAGTATCGTATTCCAAATTTTAGCCAGCATCGTAAAACATAAATTTTAAATGCATAGCTACGTTATGATGTCGACAAAACTGACGAAAAGCAAAACAAAATAAAATTCTTCAACGTGTGTTATGATGATGTCGTTTCTTGCAAGCGAGATAATTAAATGTAACAGTATCTGGTTGATATTTCACACGAACTAATCTCGTAAGATTACTGTTACAAGAATCTTGAACGAAACAATAAAGGACGACAATCTAAAAACACGTCATTCTAAGCTCAGGTCCCAGGGGAAGGCGCACAATTAAGGAGCTTGTTTAGAGAATAGGACAGAGGCGCATCGGATACCCTAATCGGATTACTTGTCATGTGTACTGAATTTTATGTAGTTTAGATAGCAGAGACTTTATTACTGGCATAATCATACTCTCGGAACGTTTCCGAGCTGCGTCATCCTCTTTGCAAAAACACCTAATCTCATCTTGAGCAATAAATGTAATACACGTACATTGCTTCGTACATCCGAGGGGAGTACAGATTTGACCTGGACTTTCTTATACAGCCATAACAATAAAAAGATAAAGTTAATGAAACAAATTTATTTTCCAAAATTTCTTTAATATAAACGATTAGGCAACCTGAACATACTGACAGAGAAAAATTCTTTTGGCTGTCTGCATTCTTTTGGCTGTCAAACATATTTGATACAATTGTCAATATTTATGTAAAGTCTTTGGGTATTTATCAACCTGTATAAGTGTTTTGATTATTATGAAATAAATTTGGATATTGTTCATTGTTATTAATGAGAAATTTAAAAAGTTCTAACAAAACAAATTTCGAATTATTTAAAGAACGTCGAATTTTTTAACAAAAACGTCAACTGAGATAGAAAATGACAACATTCGGCAATACGTCCGCCTACTCTAGTAAGCAAATGAGTAAATACGACCCTGTTTGCTGCACAACACACAACACTAACTGGTGGTGCATATATCACCTCGGCTTAATGACTTATTGTCACTTGCAGCGACACTGGTGACCTTAAATCAAGGTTATTCATACATTATATCTTTCGAACGATAATGTGACTAATGTTGCAGGCTGGGCTATGATTAATGTTTGTCTGCTCAAATTAAACCCTCCAAACACATTTACCTAATTTCGCAAGTCACTTGCTTTAACGTGACGTTAATCAGGAAGATAATGCTAATTTGTAGTTTGAATCTTCTTATTAGAATTATAAGCTGAATGTCATACATATAAAAAAAACATTAAATTTGTGCATGTTCATTCCAGTACCGATAATTATGAATCTAAAGTAAAACGTTCTTTTGTATAAAACAATTCAAAGTTATTAAAGTCATTAAAAATTACAGGTCGCGACCATCATACGTTGAATATTTCACGAGTTTCAAATAATCTGAAATGTTTTATACCGGCAAGCACATGCAAGCAAGCAGAGAAAATCGAAATTACAAATAAAGCTTTCCTTTTATGACGTAACTACGTTTTACTGCAGTCTTCGCCCTAATTACCTAAAGGAGGATCAATCTATATAAAGAGACCAATGACAATTTACCTGGAATTTTATGCCCGGTATAAACATTCAATTAAGTAAAGCTACCGTAATTTTGTTTTATTTTCCAATAAGGGCGTTCTTAGTACTAAAGATATATTTGAGTTAAAATATAAAATTTACAAAATTCTTGAAACGTAGCGTACATTTGTACGACGTATTCATCATCAGCTGTGCAACTATGTGTTGTTAAGTTCACGATCAAGTTTTACAACTGAACGACTCTTTAGAAAGCTTTTCGAATCTAAAATTTATTTTAATTGAACCTGAAATATCCCGTCCATAACCGTGATCGGGTGTTTACGTTTTTATGTCCACACGTCACAAGTTGCAACTCCAAGAGAACGTAGTGCAACATAAAATGCAATAATATCATAAAATATTTTCAGAACTAAATTCGCATTCACTGCGAGCGGCAGCTGCAAATTGAACGTGGAAAACGCTAATGGAAAATTCGCTTCTGTGCGCGATAAATTTCGCACTTGGTGAAAGCGCCCGGCTAAAGTTTTATTTTGCCAACGAGATAGCTATCTGCTGAATATATTTTTATTTATGGTACGCTCACGACGCGTTTACTTTGAAAACAAACAAGTAAAATTTTCCAGTCCTTTTATTAAAATAATAAATAATTAACAACGTAGTCGGCGCAAACTATTTAAAACGTGTCGGAAATTAAATTAATTTACAGAAAGAGAAGGTATTCATGATAATTAAAATTAATTTAAAATACGTTATTAGTCTTGGGTATCTTATATGTGCTTTGTTGTACACAGTTTCCATTATCTTCTAATAGGCTAGTCACAGTGAATTATCCTGTATACGTGTCTATCGATTTCAGCAGAATTCATTTACGCTACATTTCCCTATAAGATCTAATTTAATTTTTATTTGATAGAACATACGCATTTACTGTAATTTAGGAATTTAAAAGTAATTTGCAATAATTACGTAAAGAAAATATCAGTGCAATATACTGTTACATCCTGATGTATAGGTTACCCACTTAACAGGAGATTCGTGACTTGTCTAGAATTGCTTACGCATTTCTAGAAATTTCACGACGTTTCTAGTTGATGGTAGGTAGTCTGTGACGTAGCAAATTGTTCACAAAAAAGACGTTGCGATTCTAGTTATCAAATGCGTCAATATTAATAACCTTGTTTATTATTTGACTATGTTCGGCAAGTAACCAATTAATATACATACTATTAAAAAATGGATATTTATGGCATCGATACCTGGTGCGATTGTTATAATAAATTATTTTGGAATCTGCAGTTTATAATATATTATCACGCTCTAGAGTCTAGACCAATTAAAATTATGTACTATCAAAATGATCCTCGTTATAAGACTAACCAAAAAAAATGTATGCTTAATTGCACAAAAGATGTAAATTTTGACATAAACACGTGCATAAACTTTTGTCTCTTGATTTGCACAGCGAAATGTTCATCGCTCACCAACAAGAGTGTACGTATTTCACATCAAATATATTTCGAGTTGTTCTGTTTAGAGCGTGCTGGTATATTAGGCCTGTCAAAAACACACAGGAAATTCGCGATTTCCAAGTTGTGATGGCAACTCATAAACTGTTCGCAATTAAATATTTAGATTATATCCGCATTATAAAGCGACGCCAGAAACGCGGTTTAAATGTGAAAAGCAAAGGCGAATTATTACCGAGACACATTAATAGCTGTTTTATTAATCTTTGATAGATACTTGATGGATACAGGGTCCCCCGCAACTTGATTTTCATAGTTTGTTCAGAACCAGTAACTGCGGAAAAATCTGCGTTTACTTTATACAAAAAAAAAAAAAAACGTTCAAGAAACACTGGATGTGATTTAAATGCTCCACAGCTGAACGAAGTTTATTATTATGCACAATAAATGATAGATGTAATATAAAACGTTGAGGTAGGTCATTTATGACTTTCGTACGAAAGAAAACGGAGATTAGCAGTTACTGATAACATAAGCAATAAAAAAACAATGATGTAACATTTATACTCTAATTTGTTATCAGTATTTAAGTAATGTAAATATTTCACAAAATAATTCTTACATAATATTAATTTATTTCTTTAATTAATAAACTTAACGAATGAAAGTAAAACAGTAATCATGAATTATACCCAACAATAAATAAGAAATTAGTTAATAATTAATTCCATGAAGTCACATTCTAAAAGTACATATTTGTACAATATTTATAGTCTCCGAAATAAATAAATAATAAACTTAACGTATTCCTCAAGAACCAGGATTTTCCTGAAATTTTGTTCATTACTGAACACTGAACATATTACTGAAAAAAAATTTGAAATGTGTTCGGCAGTGTTATGTTTGAAAACAACTAATATTTTATTAATTGTTAATTTGTACCGATCACCTAATGCAGATATTAATGTGTTTTTTAATAACATTGAAATTGTCTTAGACATGTCTGCCTCTTTTAATGAGCATATTATTATTGGAGGTGATTTTACTGTTGATTTTTCCAAATGAGTCACTATATCTGTCTGATCTATTTGAATCCTTTGCCCTAGATAGCTTCTTGGTAGCACCCACTCGCAAGAATGGAAGTAGTGCTCCAGAATTGATAATTTCTTTAGTAATTTAGAAAGGAAAAATTGCGTTGTAAATGTTTCTGAACCTGGAATATCTGATCATCAATTGATAACTTTGACTGTGCACTGTGAACCTTCTGATCGTACTACATCTCCTATTATTGAAAAATGGATTGTTGATGAAACCAAACCTGCTATCAAATTAGAAAAATTTCATTGTATCAGTGATAATCAGGATCTTGATTCGAATTTTATAAATTTTTTAAATATTTTTAAACATTGCTTTAAGTACTACTTTCCAGTTAAACAAACGTGGGACGTGAATTGAGGCGTACTCATAAGAAATTTAAAAAAGCCCTTTTAATAATAATTCTGATCTCGCGTTACATTATAGGGAATTGAAGAACAAACATCGCATAAATTTAAAATCTGCTGGAAGAAATTTTAATGATAATTTTATTTGTAACTCCTCCAACAAAAACAAAGCCGCCTGGAAATTCTTAAAACAGAAAATTTCTGTTGATTGTCCTGAATATATCACTGATTTAAATAAACACGATTACGTTAATGCCGAAGATATTAGTAATGCCTTTTGTAATTATTTTATAAATTACTGTTCATATTACTATGGAAACTAATTCCAATTTTTAAAGAAGTCGTTGCGTGATCGTCGTCGTTAGGGTTTCTAATATCATATCAAATAAAATTTCTCCATTTTAATTTGCAACATCTGTCAGGCGAAGGAAGCTAGTGAAAATCTATCAGGATCAGGAAGAATTACCTCTGGACAAGTAACTAATGCAATTAACAACTTTTATAATCGCTTAGGATACTGCATGGAGGTAAATGAAGAAATTTTTGAAAACATGTTGTGGTGTTTGTTTTGAGTTAAAGAATTTCTGTTTTCCTTATGTTTTAAGTTTACTTATTTTAAACAAGAATAAACTTATCTAATGTAATTGAAAGAGTCGCTATTATTTTATAGTACAAATCACTAATAACAGAACAGATTCATGACAGCTGTCATCGCATGTTCCATTTTAAAAAGGACAGTTTAATTTACAAATTGTAAGTGTTGCTATGGATTCTCAGGTTCGTACGTAACAGCAATGTTTTATGTTAAAATAAATTCACGGTATAGAAACATTAACGTTAATTAGGAGTACCTGTTTGTTTCTATGAAATAAATAAATAAACAAATAAAAATTTGCTTATAATTAATTAATTCAGTAATCCACACGAGTGGATATTTAGAAGTTTCTTCCGCTATCGAATTGCTTATGAACGACATTGACGGAACGACTTTTGCTGGAGGTTATTGTTGTACGATGTATTGTATTTTTGAGCTAGATCATTGATGTTTTCAGAATTAATTCTCTTATGTGACATGTGAAACTTAATTGATTACACCCTGTATAAAAAGAGTCAAAAGTACAGACTTGATTGGAAATTCGCCGAATAATTTAAAACAGGATTAGAAACCGCATTTCGTTTTAATTTATAACGTAAAAGAAGACAAAAAAATTTGTCGAATAATAAGTTAAGAGAACGCAGACTACTTTTTGGTATTCGTATTGTTCAGAAAACGCTGTCGTAAACTTTAACAGTTGTGCGTAAAAATGGGCGCAGAATTCATCGCACCACTTGAAATCTATTATACGCGCAAAATCGTATGACGCTGTTCAATGAGCAAGCGTCGATGTGCCAACGCGTCGCGGCGCCTGAATTGTGCGAAAACTCGTCCACCGCACCATCTGTGTGCTATTTGAAAAACTGTGCGGAAGCACAATCAGTCAGATTCACGTTTCCATTCACTCATTTTTTTTTTTAATTAGAAAATGTAAAACTGAAAATATTTTTCATTTAAAAAAATAATATAATTAATCCAATATATTTTCAACTTCTTCTTTATGGGATATACTGAAAATGGCCATAAGCACCATTTATTGTCCTTATTCGGCTCATTATACATAGTAATTATAAATAGGTATCGCTATGCACATAGCTTTTGTGTTTACCATAAATGTGAGATAATTTTCGATCAAATAAAATCGAAAACGTTTTATACCATACATATTCCGTACTTTAAACTACACAATGGTTTTAAGTTTACATTCTCTAAAAGAAATCTCCGCAATCACTTAAAGAAATAAGCATAAAACTGCATCAAAGATAATTAATTCTTAAAGGCAAGCTGAAATAAGAGGCGCTCCCGACCGACGCAGTTTATTAATATTTCCATCTTTTAAAGGCACTACCGCTCCCGCAGGAACTATATTTTTCAGAATTGAAAGCCGGGAGCATTAAGAAAACAGCGACGCAGAAGATTTTATTGTAAATGAAGTCTTAAAAACGAAATTGCTCCTTACTTGAGACTTTAACGCGATGAAGTTCTGTTTCCTTAATTTATGAACATCGCCCATTTCACGAACGCGATGCATAAATTTGCATTAATTATCTCCAGTTAATTCGCACATTAAGGGTTAATATTACACCAACGAGTTATGCGAGAATTATTTTTTAAACTCCGCCAAGGAAGGTAAGATTGTAAAATAGTTAACTGCAAGGGAAAGAAACCTTACCACCGATAATTTCTTCTGTCCAAGAACAGATCGCTGCTGCTTTATCAACCTTGACAACCTCTGAGTCCTTTGGGCTGCCGTTAAAGGCCCAGCGGACTCCGTTTCATCCCCAATCATCTCCGAATCTGGGCAAGCACTACATGGAGAGTGTTTGGGTGTAACTGTGGATAATGGTACGGTACGCGCAATCAGAGTTTCACTACGTACGCTCCAGCTACTACTACCGTACTTCTTTTGGTTCATCAAATCTCCAAAACTCCCTCGTACGCTGGTTGCAGTGCTTACATTAGATCGAGAGAGATAAGGGCTGGGTGGTACCGATATCGTATTTGCAGACAATCGATTTGTGGACGCCGTCGATCGTATTAGATTCGGCAAAGGGCTTGGCGTAATCTTGTCTATTTCCGACATGCTGGATCCTCTCCGCATGCGCAGCCTCTCGGTTTCCGGAATCTCTTTGGCGCTGGTCTTCTTTTTCAAGCGATCCACGGATCTCGTGATCGAAGAAGATTTGGAAAAGAGCCCGGATTTTAATGGGGAGAGTATGGTCCATTCTGTCGAATGGTGTTCTCGTGCCATTTTTTACACACTAATACTCTGTCATTACTGGAAACGCACTATCACTGGGATGGTACCTCGACGAGGGCCGATTAAAAACTAAATAAAGGAAAATTCAAAATCAACGACTCGATAAGGGAGGAGGGTAGGGTATTTAGCTCATTGTCATTAATCAAGGTTTGGCGCAACTTAAATTGATAAGGACATCCTGGTAAGAGTATTATCGCCAGTTCGCAATCATGTGGGTCAATACCGTGGTATCACCTGTCGGATTCACTTCCATAGAGATATGTTAATCGCATAATTTAACAGCTCAGGATTACACGGAAATTGCTTCGAATAAACTCCAAATAACATACGTCGAAAAAATTTATCACCGGATACGTCACTTTTCCAAAGAATTATCATCGAACGCACTCGGTTAATTATTTTTTATTTGCGCCTTTATTTTCGCGACCTACCATAATCTGTCAAGAGACGCGTTACACTGCACACGCTATAAAAACAGCGATCGAGGTAAATGTTTGCAAAGGATCGGGGAAGGATTTAGCAAGGATCGAGTCCTCCCCACTCTTTATTGGTTATTCACTCAGCTAGGACTAATGTTGTTAGCATTGCCCTAGTCATAGGCGTGAGCGAAAGCTTTCATCGCAATGTGTCCAAACAGGCCAATATAATTATGGAAGACTGACTGACGTAGGTTATTTCGCATTTTATCCTGTCAAGGAAATTTTCAAAGACTAATTAGCACTCAGGAACAATTGCTTCGTAAACGAATTTTCGTCCTAATCAATTTCAATGACGACAGTCATTTAAACAAACAACTTTAAAAAAGAGTAGCATAAGATGAACTATAATCTTACCACATAATGCATTTAACTAGATTGAAGGAGTTGCTTGAAATCTTACTTAGGCCATCGATTTAAAATCAATCGCACTTTTTCTTTTTTAAAAGACAGAAGGTTTTATGCGAGAGTGTTTCAATTTGGTACCTCTTTCAATTTTCTGTTTTAAGTTGTCGATCCTTTGTCATATTCCACGTCACGTCTAAGTTTTATAACTTGGTGTTTAAGGGCGTGAGGCAAAGTGTTTTCGGACTTTAATTCTCTTGAATTACCCGTTGACTTATAAGGTGGAAGCAAGTATGACAGTTCTCTGAATAAAGTTTAGTTTTAAGGGCGCTCTCCGGAAGAAAATTTCTTTGAACCTTTGGATAATAAAATATAAATCGACAAACGTTATAAAGAAGTGTTTCAGTGATTTGGTTTATCAATTATAATTTGATTAAAGAAATTGTTCTTAATTGTTACGGGTGGTGGTTAAATTCACGAGCCGCCTTGGTATGTGTGTGCAATTTAATAGAACAATTTACGAAGGCCCTCGCCTTGAATCGTTCAGTGGTCTTGTGCTTTTATTGCTCGGCTGGAGGTAAAAACCATGCTGGTAATACTGAGCTCTAAGTATTTCGGATAATATAATTTAATGTACTCGCCGCGGGATTTTAGTCTAAAGACCTTCGACACAAAACACCACGTCGATGTATGCGTTCGTGAAATGAAGGTTAGTGAGGAAAAAATTTAAATAAAACAACGAATTTCCGGTAAACATTTACATTTTGTTGACTGGTTCAAGAAGTTATCAATTTTGAATACATTATTAAGTTACTTTGTGTAAACGTAAAATATGTGTATTTTTAATTTTCTAAAAAATAACTTACTTTTCATGTTATAAGAATCGTATGCATTTTATT
This sequence comes from Dorcus hopei, assembly GCA_033060865.1. Taxonomy (NCBI): domain Eukaryota; kingdom Metazoa; phylum Arthropoda; class Insecta; order Coleoptera; family Lucanidae; genus Dorcus; species Dorcus hopei. The sequence continues at coordinate 35,356,357 of CM065423.1, forward strand.
TACAAGACCAAAAAATAGATGTCAGACTTTGTATTTCAGAAAACAAAATAAATTTGCACGAATAAAGCTATCACATAATCGCATTACTTTGTAAAGTTTCATCATGTTGTCAAACAAGACCATGTGCTCGTATTTGCCCAAATTTGATATTAGATAAAAAAAAAAGTTTGAGCGTAGCCGAGGTGGATTCAGTTTTATCAGCTAAAGCTATATTGTAAATTGCATTGTGGTGTTTATCGTCTGCTATCTTCCTAAAAACCGAAACGCGAAAATTTTTTTGCGATAATACTTGTGTTTAAGAATTTCGAGGAATATCCAATCCAATGTATTTTGCAAGAGATGCAAAAAATTATTATCAGGGCTTTCGGCTCAAAATACAGTGTGTAATCGAATAAGTTTCACTTACTATAACCACTCAAGAATACTCAAGAAAAGAATAAAGTTATAACATACGTATGAGCCAAAGGCCAATAATAATTTCGGAAAAATCTACGTTTACTTTTTACAAAAAAACGTTTGAGAGGCACTGGATGTGATTTAAATGCCCCAACTAAGCAAAGTTTACTGTTATGTGCAAGCCGCAGGTCTAATACAATAAACGTTGAGGCAGGTCATTCACGAACGAACACGGAGATGTTCAGTTAGTGATACGTAAGCAATAAAAAAATAATGATGAAACATTTACATTCTAATTTTTTCTTATCATTTAAGTAATAGAAAAGCAGATTATACTGATTATATCACAACAACAACTATTCGCACTTCAGAAATTTGAAAACAATCAAATTTTGAACTTAATAATTTAATTGTTTTATTTATTTTTATATTATTAAGCAATTATGGGAATTCACTCCCGTTCCCAAATTATTTGAGTCCATATTTATATTATCTACTGCTTACAGCAGTTCTAGGAGAAAAATGAATAATATAATTAATAGTAATAATAATAGTTAATATTGATACGACTGCATAAAAGTGTAAATGTTATAAAGTATAAATTTTATTACCATTTAAAACTATTTGCGATCTTTCAGCTGACAAAAATTTGCTACTTTTAATGCTAAAGTCTAATTCTAATTCGTTTATTGTATCAAAAGTTTTGGAGGAGTCCAACATTATTAATCCAGTGACTTCTTTTATCAGTAAAAAATAAAAAATATTTGCAATATGAGGCAACGCCAAATCCTTTTCTAAAACCAAACTATTTTACTGCTGACTCTAAAAGTATTTTACGAAAATAGTAGGATTTAAATCAAAATAATTTTAGCAAACTCGGAACATTAGTATTTTGTGTAGCAAAAGCTGGAATATTAAAAATATAAATATACAATAATAAATACAGGATGAATTAAAATAATATATAAAAATTAATACAATAATTAATTACACAGTGGACAGTGCAAACACTAGATAATTTTTGAAATTTTTCATCTACTCGTCATCGAAACATAAAAAAAATGTTCGGAAGCAAGAATTCATAAATTGTTTACAAACAAATACTTACAAGTCTTATTTAGAACTTATTTAACCAATAAATAAACTAATGGCGTTTTAGATTCATTGCTCTAGTTATTATAATCTCATTTAAATGGATTGAAAAAATCTTATCAGTTGGCAGGTATTTCGACTATCATATTTAATTACGGCCCCTTGCTTAAAAAATGCCTGTGGCTACGTATTAATTAAAATATGAAGTAATTTTACTTAAACCAAACGAAAATTTTTATTTATTAAGTGCCGAATTCACAAACGTTATTTAAATCGAATCAGCCCTTAAAATTGTCGCTATAGTTTTAACAAAAGGTTCGACGGAGTTTTTAATCAACGTTGGTGAATTCGACCCTTAACCCTTTCACCATGTAATAATAATAATAATAATAATAATTCTTTATTGCTGTTTTGATCCTTAGATGTTAGCAGTTGTCATACATTCCATAATGGCTATAAATACATACCGTGAGTTTTTTTTTAACTCTGAACATACAATGTAAATATTCCTATGTTCAGTTAAAAAAAAAAAACGAGTCAATGCATTGCAAGGGTATACCAGCTATCTAAGATGAAACAAGACGAGTTTCAGTAGAGTAATTTTAAGATTTCTTTTGTTAACAAAATCTCTGTAATAAATGTTCAAAATGTTCTCCTTTACGTTTTAAACAAGGTGCTAAGCAATTATTTTATACTTACAAAGGTTTTTTTGTTAAGATCTCGGGATTTAAATCATGACATTTTATAATTGACACTGACAGTATATTTATTTTGTTGAAGATTGCTAGGATTGCCATATCCTGCCATATCCTGCAATGCATTGACATGTTTTTTTTTAAACTGAACATAGGAATATTTATGTATGTTCAGAGACATAAAAAACTCACGGTATACATATACCGTGATTTTATTTTAATATGAAACATTGCTGTGCATATTACTATGGAAACTAATTCCAATTTTTAAAAATGTCGTTGCATGATCGTCGTTGTTAGGGTTTCTAATGTCATAATCAAATAAAATGTGTCCATTTTAATTTGGAACATCTGTTAGGTGAAGAAAGTTAGTGAAACTGTATCAGGAAGAATTACCTCTGGACCAGTAACTAATGCAATTAACAACTTTTATAATCGTTTAGGATATTGCATGGAGGTAAATGAAAAGAATTTTGAAAATTTGTTGTGGTGTTTGTTTTGAATTAAAGAATTTCTGTTTTCCTTATGTTCTAAGTTTACTTATTTTAAACAAGAATAAACTTACTTAATGTAAATGAAAGAGTTTTGTAGTACAAGTATATCGAAATCACTAATAACAGAACAGATTCATGACAGCTGTCATCTCATATTCTATTTTAAAAAAGACAGTTTAATTTACAAATTGTAAATGTTGCTATGGATTCTCGGATTGGTGCGTAACAGCAATGTTTTATGTTAAAATAAATTCACGGTATATAAATTATTCCAAATTGGAAATTGTCAGGTAACAAGTTAAAATTAAAGTATAAAAGAAAAGACAAAATAAACAATAATTAGAAAGAAAGATCACCTAATATCACAGTCAATTAAAGCTGCGGAAAAATTCTTCTATCGAGTAAAAGGCATTTGTTTCAAGACAGCATTTAATTTGTTGTTTAAATTTGTTGGTAGAATTTAATTGTCGCAAACTGATGGGGAATTGATTATAAAGTTTTATTGCAATGTAAAACACACTATTGTGAAATTTGATTGTTCGATGTTGTGGTAACTAAAAATTAAATTTTCCATGAGATCGGGTATTATAATTTCGAATTTCTAATTCTTTTGTAAACAACTGTTCATTATTCCTAACATACATTAAGCACCTAAGAATAAACAGAGAAGGCAAAGTTAAAATTTTTAGTTCTTGCTTTATTGACGATGGCTCTTATTATGCGTTTTTGAATTATACATAGAGGATTGGACGAGGACGAATTTCCCCAACAAAGAATGCCATAAATTAATTTAGATTGCACGCAGACGAAATAAAACATTTTCAAAATTTCAAGAGACACGCTGCCATTCAGTTTTCTCAATAAATAGCATGCAGAAGTATTGAAATAGTAAAAAATATAAAATTAAAATTTAAAGCCTTGAGAATATATACGCGCTTTCGCTTGATGACAATGTGTTGTCGAAACTGAAGCAAGAATTTTAATTAGATTTAAGAATTATTGATGGTAAAATTAAAAAGTAATACGAAGTAAGATGTAAACCTGAATATAACATGTCATAAAATCAGTCATGTTAATGGCCTTGGCTATGCACGTTTAATAGTTAATCGCCCATAACAAAATCAGTTGGGATATTGAAGCGAGGAGTTAAAAATATCTAAAATATTCATGGTGCCAACATACTATGTATTTTTATAGCTTATAACTAGGGCACGGACTGTAGTTCGTTTCAACGAAATAATGAAAACGAAGCGGACCATAAACACATTACGCTGTATATATTGTAATGTTAATTAATCATTAATTAATCATAGAGCCGCTCTCTCTAAATAAACTACTCAAAATGAATAGGAATATCTTAATTTTATATTTAAAGTTGGTTCTTGTCCGATGAAAATTGTATCACAAAATCTTTTAAACGCTATCTAGTGTCCGTTTAAAAGATTTTGTGATACTTAATTTTATAGATTTGCAGATTTCAAAATGCACAAATATACAAATAATCATTAGATCAAACAGGTATCGCAATTTGTGCAATTACATTAATATTGGCAATTGTCTATCAAGAAATATTATTAACCGGTTCAAGTTTTATAAAAAAACATGATTTGTCAAGATTATTTTTATTTTTAATACATTTTTTAAGATATCTACTTGCATATTTTGTACAGTCTCGATGGAAAGACGACATTCGACATTAGAGCAGGTAAGTAAATTTCGCGATTATTTTGCAACAAAGGGGGGAACGACAAGTTAATGTTGGGATGCTCTCAGAGTGTCCTTGCCCGATTCCGAGAAACCGGGAGTGCCACTAGAAGACCGGACAGTGGCTCCTCTCGTATTACGACACCTCGGCAAAACCGACCAGAATGCGCCCATTTTCTACTGCTAGACATCTACAGCAGGACCTTCAGAATACGGCAAGTCTGAGGGTATCTGACCAAACAGTCAGAAATCGGTTACATTAGGTAGGATTAGGATCATATCGCCCTCTAAGATGCCCAGCAAGAACTCCCGTGCATCGTAGGCAGAGGATACTTTGGTCAAACTTAAGACACATAGAGGACACACCATGGGACGATATACTGAATATAGATGAGTCGCGATTTTTCGTCAGAGGGCATATCGTAATGCAGGACATCGTACATTACCACAATATACCCGTCCAATAACTTCTTACGGTGGTGGTGGTATTAGGGTATGGGCAGGAGTATCTTTTGGTTGGCGTACAGACCTCCACATTATTGAGGGAAACCTCACAGGTGAACGATATGTTCAAGACACTATTTTAAACCACGTGTTAAATCGAAGAGAAAACATTGACCACATCGTGCCCGCATCTACCTTTCCCATCACTTTCACCTAATCTCAGTGTAATTGAGCATGTGTGGGATATGCTTCAGAGACAACTGGATAATCACTTTCCTCAACCAGTCATCGTCCAACAGCTTGCAGTTATTTTGCCAATTCTTTGGCATGAAATACCACAAGAACATATTGACAACTGCACCAGGAGTATGCCGCGAAGGTGTCAAGCAGATATTGATGTCCGTTTGGAACCTCAAAGTAATCAAAATTTAAGAATACAAAAATCCAAGTGTGCAGAAGGATGATCTACGCAGGTTATTGACTTAAGTCATAGCGTTTTTGTTTCATTTGCACTGGTTGCACTCAGACTATTTGCAACTTGTTTTAACCTCATGTAATAAAGCGAGATGAAGATACTCTGAGTGCAGTCAATCGAAAACGCTATTAGTTTCTGCTAGTTCAGTTACTAAATTCCAGAAAGGAAATTAAAGAATAAAAATTCTTGTTTGAATTTTGTCACTCCAGTTCCGATGCTACTATTATTAAAGAAATGCTTTCATATTTCGTGAAAGACCAAACAAGAAAGTAATCCAAAAACTTCCCGATTTATAAATGCACTTGTAACCAGGAAAGATGAAGGTTCATCATAAATCATTCAGAAACAGTTGCGCGTACACAACTTCATCGGTTTGCTGACGAGCCTTCATCTTTCCTGGTTACGAGTGTACGTGTCAAGGGCTGAGTACATTTTTCATAAAAGTCATTTGTTGTAAAAGATAAAATATCATACAATCTGTTATCAGAAGCTTAATTAATTTTTTATATAAAATTGCAGACTTTCAACAGCCACCTAAGGACGGTATTTGTTTATTTCTTGTACTAGAATTGTTGAAAAGCTGCTCTATAGGTACGACGGAGATTCCTTATTTAGAGAAACAACAGTTGCATATCAAAACTATTCTAAGTAATCTAAAATCATTAAAAATAATATCTGTCAATAAACTTTTTAGTTTAGGTCGCGACATCCTGTGGCCGATTTGTCGCGACCTAAACTATGTACTCGTTTACGAGATGACTGGTCGGTTTGATTGCAGTGGAGTTCTCAAACTACTCTTCTGCTGAAAAGGCGCGAGAAGGGTCGAAACAACTGTCCAGAGGATGCTCGAAGAATCCATTGCAATCAAAACCGCCTTGCTATAAATTCAGTCCTCTGAGTACCTAATAATTTTGAAGAACTTCTTTCTATTTGGTTTTTACAGACATGGGGTAGGTAGTCGACGTTTGCGAAGATAACACGGATCAAATACGACCTGTATGTTACACTTAATTATGTATACATTAACTTTTTAATTAAAATGGCGCCTTCTTAATTCACGAAAACATATTTAAACATAATTTAATTTCTGTAACGGTACTTACGTTTAGCTGCATGATGATCTTGTTATACGCCCAAAGCCATCTCTGTTGCGCGGTAATCTGAGGTCTTGGTGCTTTCGGTTCTTCATCCTCAAAAGATACATTCTTCTTCTCCGGACTGTCTTCCTCCGTAGGCGTAGCCTTTTCTACCACTATTTCTTTGCTCGGGGCAGTCGGTGAATGACGCACTGAGGCGCGACGCGGAATGTTCATCGGATACGCGTCTATAGACGGTTTTCGAGGTGGAGAGGTAATATACTGCTCTTCAGCCGAGGGGGATTGGTAAGCATCAACTGAGGAACGTCTGGGTGAGACAGGGCGATACGGATCGAGCGAGGTCCTTCTAGAACCCGAAGCTGTGTAAGCATCGACGGGTCTTTGTTGCAGTGCAGGATGGTACGGATCTACTACTGTTATCTGTGAGGATGTTCTACGTAGGCCTTCACCGTCGTACGGTTCTACATGTATCACAGATACGGGCGAATCTCTGTTTATTGCTTTCGTGTTATAATCAACAGAGCCCCCATTGGTTGCAGTCCCTTCTTCGGTGTAGCTCTCTATGGATTCCGGTTGCTCTAAGTACTGGTCCTCGTCGGTTCCCTTGTCCGGATAATCTAATTCAATATGTCTACTGAGGTAGCCTTCATTTTGTTGATCGGCATCGTAATGAACGGAATCAATCGTGTCTTGCTGTTTGAGGTACCCCCGTAATTGGCCGTTCCTTCTGCTGGTGGTAACCGCGTTAGAGTTGCTGGTGCCGAAGTCGTTCGGAACTGTTGCTTTCGGTGATTCTTCTTGGTCCCTGTGATATTGCGCGGTCGTCACTACTGTTTTTGGTAGAACGTCGATAGGAGGAAGTATCTTCGCGTGGGTTAAGTTTACTGATGTGGAATCACTAGTGTTTGGATACTCGGAATACTGACCTCGTTTTTGTTGTAGGGAACTGTTAGCTGACGAGGCGGCTGTTTCGAAAGAGTCTTTTAATTCGTCGTCGCGCGATTCTAAGCTGTCGGTGTTTTGCTGAAGGAGGAGGTTGTTATCTCGCCGGTCCATTAATTTTTTGTGTGTAGCCGAGGTTTGCGAGTCGTTCTCGTAGAATTCTTCTTCGATAAAGTTATGGTCGTCTTGAGCACTAAAATGGTAATCGTCTGAGGAATACTGTTGATATGAAACTTGAGTACCATTTCTGAAATTTGTATTACTAATGTTCACACTAGTCCTATTGTTGCACGGGTTTTCAACTGGTGTCATATCTATTTCTTCCTGTTGCACAGGAAGGTTATCTATACTTTGATATGCATAGTTATAATAGTCTTCATTATACATTTCGCGTGAACTCATTGTACCTGGACGCATATAATAATTGTCGTAATTATCTAACATAGTTTCCGTATAATCGGCCGAACCAGTCCTCTTTATTAGATTGTGTTTTTTAGCCTTGGCACTGCGGTAATTTAGGTTTGGTTTGGGCAACTGACGACCAGGAGTAGGGGGTAGGCTATTAAAAGGTTTCGTATGATCCGCAAGGCGAGTCAGCACTTTAGGTGTCTTAGTTGGCGTAGGTGGTAAACTCGCACCCCTGTGAGAAGTATTCTCCGGGGTGCAGTATCCGTCGTAAGATTCTTCGTTTAAGGAACTCTGTCTACTTGTGCTACGATTTGTCGGAATTTGTGGCATTTTACGTCGTACAACTGGAGTCGGTGTGCAAGCGTAAATATAGGGGTCTTGCTGCACAACACAGGAAGAATGTCTTTTCGGTATCACTGGAATCGCGGGTAGTTTCTTGCTGTTGGTGGAAGTTTTGTTGTTTGTGTAAATCCCCCCGGCATCCCACTGGCGATCTTCTTCGTCTTGACCATACCTCTCATCTTGAAACGGGTAAGAAGACGCATCGAAGTATTCGTCGCAGCTTTGGTTTTGGTTAAATGATTGTCCTCTGCAAAATAAAATGGAATTAACTTGGGCGACTATCTTTAAATATTTCGGTACCTAGTGTCGACGTAAGTTAATTGCGTGATGTTGGGGGAAGGATAAAACATTGAGTCGCCGTAATAATTAGCGTCGTCGTAAAGAGTTGTCTGTCGCTCTAAACTTGGTCTGCGTGCCGCTGAAATAAAATTTAAATTAAATACACATTTCAATTGTTTATTTTTTTCTTTAGAAACCAAAAAACTTAATTAAAGTATTTTACTCTGAGCTTTATGCAGTAAGTAAAACTACAAAATTAAATTGTAACATAGTAATTTTATTTCACTTTAGAGAATTGAAGACGCAGTAAATTAATAGTTGGGAGTTTACAATTCAGCTTCGCGGAATATTAAATTTTGTCGTGTACACATTGCTGCAATTAAGTGCAACAAATTAAAGAACTTCCCACTTTTCGTTTTCTGCGTGAAAATGAAAAAGCTCTACTTTGAAACTTTGCTTCACTTTATTAATTTGCTTCAATTTTGCCTCCCTTTCGTAAGGGCCGGGGGTCAAAAGATAAAAGAACGGATCTAACTTTCGATACCACGGCGAGAGTGAAGTAAACTTTACAAAAATTTTACACACAAATTTTATTCTTACTCTTTTACCAAAATTTTAATCAAATCATAAACGATCTAAGTCGCAATTCCTTTATTTGCACGTTTCTGGTTTGAGTTTTGAGTAACCAGGAATCGCTCTCAGAATCCTTTTTCAATGGAATGAAATTTTATCCCTTGCCCGTCACTATATTTATATTTTTCGAGATCGTCTTTTTAAATTTGCTTTCTCTTTATGAAAATTTAGTTAGAAAATTTCTTTTAAGAAAGATGTATACTCAAAATAAGATCAAAATAGTTATTCATTAAGAAAGCAATTTGGAATAAGGTAAGATTCAAAACTGTTAAAAACTCATGTACATTTCAAAGACAATAAAAATTAAGAAACATTTAAGTAAAGAAAATAATAAAGAATAATTTTGAAGTTGAACGAAATGCCAAAGGTCACAAAAAACTATTTAATTAAGAATAATTTAGACAAATTATTAATAAGAACATTTTAGTCAAAAGTAAAATTCAAACAAAACAACAAATTGTAAAATAATTTTATATTGATAAATATCGAATGTCAATTCTGTCGATATGTGAAACCGTAATAACAGCAAGAATTATAAAACTATTGAAACGTTACCATAGGTATGACTGAAAGAGACAATTTCAATTTAAAATAAACAAATCTGTACAGACTACCGATTTCTTATACTCCGGGCAACCCTGTACTTAACACAACAGTATTCTGTACGCCGTTATTGTTCCTGTTAAAAATTAAACAGTGACTGATATCTTACGAACTTAATCTTATTTTTAAGAAAATAGCATAATGCTCACACGTGTTCTAAAACGGACACAGGTGTTTTTACGGTCATTACAGAATCGAGCGATTTAATTTGCTTGCCACATGTTTTGTTTGTAATTTAGTTCCATTTAAAATAAACAAATCTCTATCCACTTCGTACGTAACAAATTCGTACTTGCGAATCGTCAGTCCAATAAAGTTAAATATATACAGCGTGTAATCGAATAAGTTTCACATATTATTACTGTAAGTTCTTCATCACATGAGGAATTGATTCTGCAAATATCAATGTTCTTGCTCGAAAATAAAAAAAACTGACCTACTACAAGAGCGCATCACCTTTTGTTTGAAAACCTCTGCTCGTTCGTCAGTGCGTCTGCGATTTTTATAGACGCATCGTAAAACGATAAATTCCGCAAATGTCACGGTCACTGGGTTAGTGTCGCCCGCAATACAATTTGAAACGGAACATCTGTTTCAATAAATAATCCACAATAATTACATCATGATATTTCAACACATATTTCACACTTTGTAAACAAATAACACACTATGTGATATAATTTGTTAATTTCCTATGTTAAAATAATGAATGCAAATTATAAGTATGTTGATAAGAAACAAATTGGTGATAGGAGAATTTTGCGGATGCGAACATTTTTTTCGGTTCCGTCAAATAAATAAATGCATTGACTGCACTAAATAAAAATGTGTAGTTTAACGCTTTCCCTAAATTTTGAGAACATTCTTAAATCATTTACGGTAATAAAGTAATTAGGTGCGATTTTATCGCTCGAGTTTTAACAGTACGATCGTTTATTGTTTAATTCACGTATAAATTATTATTTACTTTCAGAATATTAAATGATAAAGGACGTCTAATAATAATTAAAAAGGCAAATTTCAACACAACACTTGCAACTATCGTAATCAGATGACACTGTGAACAGGTGTAGACCTAGTACCTCCGCGATCTCTCGGAATTTTTTTTGCTTAGCCTGAACGTAATAAAGAATCATAAATTATGGGCGCTTTTGGTTCCAATAATACTTTTAGAATGTTACCTTTATTGAATTAATTTTTACCTATTTTTTTTTACTTATTGTTAGATAGGATTAATAATTACAGTTTTATTTTTAATTAAGGAAATAAAATTTTATGTAAACATTATTTTGTGAAAAATCTGCATATCTATTACTTAAATATTAAAAGCTGGGAATCTCCGTATTCTTTCATACGAAAGTAATAAATGACCTGCGTCAACGTTTATTGTATCGTATCTGCGGGTTTACTGCTCATTTATTGCGTATAACAGTAAATTTCGCTCAGCCGTTCGGGCCGTCCGGGGCTTTAAATCAAAGCCAGCGGTTCTCAAACGTTTTTTTGTAAAAACTAAACATATATTTTTCCGGAGTTATTATTGAATTTTTTTCCAAACGTATGTCGTAACTTCGCTTCTTTTCTTTTGTATTAGTTGTGGTTACAATATGTGAAACTTATTCGATTACACGCTGTATATATAACTCGATTAAAATCTGTTTTTCTTTTTCATTTTGTCAAACGGAAAATAAAACTCTAAAGATTGCAGAGTAACGTTACTCATGATAATGATACAACAAGTTTCCTAGCTTGTGACAAATAGACTATAAATAAATAAATAAGCTACCCCGACACCTAACATTAAGAAAATTAACCCCAACACCTAACAATTTACTTAGTATCGATCAACATCAAAGCTTACTCTTTTTTCGGACACCTTCTACATAGTATTACAGTTCTCACACAAATTATTTTCGTTCTCTGTTATTGTGTTACATATAAAATAACATGAATGTGGTCAATAAATAGTAAGGTATATCAATAAATAATGGAGCTGTCCTCTTTTTCCAGTGGAATCTCTTGCCCCACTCGATGGGGCAAAAGGTTCCAAAGAGGTTTTTTAGATAAATGGGAAATTAGCTAACTTCATCTTTGGGGAAAATTCCTATTTACTGAAGCTAGAGGAGATATTTAACTAGGATACAAGCCAGTTTCCAGGTTTCTAGGACGTTCTGGGATATCAGGGGAAAGCCAAATGTCGAAACTGGAACCTTCTGCCCCCATCTACCCTATTCTCTACTCAGGGATTAGCTAAAAATAGAAATTAATTGAAACTATTAATTAAAAAAAAATTGAATCAGTACGTAACTAGAACAATTCAAAAGAAATAAAAGTTGAGATAATTCTGACGAATGTCTACGCCATACAGATTTACAAAAAAACACATTCAGATCATCATCAAAAATTAAGGGAATTTATTCGTTTACGTAAGTTGCAAGGTCTTTAACCTTTCTAATAATGACATAAACATTGTTAACTGAACAATTCCTACTACTATACTAACTGGGGCAAACTGAAACCTCCGGGGAAATCCAGAATTCTCTCTTCATAAACACAAAATCTCCGGAGATAAAAAAAGTTGCACAAAAACTCTAGAATAATCTATTATTAAGGCCCAGTCTTACAATCGTGGAATAAGGACGGAGTAACTGTTCGCCGAATATTCTTTAACGTTCCTCCATATCGATGTCACACCTACGTCACGTTATTCTAAGACTAATGCTTATCCGACGATTTTAAAATCGGGCCTTAGTAATTAAAACTCAGATTTGTTTGAAATATAGTTTCTCTGTAATTTTTCGCCTAAATTATTAAATAACAAAAATTAATGAAGTTAAAATATTTACTTTTTGTAGATCGAGACATCTGCCCTGCATAATAATTCGATCCAGTGGAATACTTTGCATCATTGTTCATGATACTCGAATTATCTTGGTTGTAGTTGTAATTTGGCTCATAGTTGTCCCACAGGTCTTGACTGAAACAAAAAACTCAATTTAACACGTGCACGTGAATTTTTCGTTTCTTGTGTTTTGCATATCAATGATAACAAACGGTGATAACAAACTAATGAGAAGGCTGAAGCTGCGGACTGCGCTGTGATTTCGTGATGAGAAGTGAAACTTTCGCTCATTCGTTTTGATACATGCGCGTTTTTTGAATTACCTTTCGTTTTCCCACGTGTATTTCCGCCTCCTGCTATCAGAAAAATAGAAACTGCAGTAAATTATCAGGGTTTTCCCTCTTTTTACATTTGTTACAGGTAAGCACACAAAAAGACCCATTTTGTGTTGATTACACGATAAAATACGTTGCATATTGTAAAATATCTGGAGCAAACTTTACCCCTTGCTCTGTAGGAATAAATTTTCCGAAAACTTCATTCTTTGTTAATGTTGTACACACGTAAAAAATGTACGGAGTTAAAAAAACACGGAGCTTTAAAAAAAACACCCATTATTTTGAAACCCAATCTCTTTCTCTTGTATTCTTTTTTAATATCATTAATTTTACTGTAAATTTTCTATTTCTATTCCATTTCAATTTAATAAAAATAAAGACAAATTTAGTAAGCGAAAAACACTGCGATCACAAATACATTTAAATAACAACGTAAAATTGTTGTACCTATAACTTTAATACATATACTCTTCTGTCTTTCATCGAAGAGGTATTAATGTGATATTATTAGAAGGAAAAGCTTTGAACTTTGACTGAATCATTTAAACTGATTTCCAACGTAAACCTCGGCTGCAGAATTCCACGAGCGAGACAGAAAACTCCTTTTGCAAATCTTCACTTCTTAATAGATTAGGAAAGTTTTTGAAAGAGTTTTATGGCTTTTTAAAAGCCACTCTGAAGAAAGAATTTACTAAATGATGGTTACGTATATGCTTTAATTTATTTTTAACCCTTCCGTGACCATGCGGGGTATTTCAGTTACCCCAAGAGTGAATATTTAATAATATTTTTTAAAATAATTTATTAACAACAATGAGCTCTTACGTAAGCCTTCAATACACATTAACGTGTATTAATATAGTAAATTTGTTTAATTTTGATTCTAGAAATCTATTTCTTTTTACAGTTTCCTAATGGGGTAATAAAATTACCCCGCACGGTCTGTCTTGCTGTACTGAATTGCATTTCTTGAACATGTTGAATCTTGCATAAAATGCTTTTATTTTATTATCTAACTGATTCTGATATGCATAATTGAATTCCGTTTTTCAAACAAGATGAATCTTGCATAAAATGCATTTATTTTATTGTATCAGTCATGTTTAGTCACTTCAGTCTCATTTTGCTCATCATAATGGCACGACGCAAATATTTGACAGACGATGAATTACGTGAAATCTTGGAAGCTAATGATAGTGAATACGAGTTTATAGAAAATGTAGATGATGAAGAAAGTAACGTAGAGGATGATGTAGAAGAAAATCATATTCCTGATGAAGTTGAAGTTGAAGAGGGCGATGAAAATATAGAGTTGCCTAACATAGCGGAAATTGTTTATAAATCAAAATCTGAATTTGAGTGGAAATCTATACCACCTGCAAGTACGAGACGTTTGGCACACAGTATTGTGAACGGAGGATTTGATTTGCAAAATTCTATGTAGATAATTTATTATATATATTACATAACGAACTTGGAAAGTGATTGATGGATATTGTCGAGTGAGAAATTTTTCGCCCAAGGCAAGGAAAGTTCATGAGCATTGATAGACACTCTCCAATAACTTGTGTACACTGTTTTTCGCACAATGAAAAAAAATTTTCAAATTTTATTTATTTCAATATCGTCTACAAATTTTACAAGAGAGATTGAGAAAAGATGCAAAGAAATTTTCATGGCTACCTAATTGTACAGAGACTTTTGTATGCGGTCATGCAAAAAATGTATTCCGCATATAAAAGTGACAGTTTATGTACAATTAGGTAGATCTGAAAATTTCTTTAATCTTTTCTCAACTCTCTTAGAGGATTTGTAGACAATACTGAAATAATTTGATAAATAAAATCTCAAACATTTTTTTGATCGTGCGTACAAACGTCGTTGGAAAGTGTCGATCGACTGCTTGTGACTTTTGCTTGCGTCGGGTGAAAAATTTCTCAGTCGTAGATTATCAATTATGTTATCAGTAACAGAACACACCTGTTGCCTAACTAAACACATTTTAGTTTACAGATTACTTGAATTTTAGAAGCATTCAAACTCTTCGTAACGGACGAAATGCTTACAGACATATGTGTTCACACAAATAGACAAGGAAACAGTTCTATTTCAAAATACAATGAAGAGCATCCTGAACGAGAAAAGGAATGGAAAGATGTGACATTGGAGGAGATGCAAGGTTTTATTGGCATACTTATTGCTGGTGGTAGAAATCATGGAAGAAAACTGCACCTTACTGAAATGTGGACTGAAAATGAATTATTCAGGCAACCTTACTTTACTGCTGTTCTAACAAGAAATAGATTCAAAGAAATATCAGATTTGATAATCCAACTAGAAATTATAGAACACAAGCAAGTCGTCAAAAATATGACAGTTTCGTCAACAATTGCTTAGTAAATTTTTCCCCAAGCACAAATGTTACAGTCGATGAACGTTTGGCAACATTTCGTGGTAAATGCCCATTTAGAATGTACATAAAAAGTAAACCCGGACGATACGGGATAAAAATTTGGATTTGTGCGGATTCTGAAACTGCCTATATACTAAATAGTCAAGTCTATGTATACTGGAATGGTAAATCAACAAAGAGAGGTAAATCAAGAACAAAGAGTTGTTTTGGATATGGTAAGACCGTATTTTGGTTCGTGGAGAGGAGTTACTACAGACAATTTCTTTACATCTATTCCTTTGGCTCAAGAGCTCCATAAGCAATGTCTTACAATTACCGGAACACTTAGAGTAAATAAACGTAAAGTCACTAAGGAATTTTTGCCTCACGTGTCACGACCAGAATATTCAAGTATATTTGGTTTTTCTGATCAATTTACACTAGTGTCGTATGTCCCTAAGAAGAGAAAGGCTGTTCTTTCACTTTCGACTCAGTTTCACGGTGCTAAGACAACTGGTGATGTGCAAAATAAACCTGAGATAAATATTCATTATAACAAGACATAAGGTGCAGTTGATACCGGAGATCATACGACCAGAGAATATAGTTGTGTACGTACAAATCGAAGATGGCCACTTAGAATTTTCATGGAAATAATTGATATGGCTATTCTAAACGCATACATTATTTTTACACAGAAAAATCCAGATGTATGTAAAGACAGAAGCTATCGTAGACATTTTCTTCAAAAATTAGCACAAGAAATTGCACTACCAAATGTACAGCAGAGAAAAGTAAATTGTAAAAGTTTTCATAAAACAGTAAAATATGCTATCGATTTGTTTTTGGAACAAAATGCCAAGCAACCAGAAGGTCACCTAGTCGTAAACATTCCCGGGCAACCAAAAGATACTCCAAATGATAATGTTCCAGAAAAATCACAGGAACACGTACCAGTAAATGTTCCTCAAAATTCTGCAAGTTCAAGATGCTTTTTTTGTCCCAGAAAACATGACCGAAAGTCTAGAATATCGTGTCAAACATGCCGAAAAACAATTTGCAATATCCATAGGACAGAAATTAAAAAATATTTTTGTTCCGAGTGCGAAAATTAAGAGATTTGTTTTCCTTTCGCATTTTTTTAGAATTCATTTAAATTTTGTATTTAGTATTCATCAAAATGTTTCACTGTATTTATTTTGATAAGAAATATCTTTTAAATAAATATAATAACCAGTAACATACCAAAAACTGAGAAAAAACGTGGGGTACCCCATATGGCCTACAAAGTATACTCCACTAGCACGGTCACGGGAGGGTGAAAAGAAAAATCGGAAAAAATTATTAGAATTAACGTTTTCCAAAAGGGCGCTTGTATCTTCATTATTTTTTACACAGTATGTAGTAGTAATTTCTAGTATTGCTTCCACGTCATAAATTTCAACTAAAAGGAAACGTAAAATATTGACATTGCTATTACTGTTACAGGGAGGATATTAGCTTCTCATTTCACTGTTTGTTCTCCCTCATGAATACCAACAGACTACAACCAATAAAAGAAAAACAAAAAAAAATTCTCGCTAACTTTTTTATAGTAGAAATTAACACTGCCATGAAGGCAGTTTTAGATCATCCTATTGTTTCTAAAAGGATTAGGTTCAATTTTTATAATAATATGTCAAATTGGCCTGCAGCTATTGTTTGGAAATAGACCACGTTCTAATTTTTCAGGTAACTTTAATATTTAGATTATTTCTAATATTTGATATAATTTACTGCACGAATTAAATTGTTTAAATGATACCAAATCTTGTATAAAAATAGGGTAGTCTAGACTCGCACATTTCAAGTAACTTATTATACAAAAAAAAACCATTTTGGTGTCAATTGACTGTTGGAAAGTTGAATGATTAAATTAACGAAGGGCATTACATTCTCTTTTTACAGTTAACGGCAGATAAATGTTCTTAATTAGAAACATGGCTTTGCACTTCTGTGCCTACTCGTGTTTTTTATATTATTAATGAACGTATGATTGAAAATCGTTGTAGGCAAGTTTATTTCGGGAGCTTCGCTTAATTGGAAGGAATTTCAAACTTAAATAAATAATCTGGGACGTATTCAACCCCCGTTTACTAGACAGTAACATCTTACCAACTAAATGCAAGAAACTTCTTACTACTCACCACTTTTAACAACAAAAAAATGACAGTGTCTGAATATGAAAGTTCTATTATTCTTTTTATTAAATTAACAGTAGGTTTTAATTACATTTTTGATAAAGGGAACTTACGCTTTTCTTTATAAAAGTGACGATACTGTTCTACTTAAAATGGCTCAATCGTAAATTATTTACACAGGGGTCAAATCGGGCCATTTTATCTGTGATACCTGGTTATCCCCTGTATATGATATTAAATTAAAATTGACGATATTGACCGTCCTTATACTACTGCAGCCGCAAAAACCATTTTAAAAATTGAAATCCAATAAGGAAACACCGAAAATAAAATCTTATCGTAATTTCAAGCTTCTCATTTACCTGTATTCGCTTTTATTTCGCGGCCTGCTGTTATAAGAGAGCGGCTCAGAGTCAATGTTATTATCCTGATATTGCCTGGAATTCTGACCCACATTCGGGGACCCATAGTCGTAGTCATCTGCGTTCGGTGAGTACCTCTGAAATTAAGAGGGGACATCATTACTTTAAGGACCTTCAATTTTATTTTAAATCAAATGAGGAAGCTTTTGCACTCGAGCATTCTTCAAATAAATCGTGGATTTATAGCTCCAGAGATGAATCATCGTGATTTATAATCCGAGAGCAGACGATCTCATTCAGCATATCGTAAATGATTTCTGCCTACTTCTGATATCAAAACCCTAAAACTGGTCAGCTCTCTGTTTATAATATTTGGGCAAAGATTAAATGAAGTGAATCGGTATTAATTACCCTAGAGATAATGTAAGAATAAAAATCTTATGTTTTATGATTGTTGGTGTCTGTCATACTTACATGCCAAATAGTACGCTTACAACTACTAAAGTAAAAGATAAATAAATTTTAGAATTTAAAAAAAATCATTTTTCTAATTTCTTGGATCGAGATAAAAGAAAAAAAAATTAGAAGTGGAAATGCAAGTTACTTTATCTCTTCCTGCACAATGCGTTTACAGATGAACGCTTATCTCGGCCTGGAAACTATAAGGCGTTCGGATTAAACGTTTTGTCCATAAAGCCCATATATTGCAGGGGGTTTCGTTCGAGGATGAACATGTAAGCCGACCTTTAAAATACGATTTTGGCCTTTGCACCTATGGAAACCTGCGTAGGAATCAATTCGACAATGCGCTTAAAGGTCAGAGTACAAATCCTTTATTAGAATTCTCTCTGTTATATTACGTGAGTGCAGACAAAGGAATGCGAAGGGATGAAATAGTTAGTCCTACATAAAAATCAGTAGTTGTAGTTATATAATTTATTAGATTCTATTTTTTCCATTTGTTTCAATATCGTTCTCGTTTTTAAATTGGGAGAAAAATTATTTTACTGTTTTAAAATCCACTGCTTTTTTAGATTACGTCTTTATAGTGTTTAAACACCTTCAGGCGATTACCATAATTCAACACTTCTGACATATTTAAATTGGAATTAAACTATAACTTGAAAAGAAAGAAAATTTATTTATTATTAATGTATCTTACTTTTTCTTTTGATTTGGAAATCCAAGCGCACATGTTGGATCTGTCTCCACCTTTCTTCAGATTTCAACCAAATAATCTGTTTAATTTTTTACAGATACCTACATACGAAATGCTTTCTATCACTTTTGGACGTCCGTATTCTAATTATTACGGAAATCTTGTTACGTTTCGTTTTTGCGTTACCGGTTTCCTAATCTTTTGTTTCTACTTTGACTTCACTGATCGCTCTATCTGCTTACAAACTTAAGGGTGGGTTTACAGAAAGCAAATCAAATATTTAATTTCGAATTAAACTAATCACGATTAAGTTACCATAAAAATTACATTGCGAACTGTCAAATTAACAACGTCATTAAAATTTGATTGCAAACTGTAAACTGGCCCCTAATGTTTGGGTTTCGTTTCGTTTGTAAGTTGTTTCTAGTCGCTTTCCATGACAGTTGGCGACATTGAAGATTTTTCTGGAATTCAGGGCGGAAGGGGCGTGTCTTCAGGTCCAGCGTGCTTCTTGGTAGCCATTATTTGATGAGCACTTCGCGAACTTGGTCGCATTTTCATTGGAAGCTCGTGTTTGGAGACTGACCACCCAGAGGTTATTGGGGATCTTATCGTTCGTGAACAACTTCTGGAAGCTTAATCTAGTGCTTTCATAGCAGATAAAGCTTGTATTGTTGAATTTTATTTGGAACGCCACGTGTTTCGAGCCAACGCGTCGCAGTTTCTTTCCGCTCGGGGCCCTTAATCTACAAAGGGTAAGTCTTTTTGATCCAGTTTCAATTTCGTTGTACTCTTTTATTTACTTTCGTGTTTCTTCTATTAGCAACTACGTGAGTGTCGAAAACTTTAGAAAATCTGCGTCACTTCTTCGTGACCTTGACGTAACCGTTTGGATTTTCCCCGAACGAGATTAGGCGAGAAAATTACCGCTGATTCGGAGAGCATCTTCTACTGTAACACCGTCGTTCGTCGCTCCGGGATCCTTGAAGGAGCTGCCGATCTGAGTCGAGCCAGTGTCGTGTGCTGCAGCCCCCTTGCAGACTGAACATCGATGGGATTCGAGTGTACTATAGTACTATCCCTCTGTTTTTCTATTTATACGCATCTTTAAATTGATTATATCATTGAGTACCTTCGGTTGCCTCGTGATACCGTTTTTGCCTGCCGAAAGCCTTGGTTCCTTAAGAACCTGAGTTTAGTTGCATGTTTTCTTAAAGTTTCGTTCTACTGTCCCATTTACTGTACGTTATTTTGTAAGCCGTACAGGATATCCTCGCCGGTGATTTCGCGTTAGTTGACGCCTTGTAATTATTAAATTATTGAACGTAACGAACTTATTGTCGGGTATTTTGTTAATGCCACCCCTGTAGTCTAGTTTAATGCTGACCGTTTCTTCATTTTATTGGGCCACAGTCTTGTTGCGTATTAATAAACACTGCATCGCCGTTTTTCGTATTTTTTTGTCGATATACAGGGTGACCGATAGTTGTGTTATATACAAGGTGTCTGACAAACACTTACGCTTTGCGGAAATTAAATCTGAAGGAATTTCACTTTTAACTACGTGTGCAGTCCTAGCGGTGCCTGCTGAAGATGGAAGATGTGAAAGAAAATAAAAACCGAATTATAACAAAAAGAAATTTAGGCCCAGTATTTCATTCGGAGTTTAACTTTAAGCTACGTTTTATTCCCATAGTAATAATTGTAAGGACAATTGTTTCTGTAGAAATAAAACGAAGCTTAAAGTTAAACTCTGAGGCTGGGTTTCTCAGTCCTAGTTTAACGTTAAACTCCTGTTTATTCCCATGGTAGCAATTATAGAAACAATTGTTCCTAAGGAAATAAACAGGAGTTTAAAATTAAATTAGGACTGAGAATCCCAGCCTGAATGAAATACTAGGCCATAATTAAATGTAATAAGGGAAAGAAGGAAAGCGTAGATGACTACTCAATGATCCTATATTATACTTATGAATGAAGAAAAGGACTTTCAACAGAGGGAAATAATGACGTACTGACGAGCGAGATAAAAAAAGACAAAAAGCAAACGTGAAGAAAAAAGGTAAAAATCCTGAACGAAAAATGGAAAAAAAAGATTGATTTCTCATGGCAAGCAGGTCTTGCAATATTCCACAAAACAAAATAACAACATAGAACGAATATGCCATTGACGTCAATCAGATAGAGATTGAGAAAAAGGGATTCAACAAAAAAAATTAGAGATACGTAGGGAAGAAAAAAGAAAGGTGGCGGAAAACAGAAAAATTAATGTTCAACGAAAACATCTGACCTGGAATGCGCAGCAACAGAACCAAATTAATTTAAGATAATAAAGAAACAAACAATTAACAATTAAAAATAATAAATCAATAGACAGTATAAAATATGGAAGAAGAAAAAAAATAGATCATTCAGAACGTGCTACCAGAAAATGTGTCCTCGCCTTTAGGTAGAAGAGGAAGAATTTTGTTTTTGTTGAAACTGTCCATTGTTAATTTATTATACAAACGTAAGGTACCGCAGTTCGTAAAGTAGAAGCAAAGGCAAAGACTGCAACAACCAGCTGTGGAGATACGTGACACGCGAGCCGAACTCGCTCTATTAAATTCTTAACATTGAAATTTGAGCACTGGGCCATTCAGGAAGTTGATAATGCGCATAGTCAGATAGTTAAGTGGTTGAGGGTTAATGACTACTCACCAAGGGGCTTATAAGAGTTTTAACTACCATGAGTCCCAATTTTCAGTGCAATCATAAGCATTTCTATTAGCAGATTTAATACGTTCCCTTGTTTGTTTTACCAAATACACAATGTTTGGACAATGTTTGGACAGAACGGTGACAGGGAGTGTTATCTTGCTAGAGACGTACGTGTTTTCGATTGATCATTGCTGATTGCAGCGTACAGTGTTACGGTTGTAAAATTCATTACAATTATTATTAGTTTTCCGGATTACCCTGTATATTGTGGCAATTGAAAATACGTTACTGGTTTACTTTAATTTCACAAGATTGCAAAATATGTACAAGATAAATGCAATGAGCCTTCTTCTCTCAATCTTCTCTTAACAACTCCCCTTGCAGTGTTTATCCGTCAACCCCCACTCATGAACGACCGCGCTATTTCTACTCTTGCTGCTCCTCGCTTAGCGTACGTCTCGTGTTTTGGGCTCTTCCGCAACGTTGAGAAATTCACCAAACTCTTTTGTTCAAAGTGAAGTTTGAACGGAGGATTGTACTCCGATTTTTATTAGTGCATTATAAGCAACAAAAGGCTCTCTTGTAGGCCTTTCGAAGCATGGTTTCTGCAGACAATCAAGTAGGATTTATATAAGCAACTTTGTGCGCAGTTCAGGTCGTAACACGTGTTTTTCGATCATTTATCTAAGCTTTTTGTTCCGGACGCTTTACCGGAGGCTTTCAAGCGGAGGTTCGCTCACAAATTTATTGGAGCTTTGACTTGGGATTATCTGGCTGTGTTATCCTTGGGCCGTAGTAGAAAATTTCGGTGCGTTTCGTTGCGTCCATCTCCGGTCAATCGAATTAGCGATCGATAGCCCCATTGCTTGGCAAAATTGCTAGAAGAGGGAACTGGTTCTCCGGAATCACGTGGTGACATATCGGACGCTATCTCCTGGACGTTCGATACTCGAAGGACGTTGGTGCAACGGCAGCTGATGCACTTGCACCTTTGGACGACTGAAGGTCAGAGCTTTTTCATTTAATTTTAATTAAATATTTTCGTTGCTTTAGTTTGAATTATGTTGACATCGCAGTGTTTAACTTTGAATTGATATTTATTTTTGTTTGTAAGCGAAAAACGGATCCGTGCTTCGTATTTCCATTTTATTTAACCTGTCGTTAGTTAATCGTTTATTTAGTTGAGCATTTAAACCCGTTTGGTTTAATTCATATTCCTTTGACGTGATCAATCATCACATCAATAAAGACAAGTGTGCAATACTGGTGACTTTTACTTCATTTTTAATTCTGCCTCCTATTTTGGGGTTACGTATGACCCCGACTCATCCCATCGAGTTAGCCGGTCAATGGAATGACCTTAATTTGCGCATCTCGACATTTGCAAACCCATCAGGTACGTAGCAACACCCGATCCAAATGCTGACAGTAAAGGTCAGACCTTCTAGGATCATCTCCTTAAAAGTTCCACCAAATACTCAACATTACATTCTTTCCAAAACGATCTTGACGCATTTATGGTTTTCAAGATTTTTCTATTACGACTAATAAGTTACAATGCGACGCTAAAAGTGATCACCATTGGGTTTTTGAAGGAGTGTTGACTTGTCGTTGAGCTTGTGCATCGCATCGGTGAGTTCATGAGGATCTTCCCTAGCTGAGATCAATCCGATACTAATGACGGTTGATAATCCGTTGAGAAGGTCCTGACAATATCCGGTTGATTTCGAAGTTCTTGAAGATCGACAACAGAAGGGCTTTCACTCCCTTCGAAGCCTGATTTCTGTAGACAATCAGGTAGGATTTATATAAGCACTTCGGGTCGTAATACGTGATTTTCGATCATTTATCTAAGCTTTTTGTTCCGGACGTTTTACCGGAGGTTTTCAAACGGAGGTTCGCTCCGGGACATTTACCAAAGTTTATCGGATGCAAAGCGTTGGAACCAATCTAACACTCTCCGTCTATTGACTACATTCTCTCCTTCGACTTCACAAATTGCTATAGCCTAGCCGTCGCATTCAACCCCTTTTTCCAGTGGTGCCTCATTAACCCCCTCAGGAACTTTTTTTCAGTTGGGATCTTGACTCCAGAAGTCTTTTTGAAAACTGTCTACATCTTGAAGCGATTATGGACTTTGGAACTATATTTAATTTGCTCTAAATTAACATGTGAATAAATAAATAATTTCATAGGTAACCATGATCAACTTTTAAAAATAAATTTATATCGAAAGTGGTGACAACTTTTGACTCAACCTTAGAAATACCTTTGTTACAATTTTTTGAATTATGTGATCACCTGATGTGGACTTGGTGCATTCCATGACTTCCTTGGAACCATGTCTGTGTTGTTCTTCTGCCGTTACAGAAGAACTTCTTCGGAGCTGCTGTTTGTTCTTCTTATTGTTGTCACTGCTGTCATTTCGTAGACACTCAAAACACCGAAAAGCTGATCTCTTGGTGTTCTTCTCGCTGCTGCTAGTTTTAGAGGCAGCAGCGACAACAGCAAAAAGATCGGAAACCCCGAAGAAGCTTTTCTGTGGCGAAAGTTCCACCGGAAGCCATGGAGGAGATAATCCTTACCGATTTTATTATCATGAGACACACAGAACAAAAAAGAGCAAAAAAAAAACTGCAACTGCGTAGGTCCTATAATAAATAAGAAAGAAGGAAAGAATATGTTTCGTAAACAACCTGATGTAAATGCCTCTGGCGATGCGATCCGGGACTGAGGTGCTGCTGATGAGTGACAGGAGTTGGTAAGTGATGCTGTTGTCCTACGCCGTCATCTCTTTCGTAGGAGTTCTCCCTGGACGTCTCCAGAGATCGCTGAGGCGTATGAATCTGATGCGCCGCGGCGCGAAACTGCGACGCCGAGGAATTGGCGTGCTGGCCAACAGGATAATTTAAGTCGGACGTATAATCGCTGTCCTCCGAGTACCCCGCTGAAATTTCATTTTCAAACTGATTATAATTCGCTGAAAAAAGGAGCCACACAATAGCAAATTTCGAACGATTCAGATACAATGTTCAGTGAGTGTTGTTGTTGTTGTCGTCTGTGTTCGTTAATTAAAGGACAAAGCTCTCCGCGACTCAAGAGGGAGCTTTGAACTCTTTTTGTTCGTAAACTGACTAGCGAATTTTAAATCAATGCAAAAACGCAATACTTAAAAAGATTATCCAATCGAAGAGCTTTCCTTCTATAATATTAAATTGATTAATAAAAGTTAAGCTTCTTTATTTATAAACTGTGGCCCGTATTCTCATCCTATGATTAATTTAACCACGTGCTTATTTCACATGGCAACGCTTATCCGTCGCTCTCTTACACATTAAATTGATTAAATAAAGCTATATCGTTTCTTGTTTATTTTAATCACGACTTGCATCGTAAGAAGAGAATACGGGCCAATACGTATTAAAGTTTTGTGTGAATTCTGATGTATAATAAATAAATACTGATACGTACAATGTGCAAAATATTGCATCTGCCGTCTTGCTTGTTCTGCCCTCGCCTCTTGATCCATAATATTGTTGAGCATTTCCAGTTTCCTCTGTAGATCGGAGGCTTCTATATTTTCCGGATCTGCAACGTCACATTTTATTAAAGAAAAACTGATTGGGGCAGATCAGGAGGGAGCAAAGAAGTGCGTGTTTTTCTTCCGTGTAACTGTGATCGTGGGGTTGTAATAGTGTTCGGTGGTGAAGTGAAAGCAAATAATCGAGTAAGTCGATGCATTACCGTGTGTAAACAGAGCGGTCGGGATTATTAGTTTGGCCCGGATCAACCTCATCAACTTCGAGGGAGATTCATAATGCAGTTAAATTTGTCTTAAATCAAATTTGCCTTGCTTGGATTAGATTATCTGAAATTATAGTGTGTGTGTGTGTGTGTGTGTGTGTGAGGTCTGAGGAAGCACCCTATAATTAGGAATTAATTACAAATTAAAGTGCATTGCATTTTACCAGAAGCGGTTTTACTTATTGTTAATCCACGAAAATAATATGTTTCAAATTCGTTTTCATTTTATGTGAATTGGACACCGTCCAGGAATGAAAGAAGAGCAAAGCATAGGTAGGTACATTTCGCATAGTTTTTTTTTTTCTAGCACAAAGCGAGAAGAGAAAGGCGGTAGAAAGAACAAAGTGTGGAAGCGTTTGTGCCGTGAAAGATTTCACCGTGCGGATATTATTGAATTTTCGTTTTAACATCGACTTTTATGAAGTACGTTTTAGATCGTAAATTGTACGTCCATTGCCCCGTCTTTATGAAGTGTAAATCATGTCCAGGAGAATGAAAAATAGAAAAATATAAACTTGGTAAATCGCTTTTAGGATATCATAAAGTATTTGTAATTTCTAAACTTCTCAACGACATTAATTAATTAATACATACGTGATTTTAACTACTTATTACAATCTTTGGTTGTATTAATGGATTCTTTTTATCATTGTGTAAAATTTCCTACAGATTTTCTCTGCAACATATCGATTATATGATTTATTAAAGATTTCATTTAACAGTTTCAAATTTTATTTAAATAGCAATTTAAACTACCGATGCGATAAATTCAACGTCTTAACGTCTAAAAATAATTCGATGTGAAAATAGGAACTTCCAGAAAACTAGCTCGTTTTAACATAAAGCGGAAGTTGTAAAGTTAATAGCAGGATTAACGACGAAGTTGATATAATAAGGGTTAACCCTGAGCGTTTCGAACAGGGCGCCGACGAAAAGCGCAACCTCGACTCTCCGTCAGGCTTGATGGATTATTCGTGTGATTTTGCATGTTGAAACTATTTTGATTACGTAATCTAACGATTTTATAATCGTTAATCTTAAATGCAATTGAATTAAAACATTAATACAGTTTTACTTTGCATGTCACTAATTAATTAAAGTAGAATAAATTAAAGATTTATGTCACTGAAGATTCAATAATATCTGATTTCAAACATAAATACAATTTTGCTTCTTGCATGTTTCACTGGTACCTGTAGCACCAACTAATTAAGTTCACGTAAAGTGATAATTGAATAATTGATTCGTTGAAATATGGGGGAGCGAGCGAGCAAGGGAAAAAAAATGAACCTAATTAGTTGGTATGTTACGGGTATCGATTAGGTACAGGCAGAACTTCTAAGTGCACTTCATTCATTTGCCAGAGTGCTGTTACCTATGGAAGCATAAGATTTTGAAGCGTCGTTCCTGCAGACTGTAGAGCCACGCAGGATATGCCGCCAACCAGTAGGGGGGTCGCAACGGCCTGCGTGCACAGTAGTAGTATAATGCATTTCAGAAGCTAAACTACGGGCGAATTTAAATGTAATTTGAAAGAACTTTTTCCCCGATGGTTCATTTCGTAACAAGCGTCGAAAATGCCAAATATCACACGAGCACATGAGAAATTCTACACTTACGAAGGAGTTATATTTCAGGTGCCTACATATTGTAACGTATGGTTCGTTGTTGCTCTTTAAATTGGGCGCCAATTTATGTAATGTAATGTTCTAGGAATTTTGCCCCACGTTGGGCGCCAATTAAGTGTTAAATTGGTTATTTTGGGTAAATTGTTTTGGTTTTGATTTTGATTTTTAAAGGCGACGAGTTCTTTTATCTCTTTTTGTCAGAATATTCTCTTCGGTTTCTTTCTTACGTTTTTGTTTGATTTTGTAAATGACGACTCTCACGAATCCTACAGAAACGCGATCTTGTTTGAATTATAGAAGTATTTTGTGTGTTTGTCGTGTTTTGTAAATAAGTCGTATCAATAATTGTGATCGTGTTAATGCCGCCCATCACAATATGTAAGAAACATCGGTGGATTAATATAATATAGAAGTTTCAAATTAATTTTTTAAGCAAGCACACCCCAGCAATCGAAGTGTTTAATACGATACGACTTTACTCTGGTTGATGTGATTTATTTGTTGTTTGTTTATCAAAGAATGTGCGCCATTTTCTACCTTCCAAAATATTATAACTTGCATTACTTTACGCAGAAATTTAAGAAAACAAGTTCAAATTAGTAACATCTGTTATTTTATGATTCCCTGCGAGCACCAGAGACGTATTTATAATGGAATTCAAGCTTGACAAACCAAAAAACCATCTGTTAAACTCCAACTCGTTCCACAGAATGATAAAATTTTGATAAAATATTAAATTTAAGTAGGAACAGGAAACCTATTTAATATTTTACTCAAGTTTTATCATTCCATAGAACGTAAAGCGATTACATTTTATGCAGTTGATTATTTATTTTATTGAAAATCATTTCTTATTTTGTATTTGTTTCTGTCAACAGTGTTTATTAAATTTTTCTAAAAAAACCAATTTTTTTTTAAAGATTACTTGTTAAAGTTAAATTTTTACACGGAAATCATTAAAATATTGTAGTTTATTCTTAAAATGAAAATTTTTAATTTGTGTTTCGTTATTATACGTTATATACAGAGTGACTAAAACAATACCCGACAAAATAAAACGAGGAAGAGAATCGATCTCACAGTTTACGGGAGAAAATGTTAATAAATTAGAACGACTTCACTCTAAAACCACGTCAAGACATTGCCTGAGAAATACAACGCGACGTTTGGTAAAATAAAACAGTAAAACTCTAATAAAGTTTCACAATTATGTGTCGTAGGTATAAGCTGGTTCGGAAGAATAAAATCGATACGCAACGATACGATTTTACGCACTTGCCTTGTATTATTACTTAGTATTCAATCGCCTTAAGTGCGTTAAATTATTTTGTGTTTGTGATTTTAAATTGTATGAGTGTTCTGCAGTAAGTAATTAAACAATTTTTTAAACATGCCAGTTGAATTATTTACAGACAAGAATTAATAATAACAATTATTATTAGATTCGATTATGTTTACGTATCTGTAAGTCACGCAAAACGCAACGATCACATCTACCGTGAGAGCAATACAAATCCAAGTCAAAAATAACCTTGCACAGAGAAGAAAGACTGGTAAAAAGTAACACAATTGTAGCTCAAATAGTTCCAGAAATAAATACCTAGTATGAGATATTCACGCAGTTGTTTGGTATTTCAATATTCTTGTAGTAAAATTACAAATATTTCAAACTGTGTGAATATCTCATACTATTTGTTTCTGGAGCTATTTGAGCTACAATTGTGTTACTTTTTACTATTCTTTTTTCTCCGCGTGGAATACGCTTAGATTTTTATTTAATCTAAAACAATAATTCGAAATTCTATGGAAATCTTTCACTTGGGTTTTAATTGCTTTCATGTTAGAAAGAATCACTTTTTTTCGAAAATGTAAAATACTTCATTTTACGTGCAATCCATCGCTGAGAATTCGGTTATTTTAATTAACGGGTTAGACAATCTGGCGAATCGATTCAAGGTCACATTCTGAGACATCAAACAATAAAAGTTTATTGCATGAATGCATGAGTTTACCTTCAGTGTAATCGCCAGCGCCGTACCGTGATGTTGGGTACAATTCTTGATCAATTATATCTCGATTACTAAGAAACTTTGAATTGTTTTTATATTTTTCCTGTAATTCATAACATGGATTCTCTCAGTGGTTTTATTTGGTCGGTTGTTATTACAGTCACCCTGTATAATATACGTAATATTTTTTGATTTTTATGTAAAGTTATAAATACACATTATGATCCAACTGCTTTTAAAATGCTTTCTAATTGACGTTTCGCAACTTTTCGAGATTTTCGCAACGTCAATGAGAAAGCGTCTTCCCCAAACTTCAATAATGCTAAAATTAACCCAAGAAAAACTAATTAATTAACTAAAAATGCTCAGCATTCCTTTTAGTTTACTTTTTTGAATTTGATTTTAAATTTAAATGGCCCTGTTAAACCAGACCTTAATATGTCTTTATTTTTAATTTATTTTACTTACATTTTTAGGATTAAAAATTTAAAAATCTATTCCTCAAATGTGAAAAGAGACTTAAGGAATATACAGGGTGATTCAAAGATGGCGTCTAAACTCTTCAGTACGTTATTCTAGACACGTGAGAGAGTACCAAAAAATGTTAAAAGAAATTCTAAACATTTTTTTTTAGTTACGAGCAATTTTAGCAAGTTTAATTATTTTACTTAAGTTCATAATATAATGAGTCTCTTCTTCAATTTTGTATGGAACAAATAAATGAAATTTATGTAGAATTTCATTATTCAAGCTTTCTTGTGAACTCTATGATGTTAAAATTAAACTTTTTTTGACAATAATAAATATTGAAGTTAATTTTGAGGAAACGAAGTTGGAAATCTAGGTTAAGCGAAGAAAGATTTGATAATCTGTTACAGTCGTTTCCGTTCCGTCGTCGTTATTTTGTTTTCTAGCGGTCCTCGTGGTTGAATGTTTCGATTGTTCCGTTCGGTGGTGAAAATTCTCGCGCTGAGTCGGTGTGTCGCACTTGATTTAAGTGAGTGAACGCATGGGATTGTGGCCATTGTGAGGGTCAGGCGCATTGAAAAATTTTCCACCAGCCAGCAAGGGAGCGGCCAGCCGGCATTTTTCTGGTTTACGGCGTGTGAGTGCGTGTGATCCCTTGGGTTTCTCTGCGGATTTTGGTGTACGAAATTTTGGTATTTACGCGCCCCCTTTGGGGTTCTGTGAGTTGCACCCAAGAATTCACGGATTGGTAGAGGTTTCTGACTGCATTTTCTTTCCCCAGGCCGAGGTAAGCGTTTATATGTCGTTTATATGTTCGTTTGTGTCGTTCTGTTTTTTTTGTAGCGAGCAGTTACGGGTGGCATCAACGTTTAGAGGGTAGTTAACCCCCCCGTCTGGAAGTGTTACGAGCGTGTTGAACCAGTTGACTTTCGGAGGCGAATTCTTTTTTCGGACTCTCGCCACATGATGCCGAGGATAAGATAGACGTTTCCTCGTCGGGGCGAATTTTGCAGCGGAATTTTCGTAAACGCGGGGTGGACCTAGAGACTCTCCCCCAAGGTGCTGCAAGCCGAAGTGCTTCGGAGGTCTCCTGGGTATTGTATTTTTTTTTAACTCTCATTTCTTCCGTACATCGTTGGACACGCTCATTACAGTAATTGTTCGGATGCCATATGTATAGTCGCGAACAATTTGCCGACATTTTGTTCTCGGATTTCTTTCGGCGTTCAGATTTAACTGTTGCTTTTGTAAACGTAGTTTGTTTTAGTCGTTTTTTTATAATACGTATTTTTAACTGCTTCTCAGTCTTGTCCTGTAAACGGACGTGTGGGATCCCTATCGTATGGGTTAGATTTTCGCATTTTACGCGTGTTTAAAGTTTTGTTATTTGGGCTTCAACGTATTATTTTACATAAGCCTTTTTTTTTCCCTTTGCTACAGAGGGAGTCTACTACGGAACTATATTTCCTTGTTTGAGCGACTATATTTGTTTTTTTTTTTTGGGCGCCGTTGCCCGCATTAAAACCTGTTTAACGTGGCGTTTTTTTTTTTTTTCGATATTTTGCGAATATTGCCCCCCTTTTACTGTTCCCTTCCAGGACGGATCATATCGGAACCGAACCGACTGGTGAGTGGGGATTTATTTCCTGTTGGGGGAATCCCGCGATTGCAAGCTGTTGCGATCTTCAACAGGTGGCGCCCTTTTTGATCTACAGTTACCTGTGCGAAACTGTTTGCCCACGACCTTCTCCACTGACACGGGATTTTGGTCGCAGCAGCAGCCCAACCAACGGGCAACCCAGGTAGGTTCGTTTGTATCCGTTTCGGAATTGTATTTTCTCATTATTCGCTATCAGGTAACCTGCCGTACACACTCGACTGTAGGATTCGTTGCGAATCGACGTTTCTTCTTTTGTTAGAGAACATTTTGGAGAGAGTGTGCTCGACAAATCTTCGAACTTTGTGTTTATTTTCGGTTATGGTTGTCCGCTTTTTATTTCTATACTCTAAGATTTCTCCTTTTTATTTTTGTTCAGTAGTCTTTGATAACTTTTTATAACAATTGAGAGCACTGTTTTCCCGAAAGGTTTCTCGCGCCCGAATTGCCGTGTGTTAGAGGAAGGGACTCGCCATTTTTCGAGTTTGGTCCCACTTGCCGTCCATCTTGGCAGGCCACAAGTACGTTTCGCAAACGACGGTCGAATATTTTCTGCTCCTTGTGTTGTTGCTTTGTGATTAAGACCGTCCTGAGTTAAAGGGTCTTATTGTCGCTTGTGAGAAATTTCTGGAAGATTTGGTTTCCAACGCCTTGTTGCGGGTAATTCAGCGTCACTCGAAGATCGGAACGCCACGCTTTCTTTTGTCGACCCATTGATAGTGGTCACTGCGGTAAGTCTTATTCGAATCAGCTTCCCTCTCGTTGAGTGGAAAACGGTAACAATGGTTGAAGAAAAGGCCCCGTACGCACTGGGCAAGATCAAGAAAGTGCTTCACGGAATTGGGCTAGAATTGGCACAAGAAACGACAGAGACGGCCAGGCAAGAGGAATTTAACTCGGCTGGCTCGGAAATTTGAGGACACAGTAATAACGTCGGTTCAATACTTAAAGTACCTGGGAGTTTACTTGGACCGAGACATGAAAATGATCGCCCACGTGAGGGAGACGAGTGTGAAAGCACAGAAAGCATACACAGCCCTGACTAGATTAATGCCAAATGTGGGGGGACCGAATCCCAAAAAAGCTGCTGGCGGCAGTGATATCCTCTATAATTTCATACGCAGCGCCAATATGGGAGAAAGTTACAAGATTCAAACAATGAGCAGGCCTTGGAGAGGCTAAACAGACTGGCCGCAATACGCGTTACGTCTGCGTACAAAACCGTGGCAACGGAGGCAATCGTAGTCATTGCCGAAATACTCCCCATTAGGTTACAGATCGGAGAAAAGAAGAAGGTTTATGAGGAGGGACAGGTAGTAAAGGCCTCAGCCAGGAAAGAATTGTACTCACGATGGAAGGTACAATGAGATAATATGAAGGTCCTTATTAAAAATGCCGAAGAGTGGTGCACAAGAGAGAAAGGGGAGGTAAACTATTATGTTACACAGGCGCTCACGAGCCACGAAGTCTTTGGAAAATACTTGAAAGACATGAAGAAGTTAGAATCGCCGAAGTGTTGGTTCTGTGAGGACTCAAATGACACACCAGAATATACAATATTCATCTGTCCGAAGTGGGAAGAGCTAAGGAATGAGAGGAAAGAAATGAGGTTGGACACTCGAGTGACCAGAGAGAATGTGGCTGAAATTATAATACAAAGCGAGGAGAGCTGGATTGTAAACAACCCACATATTGCGAGCCATCATGATGGATAAAATAAAAAGAAGAAGACGTTATAGCTCAATACAGTAAAAGAAGGGAGATGGGCAGAACGAGGGAAAGAAAGAGATAGGGAACGAGTAAAGAGAAGAAGAGACGAGAGGAACGTGACGAGGAAAGAGAAGAGAGAAGAAGGAGGAGAAAAGGAAAGAGAAAAGGAAAGAGAAGAGGAAGGAAGAAGAGGAGGGCGGAGAGGACAAAAGAGGATAGAGGGGGCATGAAGAGGAGGAAGGATAAACGGAAGACAGCATGCGCAGAGGAAGAAATGCCGAGAAGCGGTTCCTTCTGCCTAGATTGGCGAAAGAGGAAAGGATTTTAGTTGGTAGACGCCCCGTGCAGAAAGGCCGAGATAAATCCAACACGCCTCGGGAGTTGATATATCTGGAGGTGTGTTTTGAAGGTTCTCTAAACCTCATAAAAAAGCTTCGTTCTCGTTATCGAATTTTTCTTATATTTGTGTTTCTTCCTTTAGCACGTTTTGTGCAAGTGAATGGGGTTGCCCCCGTTATTCCAAACGGCTGCGGTAAGGGTTGCTCCACACATTAGAGCCCCGAGCAGAGCGCAAAATCAAATAGCAGATTCAATCGTTTTTTGGTATAAATACCGATGCAAGGCGCGTCCGTGACACTGTCTATAGTTCGACTTTAAACGCGAAACTCTTTTTACTTTGCGCTTCTTAATTAAAACGTTAAAGTTTCAATCAATAAAATAAATTGTAGCGGACGTAAACGTTAAGAAGGAATTAAAGTGAACAAGTGAGTTATTTATTTACTTATTACAGTTCAACTCAATTTAGGTCTTACATTTTTCTAGTACCCTCTGAAATGTCCAGCATAACGTAATGGATAGTTTAGGCGCTATTTTTGAATTACCCTGTACTTTCTATTAGAAACATGGAATGAAATAAGAAAAAATGAAGCAGTTCGTAAAAATATTTGTAAATCTATTTAATAACAGATGCTTTCAACGACCCTTCAATTAACTTCAATATTTTTTTAACTTCGTCAAACATTTGTTCAAGGGAATATGACTTACAAAGTTTCGATCGAACGTCTCGGCGAATCCTCAAGCCCAGCCTAAGGCATTTTCGTCCTCCTAAATTCTTGTTTGAACTTCTCGTTACTTTTACCAATTAGTTAAAGTTTAAATTAAGAAAAATTTGCCGTCAATTAAGAAGGTGAAAGTAAATTAATAGCAAAAGAATAAAATCGATTTGCTTTATTACGCTGATGTTATTATTAATTAAAGAAGTTTCACAAAATGATCTCGAGCTTTTTTTAATTTGTCTGCGGAGTTGTATTACAAATTTGTTTTAGTCCTCCAACACGAGGAGAACAATAAACTTTGACGCGATTAAATTCTATTATTTTATTTTTCAGCAATTTCAGCAAGCACCCGCACGCGCGGCCTTCTGCTTTATTAATTCGAAACGTGTGCACCTTTTTTTCCTTTTTGGCAATGACTTTTAATGTTCTATATATTTATCGGTGAATTTACGATTTGTTTGTTCTCCGGGGACACAGTCGTAAAGTTGGTAGGTTAATACGTATCCAATAAACATAAAACTAATTTGCTCGTTTCAGCTGGTTTCATTAGTTATTAAAGTTTCGAATCGAATGAAATTATTGGCCGCATGTATGTAAATATTACTTTGCTAACGATGGAACAGTTACATATCTGATTGGTTTCGGATAACTAAAGTATATATGTGTCGGGGGGGTTTGTGTTGTTAATATTGTAAATTAGTAGGTAGATATGAATTTTAGAAAGAGGCTTCTTACTATTTACAAAACAACTACATAGCATAAAGCACTCAAGTATCACAATAATCTAGTTAGTTACTTAGCTTCCCTACAGCCGAGCTTAGGAACTATTCTAATTATTATGCAAGCCACCACGCGATTTAATAATAGACCGACAGCTTGGTACTCACCGAATGGAAGTTCGAGACGACAGTCTACCAGCAGAGAATGCCCTGTGGGACTTTTGGTACCCACCACTTCTCCATCCCTCATCACAAGTTCGGCCTCCAGCGACAACCATTGCCCGCTCCCTTCCTGCAAATACCGTGCACTTTGACTACTTGATTTCTACCGCTAATGTGGCTTTGAATAAGAAACAAAATCTCAGGCAGCTAAACTTTCACAGTTTTCTGATTTTCTTTTATTTCATCGTTTGAAAGCTCACACAAATAACACTCACTAAAGCAATGCATAAAAAAACAGAAACAACAAAACTGATGATGATCTTCCTACTGCTTTCGCCAACATTCTAACTTACACATAATATGATTATGAGTATTGTTACATTTGTATCAAATAATGTTTCTTTATTACAACAGCACGGATTTAGGGTCATGACGTAAAGATGAAACTAAATCCATGCTTAGTCATAACATCTTACTAAACACCAAAGCAGGGATTGTACAAATATATTTTTGTAATCACAATTTATAAGTGGTCTTTATTTAAATGACTGAAACTCGTTTCTGTGAACGAGAAAAAGGGGGCGATAAAATGAAAGCAAAAAAATTACATTAAAGTAATATCCGCACATTCCAGGCTTAAACTAAATGCTCGGTGAAACCTTTTCGCTAGCTTTCGACGTTTTGTTATTGTCTCCGAGTCGTTATACAAACATCCTCTCTAATTAAGCTCAGTGTGCACACGGCATTTGTTGAAATTGGATCTGCGATATATGACGGAAAAAATCGATGTTATTTGCAGTTGAGATAATTGCGGGCCTTTTAGCCTTTTATCACTAATCATATTAATAAGGTGAGTTTAATGACATTCATGTGTGTACGTGTTTACTTACAGTATCAGCATAAAAAAAAGTAACAAAGCCAAATAGAACTAATTCATTTAATTAATGCTTATCTCCCGGACAAAAGTACGATCGAACGATTATATAACAACAATAACAATTTATTTTGTAATAAATTTCTGGTGAATTCAATTCATTTACGTGGGAAATCGTTGTCTGTTGCTATAAATTGGGAGTTAACTTAGTAACCTTTAAGGGTCAAAACATGTAGACCACTTTCAATGGTCGAAATCAATCGCAAAAGTCGTTCGGCGGTTATAAAACCACAAGCAGTAGAAAAGAAGAAAAAACCAAGAACTTTTGCGATCTGTCTCTACTGATAAAACTGGTCCGTGTGTTTTGACCCTAAATCTTAACTTCTCTCGTTTAATTTTTTCCGTGATTTATTTTTTAGTTTATGGCATTTAAGTTTGTTTGTTTGTTTGTTTGTTTATTATTATTAGTCCTCTGACTTACAAAGTATATAGGACAAGTCTCTCGTCTTTCAATTTATTAAAACTAAAAAAACGAAAAGAGATAAAAAGATAAAATTTTAATAAAAATATTAGCAGCAATAGAAGAAGCAACGCAATTTTTAAAATTGTAAAATACAGGAGAAGAATTTTTTTTAAACTGTATCAAAGAAAATGTTTTTAAAATATTTTTGCAAAGTTCCCAATCAGCAATTGTTGAATCAAAATGTTCAAAGATTAAATTTCTGTACTGAAAAACTGTCAGATGTTTGTGACTAATTGTAAGTATAATATTTTATTCAAAGAGTCATTCTTTATTATAAACAGATTTTTCTTGATATGCATAAAAATTCTTTCATTTATGCTTTAAGTAATAATAATAATAATATTAATAATTTAAGATCTAAATATTATTTTCCAAATTTTCCAACGTACAAGGGAGGCCGCTTTACAGTTCGTAATTATATAATAAATAATTAGAGCAATAAAAAAAATGAGCCACTTTTATTGTGAAACCCTTTCCAGATGGCAATAAAGATTACTGATGAATCAAGCATCAAGTTTACAACTTATTAAAAAAAAAATCACTGTATTAAATCTTTCGCCATTATTGACAAATAAATGGGGTATGTATTTAATCGTAATTTTCTCTTCAACACACAAAACGAATCAAATTGAGGTTATGTCATTATCACATATTATAGTGGTTTGTTACTTATTCAACTCCACTTCAAAATTTTTAAATTTTGATGCAATGTCTTTCTGAGGCTTATCACAGGGTTATAGATTCTTTTAATTAAGAAAGCCTATTATTTTTCTTTATGTACGTGTAATTTTCTAATTATGAATTACCAATAGATTTAAATAAATTGTTTACGATCTTTGCGAATTGTCTACGATTTATTCGTTAATTGACTAATTTCTAATTAATTTTAAAGTTTCTTCAGTCGGTTTAAAAACCTACGACTACGATATCTGCGAATCGTCGTCAAAATATTCTTTGATTGAATTAATTTTTTTTTATCCTTATAAAAATCTGTTCAATAGGTTTGAAAGCCTTAACCACGATATTTGCGAATTGTTTTTAAATAAGCATTCATTCATTAATTGATACAGTTTTTCATTGAGCGTTGTTGTCAATTATTTGTCACACTTTCAATTTAATATAGTGTTTCTACAAGATTATCTGTTCTTTTACTTACTGTGACATCCTTGAAATTAGATTCACTTGGGACATGTTGAAATAAAAAAAAATTATAAACTATAACTGTTATATTAAAAAAATTGTGTAACGGAACGAAGAATTATTAATAAAAATCAAAATCTTATTTGAGTAATGAAGGAAAGTAAATGAAATTTTAAATGAATTCAAATTAAATAAGATGTTAAAGTTCAAAGTTTCAAATTATGCTTGTGATGTTGTGGATATGAGAGGCAAATGTGTATTGAATTTTCTGATTGTGAAAGATTTATTTATAACTCTGATAAATATTTTTCACCATCTCAACCACCATCTTTATGGTAACCATCACTTTTCCCTATCCTTTGTCTCAACTTTTTCCACCGTACAACTGTTATTACAAAAATGTCATAATTTTAACTTTTACATCTGACATGTGCGTCTTTTTGTGTAATTTTGTTACAAAACAATAATTTCCTTATAATCTGAACATTTCGTCTGTGTAATAGATAATTTTAACACAATTTTACATAATAATATTCAAAATTTGTTGACATTGAATCTAATAATTCCTAAAAAATTTATTTGACAATTATAATTTCAAATGTTCTTTCAGAAGCTCTACGTAGTTCACCTGGACGTCCTCTGCCTTTGACTTCTTCACTCTTACTCGTCTTTCGTCTGCCAAGTATTTATACGAGTCGTCTCTTTCTTCCATTCTTGGGAGGTTTCACCGGCCAGTTCCTTGCTGTCAAAGGGTGTTATATTTTTCCTTGAATCCGGTTCAGGAATTCCAAAAACTCTATCCGATTCATTTTATTTTGGATGTCCTGGAGCCAAGCCACTTCTTCATCTGGTACGTGTATGATGATCTCTTCTTCGTTGTTCGCTCTTTAAAGGATTGTTGATTTGACTTAGATAATTCTGCCCTCTGAATTTTACTTTAGTACTCTTTTTCAATTTTCAACTTTGAATTTTACTTTTTATGCCTTTCGTAATATATTTTTATTTTCAGATAATGTTTTTGGTGTTTGTATTGTTGACTGGTTTATGGAATATGATTTGAAATTTAATAAATCTTTGAAAAATGGATTCTTCTCTTTGTTGCTCTTCCCTTTGTTCTTTAAAAATATGGTGATTCAGGTAACATCACATCAATTTGTTATTTTTTTTATATATATAAAGTTGCTACTTCACACATTACCAATAAATTCCCCAGAAACGGCGCTACGATGCCAGAAAAATAGGTTTGGAACTATTTTCTGCAATTGCAATGAAAATTGCCGCAGCTGATCAAAATACAAGCATAGCGCATGCGTGCAATGCAAATCGCTGCAATTATTTATTACCGGCAATGAAAATTGCGAACTGTAGAGCGGTCTTTAAACAGCACTTTATTGCCGTTAATCAAAAGTTTTTAATTGGAGTGCGTGATTGTTATTTGCATTTAAAAAATAAAAACCGATTTTATTTATTTGAACCTAGCGCCACGCTAAATAATATTTTAACTTTTTCACGTTTGACTTCATGATTGTGAAAAAAATTATTAAGTTCAAATCGATAGAATATTTAAACGTTAATGTCATTTGTGAAATAGTTGTGATTTTTTAACTGAAAAAATATGATTTTGAAGAATTAGTACATATTTAGAAATAAAACTGATTTTGTAAAATTAAAAACAAAAATGTCTTTTCTCTTGTTCATTTTTCTCTTGTACATTTAAGAGATATTTTTTCCAAATTTTAAAATAACCAATTCAAGAGACGCAGATAACTTTTGCAATAGCGCTACGACAATTAAAAATAAAGCAATCCGTGAAACACATGCGATTAAATTAAAATTGATAAAAATAATGAACACTATTAATTACCTACTTTACCAAAACTTATAGGTAGGTACTTGATTTTTTTTGTTAAATTAAAAACAAAGAGTTTCTTCTCTTATTCGGCCTATTCGCGTTTAAAAATAATTTGTGGGGATTTTATTTTTTAAATTAAACGAACATTTTGGAATAACTGAAAGAACTGAAAGAATTAATTACAACCGCAATAAAAACAAAGCAATACATAAAATCGTCAGTTGCTTAAAATTTTTGTTGTTTATTTAAAATAAAATTGAAAAAGAAAAAAGGTTTGTGACATTCATATTCAGAGAGAAGAAATTACATATTACAATAAACTACCTAATAATCTGATGAATTTTAGGACACCAACCTTATTTAAACTGAATCTAAAAAAATTTCTGATAAACAGATGTCTATACCATGTAAAAGAACTAAGGCCCGATCTTTCCACCTCCTGATAAATTTATTCGACAAATAACTTTACGAATCGCCATGGAAACCATTCATAAAAATCAAGTTATTTGCCAAATAACGTTAACTTTCTTAGGAGGTAGAAAGATCGGGCCTAAGTTGAATATTATCTACTCTTGTATATGTTTTTGTGAATGTCTGAATTCTGTCACATTTATGTTTATATTTATTTTATATACATATGTTTATATTAACGAAGCTAAACATGTAATGTTGGAAAAAAAGCTAAAAATATTATTATTATTATTATTATTATTTTTCAAAATAAATAGGAAAGAGCTTACCAAGTATCCAAGAATGAAGGATACTTTGGTAAATCGAGAGGAGCTACGAAAGGGTAATTTCAAAAATTTTGAGAGACCCTTTGAAAAATAAGCAAGTCGAGAGCTACAAAGAAGTACCTAGAAGCCTCTCCTATTTTTGAAACTCATTTAATGAAAAATAGGGGAGAAATTCTTTCAATAACGATTGGCATGAATCGATTGGCACAGCCTTTATACTAAAAAAATGCAACTGTTTCGTAGAATACTGCAATGACGAACATTGTCAATGCTTCTACAAGGATTAATCATTAATTTGATATAAAGATGAATAACTTTATTAACAAACAAATAAGCACTTCTTGGCTCAGAATAAACTGTCGCATCGAGGGTTCAAAGGTCCAGGACGTTAAGCGAAATAATAAAAATATACAAAAAGCACTTCAGAGCTTTGAAACAAAAGATGAAGGAACTCAGGTAGTATACAACATTGCAGAACTACTTTGAGTGGTCAAAATTGATCAAAAAGAAATTTTGAGGTAAAAATTTTCTTTTCCTTAAGCCCGGTCTTTTTATCTCCAAATAACTTTATCTGATGATTAATTCCCATAGTAACAATTGTGATCACAATTGAATAAACCGTCGGATAAAATTAACTGGAGATGAAAAGACCGGGTCTTAGGGAACGTTTCATAAAGTTAACGCTCTGATAAAAATAAATATTCCTATAGTTCTAACATGTGTAGCCATAGCAACGTTTACTTTAATCGGGCCGTTAACTTTATGAAACGTTCCAGAAACCCGAAAAATTCAAATTAAATTAAAACCGAACTACACTGTTTCCATTAATAAAAAAAATGTCCCTTAATTTCAATAATTTTCATAAATTTTGATTCCATTCAAGCATTTGATACATAATTACAGAAATACAAAAGATATCAAAACTATTCCGAAATTAACAAATTTGTTATTTTAATAGAATTCTTGCGATTTTGTAGTTTTCAAACAGTTCAATAATTTTATTATAGATCCGTTTATTTCACATAACCCAAGTGGATATAGCCCTTGAACTTTGACAGCGGGTAGGTGGGTCGCGTGTGTTAAAAAATTCATGCAATCAGCTTGAAAGGGAAAATTCGGAAACAAATTAAAGACAGTTTTCTTAACAACCGCCTTTTTTTTAGAGGAAATAACTTCCGCGTTTAAATAAAAAAATGTAAGTGCATATATTATTCAGATCCCGAAAGCTATTATGTAACTGCGAAACTAAGGAACTTATTTAAAGTATGCGTAAGTGAAAAATGCCCTTTTTTGATCCAATTAACGTCCGCTTCGTTTTAAAAATATGTACCCGTGTACTCCTGTAAGTTTTAATTGATGTTTAGAAAAATTTCGCAATCCGAGCAGGTTTGTTCGAGTCTAATTAAATTTTACTCCTGAATCGCTGTGAATCGCTGCCATTAAAAGCTTCAAAACAAACATTTTACGATCGCCTCAGTACGAAAACAATTTATAAAAGTAGGTCAAACTTGAACGAACTACCTGTAGGTATCGTTTGTGATTAACAATAATCCCAGACGACTTTGAAAGACAACAGCTTTTAATCTCCGAATAAAATAGCGTAGGCTACCAATTTTTTTTTTAGAAATGGCCTGGTGAGTTGAATTTGCAGGGTAAGTGACCCGTGTTAGGTCAGAGTGCTTTATGCTGTTGGAACAGGAACAGGCTAATTTACCGATTGCATGATCTGATTGGCAGCATGGTATTGGAGGTATTATATAGTTTAGTTAATTTTTTGTTTGTGTCAAATTCGAAATTACGAACATAAATCACGAAACGTTTGTAGCAGGGGGTAAAATCCTTTCACTTGAAATTGAAGATAATTGGAAGAATTTTTTATTAAAAAAGCCTGTTATGTTATATTGTATATTTTGTTCGTACTTACTTCGTTTGCGTATTGTACTCCTTGTAACGGAATCCAGTGGTAGCCCATTGCCCTGTCCCAAATCATACCCTTGCTCCATACCTCGATTAAAAGGCCAGTGTTCAGATCGTTTGTTTCGCTGAAACAAGAGCCAAACAAAAGTGTAAGGTTTCCTTGCAAAAAAATGTATGTTACATCCTGGTGAATAGGCTACCCGACAATCTGAGGAGAAAATGGCGCCGCGTACCAGAAACTTCGCACGTGTTCTCGTCAACTCTAGACCGTTCGAGATCGATTACAAAGGCAGGACTCAAACGCGTCGACAAGATCTGAAAATGTATGGTAAAATGTTGTTGAAATCACAGTAATTTTCCCAAATTATCTTAACG
Organism: Dorcus hopei; assembly: GCA_033060865.1. Lineage (NCBI taxonomy): Eukaryota > Metazoa > Arthropoda > Insecta > Coleoptera > Lucanidae > Dorcus > Dorcus hopei. The sequence goes on from CM065423.1 coordinate 35,398,561, forward strand.
TGTGAATTTTGTAATAAATATAAAACTTCCTATAAACTCCTGAAGTTATTTCCAGAACACATTACGTTCTCAGCCCACGCTGACTTAAAGATGATTTAATCGCAGCTAATAATAGTGAAGTTGGGGGAAAATATCGAAAGGCGCCAGAGAGTTATTTACGAAATAATAATTACCCCCATCAATTCTCTAATACGTCAAAGTTTTATATAAGTATTGTTTGCCAGGATTTCGTGTCTCCTTTCGAGTGCATGGCAGTTTTCTTCCATCCAAGTGTGAGTGCTAAACGTGTAATAATCATAATATTTCTGATAACGTGGGGGTAAAAATATCTCAAATCTATTATTTGCGTGAACGCGCTTTTATTGTGTGGAATTCATTTGAATATTTTACGAGGTGTCCTCTAACTGGAGCAAACAAGCTGAAACTGCCAATGTTCTTCTGCTTTTCACTCCCCTTCTCTAAGATGACATGGCATTTCAATAAAACGTGTAGCAATTTTGTTCCGCTCGATTCGTAAGTCGTCAGTGAAAGGTTTTACCTTTTATTTCTTTTTTTCTATCGACTGCCTTATTGCTTGCTTATTAATCTAACAGGATTATATTTGACACAAAGCTTATCCATTATATACGCTTTTTTCTTTTGTAATTTTTGCTGGAATTCAAATTTACAAAGTTATATTTTCAGTTAAAAAATACAGGGTGATTCTTCAATAGACCCACAGAAAGTATGGATTTTAGTTTTCCTGAAATAATTAATGCAAAATTATCCCCAAAATGATGATACGTTCCTGGTAAAGAAAGAGCAGCAGATGAACGAAATAAATACGGTCATAAAACTGTTTTATAGTTTTATTATTGTTACGGCGTGACGTCGGACGTTTAAACGAAATTGAACTGAAATACGAACTCCAAAATATTTACTTGATAAATGCATGCAAATCACCTGAAATAAATTATTCCCTACCAATTATTGTATAAAATAAGGATCATCTACTTTGACAGGTAAACAAATAAATCACTACAACACGAAAGCAATTCAAACCACCGTGTTAAAAATTCCTAGTATTTTTCTTTAATTTTAATTTAAATCTTGGAAAAATGTAATGAAGATCATATTTCATATCCAAAGCACTTCATCGGGAGTAAACTTAAAGCACCCGAGCATCTTTTTTTTATTTTTTATTTACGAGAATGACACTTTAATTAATCTAAGAAATAGACACCACTTTCCTCGATAAAATTAAATTACCTCCCCGTCGTTTCTCGGCCGCGAATTTCACGTTCTACCGCCGCGATTAAGCGCCCGTTCCCCCCAATATTTCACATCACGAATTATGACAATGATTAATATTCGCGTCCGCTCTTAACGTGCGCACTCAAAAGACGAATTCCCCTGGCCCGGAAATTAATGGCACGCGTAAAAATGTTCGGGCCCGCCGATGACGGATGATGCACGAGGACGAGAAAAATTCGGCCAAAAAAGGGGGGAAGCGGGGTGCGTACTTACAATAAAAAATCTTGTTCCCAGCATGGTGTCGCTCCTTTCACTGTCACAGTAGTGGACTTCACGTTCTGGAGTTTCAGCGTGACGTACGTGTTAAACTGCGATGCTGAAAACAAAATTTAAATTCACAACATTATTGATTTAAAAAAGTATCTACTTAACTACAAATTAAGAAATATTTGAGGTATATGATGATTGAAAAAGAATCTAAAAGAATCTAAATAATAAAAGCCAAGCTAACCAACTCTCTCAGAGGTCGTTGCAGCCCCTGTACTCTCGCGCATTACCGCGAGTGTGTGTTAAGTGTGTTAGGTGTGTTAAGTGTGTGTTACTGAATGTAACACACACTTAAACATTACACAAAATCATCGAGGAACCGAGGGATGAATTAATTGATTCTTTCATGACAAACAAACCAGACTTTGGAGAAGATCCGCGACGAAAGCAAACGCACAGATTCAAGTTGGAAAAACTTTCTACCGGACGTAACTGACTGTTTCTGATGTCAGAAAGATACAATTTTTTCTTTTATTTTCCCCGAGGCACGTACGTAAGCTGAGCTAACTCGTGTCCAATTGCTAATTACGCGAGAAATGTACTCAATTACCGAATTAGCGGTTTTTTACGGCGTCGGTTGTGCTAAGAGTGAAATTCTATGCTTCACCCGGTCTTAAGTCACGTTTTTAATTTTGTCTCTCTGCAATATTAGATTTCCATTTCGTTAAATACAAAAATTTGCTAAGATACTGTGTCCTTTGTTTGGTCTGCGTTTCAATTCTTTAAGTGGAAACTTAATTTTTATGGCTTTATACAGAACTCCAGTTTCTTACATGTACATAACACTACCATAAACTTTTGGGGTTCTCGTCTTACGCATGGACGTAACGTAAAGTTCTGGTAAATTCGACTTTTTTGCCATATTCTTTCGTCAGTCTATACAAGAATCACCCTCTATAAGAAAAAGCAAATACAGAAGTAAAGATAAATATTACGATTGCGTGCTTCGCATATAATGATTGCGTTAATCGCAGCGAGGGTTAAAATTCGTTCACGTGGAAAGGTGATCCTGACGCTATACGACCATCATCTTAATGACCCATCAGTCTTATAGTGACAGTTCCGGAAGTGGGGACACCTAAATAGAGGGCGGAAACGTGTGTGATATAAATATAGCAACAGGAAGACCTATCGAAAGCTTATGTCGCGATAATGAGAATGAAACCGAAGCTTGACACTTTCCGAACATTAAACTAAAAAATCGCAGACAAAAGTAGAATTTACGGCGATGATAACATGAGTTATTACGTTGCGTCTTTATAATACGAATAAAAATAATCATAGTTTTAGCACGATCGTAAATATGATAAAGTAGTAGCAATAATTCATACAAAAAACTGTGTTTATAAGTCCGTAAAAATGTCTGCTACTCCAGGACAAAATATCTGGTGACAGGACTCGACTTTCGTATCTTCTTCAACATCGTATTTAATTTACGTTAAAAAAAATTCTTACATAGTCTGAGAGTGAAATAATCAGATTTATTTTCAGTAATCTTTATAGGATTAACAGACAAGCCAAATAAATTTATTGCATACTCTTTTTGAACTCCTCCGATTCGCAATAAAACAGGGGAAAATGAACCTTATTGAAAATACCTCTTACGACTTTGTGTTAGCGCTTTAATACATTCGCAACTTTAGAAAAAAAAAAACGTTTTTTGCGTTATTTTTTTATGTAAGTACGTATGTGAGATACATCACACTCGGAGTATAGTTTGCTCTGGGACGAGTAAATTTGGAGGAGAAGGTAATGTCACGATGTTATTATCTGGGAAAATAAGTAAATTTAAACTCGTATCAACCGGACACTAAATAGCGTACAATACACTTAACGTTTCGCCGTCGTTCGACAGCTTCGGCGAAACGTTAAGTGTATTGTGCGCTATTTAGTGTCCGGTTAAAAGATTTTGTGATACAAATTTCATCGGACAAGAACCAACTTTAAATATAAATTTAAATTCGTTTCGTAATTATTGCAATTATGTGCATTTCAAAATTATGCAGGATCAGCACCCATTGACGATTAGTAGGACAAGCCGCGTTACACATGCTCGCATTCCACTTACGTATAAATGCAAGCTCTGCGGAATGTAAGCGTGTTGTTTACATGTGCCAATTAAGATCGAGGCAATTAGAACGTTTTGAGAAAACACATTTGGCAAGAGTCAATTGATGCTGACACCTTTAGAACGTTGTACTTTGGACCGAACCACCAGTCACCAGCGAAAGAACCAATTGTGACGTAGATTTAAGAAATGTATAAAAGATCGAACCGCAGGTATTAGAGAGCATTAAGAAGTAAATGAGAGTCAGTCGGATATTAATAAAATAGATAGTCAAGTGATTAAAAACAGTCATGTAGGTAGCAGTGTAAGAGTAGAAATTCAGTAGTCGTGAAGTAATTAAGGTGAAACTAAGTGCGTATAAACAAAGCCAAGCGAGTGGACTCTACGAGCCAGGGCTGGTCGTCGGGCCAGGCCCTTCCCCCTAAGTTAAAGTAATGTAAAGTTAAATTAAGGTTAGATCAAATAAGTTTATAAAGTTTAAAGATAAGTGATTAACGTTAAGGATAAATTAAATATGTTTAAAATAATCTAGTTTAAATAAAATTAACAAAAAGTATTTCTCGTAACTTTAATCCGTAATCTTAAATTTTTATTTCCTTTTTTTAACGCGACAATATGAGCTCGGGTACGCGTATAAATTCGGATACCCGTGCAAAACTTTTGCGGGCCAATCATGATTGAATACGGTTTTACTTTAGGCGTTTTCGTTAATTCGATCGGAACGCTATTTTTCTCACTCTTACGTGCATAAGTCTCTTAATGTTCTCTCTCACATTTCTACTCGGAGCGAATTTTCGAAAACGCCTTAAAATTCGTCAAGGGGCGGCCTTACTTTTGTTTATTTGCGTCATCGTTGCTTTGTTACGCAAATGTCTACGTAACGCTTCGCCCAGATTTATTTATCTGATGTTTGTCGATGTCTGGGTTGCGTTCAGAAACTATACCTTCGAGTGCATCTTGGGCGTGTAATCGTGTCTTTCTCACTCACGATTTTTAACATATTTTGCGTCTCGCTCATCTGTTTCAAGACGTCTCTTATTTACATTATTTCCAAGACAACGGACGCACTTTTCCCGTTTCACTTGTAAGTAAGTCTTGAAATAGATGAGCGAGACGAAAAATATGTTAACAATGTGAAGTTGCGATTACCCGCCCAAGTTGCTCTCCACGGTTTAGTTTATGAACGCAACCTTGTTGTTTTGACGTTTCTGAATTTGACGTTCCTGACAACTGTTACTTTGACGTTTCTCAATTTAACGTTTCTGACATCTGTCATTTTGCTGAGGAGCTGAGAAAGTGTCAACAGGAAAATTAATTTATGTACTTTTAATTGTTCGACATTTTCGAAATTCGAATCGACTTTTTACGATCGACTTCACCGAGAGTTGAACTTAATCTTTTTTTCTCAAACAGTGTCGTATCCAGTGCAAACAAATGACAAGTGAGGAAATTAGCGCCATCTTTGGTAGAATGGGAGAACGATTTCATTACAATTCATCTTCTTCTCATTCTCTTCTTGTGTTTTCTTTTATTTTAATTGCAAAATCGAGTTTCACGTTGAATTTTATCTTTCTTTATTTATTAATTTTGTTTCCCCTCTCCCTCTTCAGCCAACGATTAACTATGAGCCTTTTCCGGTTGCGGTGAGAAAGAGCAGCGCCATCTGTGGTAGCGCAGGGGAACGATTTCATTACAATTTATTTTCGTCTCAATTTTTGCCGTTTTATTTTATTTTTTTAAGTTCAAATCGATTCTATCGAGAAATGATTTTCATTCATTTTATTTTTTTAATTTTTATGAGTACCTACAGTCGAAAATAGTGACGCCATTTGAATGTCATTTGTCGAAAAATAACGATATCAGCGCCATCTGCTATTTTGACGTTTCTGACAGCTGTCATTTTGACGTTTCTGAATTTGACGTTCCTGACTGCTGCCACTTTGACGTTTCTCAATTTGACGTTTCTGACATACATCACTCTGTTGTCATCTGTCATCATGACGTGTTTCGTTGGTCGCTGGCCAATGTGCAAGCCCCCGCAAAGTAATACCTGACAAAATTAAACGAGCAAAATTGTTATTAAAGCATGTTGCGGCACTGAGTGAAAAATACAACGCGACGACGCGACGTTTAGTAAATAAAGCAGTTAAACTGCAATAAAGTTAATAATTAATCTCGACCAGTGAAGCGCGACGCTAACCCACTGCCACCTCTTATTATGCGACGTAGGTGTCGGCTGGTCCGCAAGAATAGAATCGATATGTTTTACACGAATCAGTATTCGCTAGGAGATCCAACGATATCAGAACTAACCGCTAGATGCGCATCAAGTTGCGTATAAATTAACTTGCATTTCATTGGGGTCAGTGGCGAAGTGATTTCATTTTTTAAAAGCCCACTCAACGTAATCTCCGGCCTAATTTTCTCAAAATCCGAAAATTTGAAAACTTCGAAAAATTTTTGCTATCTAACTGATCGGGCGCAAAAAACTCTTGTCAATAACAATGAATCAACTTTATTAAGAGAATCTCAAGGTGTCCCGCAAGGCTCTATTCTGGGACCCCTGCTTTATGCACTATATACATGTAATTTTTAAAAATATATTACGAACTGTATGTACCATATTATGTACGCGGATGATATTCAACTTCTATATTCTTTTAATCGAAATGACTGTGCATCTGCCACAAAAATTGTTAATAAAGATCTTAAAAATCTAATAAATGCATCTAGAAAACATAGCCTTCATATAAATGCTAACAAAACTGTTGTTATTTTATTTAGTAAGTCATTACTTCCGGATGATATGCCTTTATGTATTGATGATATTCCACTAAATTTTGTTAATGAAGCTAGAAACTTAGGTTTAATAATAGACAACAATTTAAGATTTAAAAGCAATATTTCCAAATGTATTCGTAATGCTTATTACAATTTAAAATCGATATTTAGCAACAGACATCATTTAACTCGCAAGTTAAAAACTATATTATGTGATTCCTTAGTTCTCTCTCATTTTAATCTTTGTGACGTGGTTTATGGTTCATGTATAGACTCGGTTTCTCGCAAAAGGATTCAATTAGTTCAAAATTCATGTTTACGGCTCATCCATGGAATCAGAAAACCTCAGAGAATATCTTATAAACTGGTTGAAACGGGTTGGTTGGATATGCACAGCAGAAGAACTTTACACTCTGCTTGTCTGTTTCATAAGGTGTTCATAAGTAAAAGTCCGATTTATTTATTTAAAAAAAATTCCTTTAGAACTGACCTGCATCATATTAACATAAGAGACAGGGGTTTGTTGACGCCACCAATTCATAAAACTCGCCTATTTGAACGGTTATTCTCATATAATATAGCAAAAACCTATAACAATATCCCCCACGTTTTAAATCTATGTCAAATTCCAGCTTCAGAAAACACATGTATTTGCATTTGCGTAAGTAATAAGTTAAGATATTGATGTATAATCCAAGACTGTATTTAAATAACTCTTATCGCTTGCTAAATTAAAATCAGTTTTGTCTATTGTTATGGGGTTGGATATAAGAGCAGATTTATACTAACTATTGTACTTACATATTCTGAACTCCGCCTCTAGATTTCTCTCTTAGACTCTAATATCCATCTTGTCATTATTTTCATTTATTATTTTATTTTATTGTTATTGTATATTATTATAGATTTTGTACAACATGAGGAGAATAGAGAGGAATAAAGTCATTATTATTATAAGTTGTGGGATCGCCTTAAGTGCGATTAATTATTTTTATCTACGACCACTACTGTAAATGACGAAATGACGACAAGTGTCATTGCAGATTACTTTGAAGGTAACGCACTTGTGGAATTACGTGGATTCGCCGCTGCGCGGCTCATGCCCAACTTTTCCACAGTGCGTAATTTGCTATTTACAACTCTCGTTATGTAATATACTATTTGTTTATAATTTGGCGGTGTTCGATGTTCAAGTGAGATTCTATGATACAGATTAAGGGTAAAGAAGCTTCCGAGTATTCGATTCCCTTTTACATTTACAATAGAAATGTTTTTTTTTTTAATTTTTCGACGATTATTATTTCTAGAACCGATAAAGGTTCAAACAGAATGCAACGCCGTTACGCGCCGTTAGCTGTCAAATGAATATTAAATACAAAGGTTCAAATGTCCTTGCACGGAATAAACGACGTCAAGCGGCGTTGCACACGAAAAGTTGGTCAACTTCCAACTTTGACCGCGGCAAGCCAAATATGTACCACCATCGCATTTTCATCTAGTAATTTCTTGTATATGTGGATAATACAATATACAGTACATCAGGTATAAAAGATACATACATAATACTATAAATAGTTAAAATTATTTTTATTTTTCGGTTAGATTGACGTCGTTCCACGTCGCTTTATCTGTGCATGTCTTTTGAAGTGACAATTGGCGGCGTTGCAACGGTGCGTAACGGCGTTGCATTCTGTTTGACCCTTAATAATTATCATTCATCATACATTCATAGGTACATGTAGATAGTGATGTTGGTTGCACTTGATATTTGGACGACAAAATAAAATTCCTGTCTCTCTCTAACACAGCCTGTTTATACAAATTATACAGGGTGGCTGAAATAAAACCTAACAAAATAAAACGAGTAAAAATGTTGAAGAATTCTAATAGATTAGATTAAATTAAAAATTTACTCTAAACGACGTTTTGTAAATAAAGCATTAAAACGCAACAGAGTTTTACAATAATTAATCTCGTCCTGTGCAATGTGACCCTGAACCATAATTACGTGACGAAGGTATCAGCTGGTTCGGAAGAGTAAAATCGATTTTTTTACGCAAACTGAGTCAGGGTGCAAAAAGTCATGAAAATAATCAATTATGACTGTACAGGGAGACCTGTGTAGAATATTTCAACTCTGCATTCACTTTATGTTGTAGTACAAAATCTTCAAATTTATTTATTATGGTTATTAGGTCAGAATCTGACATATAAGTTCGAGTACCCGTATAAATTTGGATGTTTCAACTTAAACAGATTCACGAATTTTACATGAGTGTCCAAATGTTAAAAAGAATCAAGTTTTTATCACGTAATAACAGACAGGTATATGTTTTTCCGAGATTCTGTGCTGACAAATTGCTGACAATTGCACGGCTGATAACAGGTACCCGGATAACAATTATACGTGAAGTATTCTGGTACCCGGGTACCCGATGTCTTCCCTAATAGATAGGTACTATAATTATGATTTTGTCAGTGCAAATTAGTTCGTAACAGTTCGCTCAACTTGTGTTTCAATTGAGGGAAATTTACTGAAATTATCGGCTCAGATATTTCTACGCATGTGATCGACAGCGCGGACGTCTCAGAGGTGGTTGTAGCCCCTGTACTCTCGCGCGTTAACTGAATGTGACACACATTTAAACATTATACAAAATCATCGAGGAACCGTCATTAAACCGTCGAGGAACCGTTATTTTCCGATTTCATTCTCTCTACAGATGAAGCATGTTTTACTCTTGCTGGAATCTTTAATTCACGGAACAATCATGTCTAGGCAACGGAAAATCCGCATGTGCACCGTAGTAATTACTTTCAAAGACAGTTTTCTATTCATCTGTAGGTGAGAATAATTGGGAATTTTGTAATTGGACCGTAAGTATTGCCACAACATTTGATCGAAGAAATTTATTCGAAACCTGGTATCAGAAGTGCCTGATAAAGTTCCTCTGCAGATACGAGTGATATGTTGGTGCATTTTCAACGTAATGTGCGGGATTTCTTAACTGTGACACCAAGATGTCATGCGTTCAATAAAATTTTCTTGTTTCGTATGCTCTTAGTGCGGATTTGGTTAAATTCTGCCCACGACTTCAACCGAATACATCACATCCTGCGTCCGCGAACGTCTGTGATGGCCGTATGCACAGACAAATCTCAAGGTGGACTTGATACTTAAAGCTAACTTCATATCAAATTGTGCGCCGTATAGTTATATTGTTCAAAGTAAAGGTTTACTTTGGCTTAAGTCTAAAGATTTGTCTATGCATACGGCCATAAGTGTCCTCCGTTACACAATTTTATAAACGTGGCACGTATTACATTCTAATAATCATCAGCGGTTTCGATTTAGGGTTCACAAGAGGTGGATTTTTCAAATGCCACTAATAAATTATTTTTTTTTCAATTTCGAACTTGCACCACCTTAGTAAATACACCCCTAACGGGTCGGACACTTATTTTGAATCAGCCTCTATAAGAGTGTTAAAATTACTCAACTCAAAAACCAAGTCATAAATAAGCGCCATATAGTTTTAAAATATGGCCCGTATATTTTTTACGAGTATAAGGCCCGATCATCATCAGTATTCAGGGCACAGAATACTCGGCAAGCGTTTCAAACGCCAAAATAAATAAAACACGGGAATCTTTTACGACTCAGCGTAATATACTGCCGACGATATACAACACAAATTGCAAGAAAAAATATCTTTCTTTGTCTCGTACTAATTGCATTTAGTAATCACGAATCCGTTAAAAGAGATGAGGCGTACGAAAAGAGCTTATTCCTTTATAAATACATATAAAAACCTATTGTAAAGGGAAAAATACGAAATATGAAATAAGCCTTGGCTCTTTGCGACTAAAGTAAAAATTGTCTTTCCAAAGAAAATTAAATTAAGAATAACGAAAACAATGAACTGATAAAAATAGAAACCTTGCGAGTGTTTTAAAGAGAATGCAAATGTCAAAATGAAGCAGTAAAAATAAAGCCTTTATTGTGCCGCGCCGTCATATATACTTACTTACAGCACGACAGTGCGCAAAGTATTCATTTCCAGTGATTAAATCCTTCATATTTTCTGCTCTTTAATCCGAGGAGAAGTAAGGTAATTATCGTAAGAGCTCTACATTTCCATATTACAGCGTCATCGACGGCTTGAACTTAGCGGGAGCTCTCAGCTTTGTGTAATTATATGCACATTTTGCGGGGCATGTTTTAAAACGACAGATATTTTATTCTGTCACGCTATGCTATGGTACAACATACGACAATCAAGAATATAGAACCTTAAAAGAAAACAACGTAAAAAATACGTATTTGAAGCACTTTTGCCACGGCTGCAAAATGCATTAAAATCATTATTACTTTTCTGGATCACCCTCTATATTGTGGAAGCGGAGAATACTGGTTTTCCGTTAATTTTGAAAAAACCGTTGCGACGCAAAAGATGTCCAAGATGGGTGTCTCAAACGTCAAACGACATGCCGACGGCGCAGATTATTAAAGGACACATTTTAGACAAATGCAAAATTTAAATGTAATTGCAGATTACTTCAGAACGATATACGAGACATTATAAAACAAATTCAATATGATTTTTATAACGAAAAAAACAACATTTCATAATTCAAATAAGCAGATTTAGTTTCTCTAAAATATAATAAATTGGCAAAATTAATTAATTTCTCACCCCAAAACCATGGTACTAGATACGAAGAGACAGGCGAATTTCTGGAGAGCAACCACACACCATGGCATTCTATGACTGTTGATTACGCCCTCGAACTTGTGGAGTTGCACTTAACAAAGATGGGCACTACTGTCGTGCTTTGCCATGGCCTTTTATTTGGTTTCACAAAGGTCATTTTGATTACGTAATATTCTACATGTGTGCAAGTTCGCCCTATGATTCATCGTGGTTTTCCGAAACCGTCTGCTCATACGCTTGTATAATGCTCGGCTTTTTCGATGAGTCATCCATGCAATTGCAATTCTTGCAATTTGCAAAGGTCAGTCATGACTCATATCGGCCAAGGCTTTTGATAAAGCGAGCCGCTGTTATGTTTGCTTACATAATCTTTAAGTGGACGAATTTTCCGCGCTCGCGTAGGCGACATTGTATCGAATTTAAATTATGTACTGAGCTTAATGATTATGAAATGCTTGATTCTTGCACTTCAAACGGTGTTGTTTGTAAGAATGTTGAATGGTTTTATTTTTCCCGTGTTTTGAAGACGCCCCTACATAGATTTAAAGCAGTTTCTTATGCTTTTCGAAGCCTGAACTCTTCAAATTACTCAGGTATTTATGGTGCCCCATTTTGTGCGCAGTCGAGGTTGTAACTGCAAAATTGTTCGTTGCAAGTCGGCAGGATTGCAATGGGGCCCCCGAGCATATTCTGTATAGCTATTTTTTCGGCCCTAATTGGGGCCTCATCAGCAGAACAGTAGCCCGAGACCTCCATTACAACCCCGACGACCAACAAGACACGAATTATAGGTCAGAAATTATCCGTGCCTCGGCGCGCTTAATTCACACGAGGTTGTAACTATTAGGTCTGTTCGCGGAGACGTTCCGGACTAGTTCGGAACGCTTCAAATCAAATGCTGCCCATCGAAATAATGATCGATTTTAACAACGCTTTCAAGTGTACAACTTCATGAATGTATAGATTTTCAAGTTCTGAACTAGTTCGGAACGTCTCCGCGAACAAAGCTATTGTTTTCTGATCTTTTACTTTTACCGGAGTTTCATTTCGAGATTACTTGGCCGTTGCATCGTGGGCCGTTATAAAAAATTCTGGAATATCGTTGCAGTACCTCTTCGGATGTACGACCCAGAGTACGTTCTATTGCTTGAGTTGGTGTTTTAAAACGCTGGTCGACTACTCGACGCCACCTCCTGTTTCGTTTGCAACTCGTAAGTTCTTATCGCAGCCGACATACTCTTGACGGTCACCTCCTGGTCATTTAATTTTCGGAAGGATTTTGTCAGCTGAGACACTTGCCAATCGAAGTTCGAACCCTTTTAGTTATATTTTATATATTATTCTTTTAACAATATTCCTGCGCTGATCTATTATGACACTGTTTGCGAAGTTAGTTTAAGATTAGTTATTTATTTGTTTTAAAGTGTCGTAAACGAACGACGGATCCGTGCTTTGCGTTTTAACGTTTCCTATCATTTGGTTATTAACGTTCTGCACTGTCAGGTTAACTGACTGCGTATTGAATTTCATTTTATTATGTTTAACAAGTTTCTGCGAGGAATTTCTATTCTTCTTTTGATACACAAATAAAGACAAGTGTGTAATACTCGTGACTTTTATTTTATACGTATAACCTCAGATCTTTGTTTTGGGGTTTCGTAGTGACCTCGACCCATCTCACTGATTAGCCGGCAGTTGGGAACGTAACTTAATTTTGAAACCAGGTAGGTAGCACTCTCTTGTCTGTTGAAAATGTTTGCATAGATTCTTATTTTGTCTTTGGATTTTACCCAAGTTTCATAGACAGTGATTCTTTGTGAAAATGGATTTGGATACGCCCCTAAAGAAGGCGCAAAAATTGTCTTGCCGCACAATCACAATTTTTGTTCTGACGTCAGCATCCTAGGAACCCAACGCACAGATACTTTCCTAAGGCCCAAATCTATGTGCAATATTCTTCAAACTGAAGCCTTGGAAATTCCAACTTCTGTAGCAATTGATGACATAATTTAACTTGAAGGCTTCCGCGGCCGTCGTCCATGTTTGAATTGGCTTCCGGTTGGAACCGCGTCACATTGACTTCTTCTGCTGCCGACGTTTCGTTCTCCATTGCAGAAGAACTTCCTGAGACAGTCTCAACGACTAACGAGAAGCAGCAGCAACGCCACCAGCAGCAGCAGCAGCAGCAGCAGCCCTGAGGAAGTTCTTCTGCAATGGACAACGAAACGTCGGCAGTAGAAGAAGTCAACGTGACGCGGTACTAACCGGAAGCCAATTCAAACAATTGATGACACTTTCAGACGTCGGTCCTTCATCACTGAATTCTCAACTTTTTTTACCATTTCTGTATTTCGAACTTCTAAGGACCTTCCACCTCTTGGATCGTCCTGAATGGATTCTCTACCCCAACGAAACTACTTTGACCAAAATTTGACTTGGAAATATGATGGGCACTCATGGTTACACACTGCCGTCATTCTCTCATGAATATTTTTCTAAATATTCTCTTCTTTATAACAGCTTATTTGCTTTTCACTCAAGCTTTATGGTTTTTCGTTCTCTGTACATTAAGGGCCAAATTCAGAAATATTACTCATTCTCATTTCATTCTCAACTCATTCTCAATGTGACAATTTGATGATTTTTTTAAATCAGAAACGGTTTACTTTTCATGTTACTGAACTCTTATCACTCTATTATAAGCCAGTAATGCTTGAAGTATATTATTCCATAGAGTTAATATAAATATAAACGTGTTTTAACATTTCAAATATCGGAAACTGCTAAAATGAGAATAAGTTGAGATTGAGACGAGAATAAGTAACGTTTCTGAATTTGGACCTAATTCGAATATATTCAGATGAGTTAAGTATAAATCGTAAGTCTTCCAATCAATAGCCATAAAACAAATAACATTTGCATCACATCATGCAAAAAGTATACATTATCGTCGCATGACTGCAGATAGCGACCTTGTTTCAAATTCCCCGTTTCAATTTACAGACGCTCTGCCAAAATAATAAAATGCAAAACGCATCGTCATTGGCTCCACGAAACAAGCCAAGTTAAGTTTCTTCATAATTATCGCTTCGCACGAACACGGTCTGAACGAAAATGAGGAAACTCACGTCAAATGTAATTTGCACCGAATAAGCTATGTGGAAGCTACTTTATACGTGTACCTACACACTTAAAAAAAAATTGGCGTCACGTTTTAGGTCCGTTAAATAGAACGCTTAACCTCATTTTGGAATGATTAATTATCGGTTTCGATCCTTAAATCTGCGAAGCCATGAAATATAGCTTCGCGGGGCCCATGTACAGTGTAAAATAATAAAGCGCTCGGAATTTGGGTCAATAAACACTTTAAAATCGAATCAACAAAATTAATCAAGTTTGGTAATTCACAACGCCCAACTTATGATTAATTAAATAATGAAAAGTTTAGAAACTAAAGTGATTCAAGAAAGAAAAGGAAAGGACGATGATGTGGCTTGTATCGCCGGTTGATAATGATCAATTGATGTCAAATATTCATTTTATTTCTTCGTGATAAGTGCAACTTGCTGAACCACGTCTAAATTATATACAGGCCGTCCCATGACATAAAGACTGTAGCTTAAGGATCATTTCACGTCAAAGTCTAATGAACATATACTGTAAACTTAGTCGTAATGAAACAACGGCAATTAAGAAGCAAGTAAAAAGTCAGGTAGAAAGAAGAATTTATTCATCTATTTATTTACTAAGCAAAGAGTTACATAATTTGGTATTAAATTTGAGCCTATTACGACAGAAGTTGCTCCAAGTGTCCACCTAATTTTGTGTACACATTTTAACTCTCCTGATAATAGAAGAAGTAACTCTTCCAAGAGTATAGTGATTATCACGAATAGTGCCTGCAGCATGCATGATTCTAACGAAAAGCTTTTCTCTAGTGTCGTAATTATTGGCTTGAACGAGGGTTTTCAGATGTCCTCAAAGGAAGTAGTCAAGAAGATTTAGGTCAAACTTTTAAAATTAAAAATGCTTGTATATCCGTTACGAATGAGTTTTGGGCATATGTTCATAAGACTTTTTTTAATGACCTCAACAACACGTACTCTTAAGCTATGGTTCTTATATCATGGGACAGCCTGTATGTAAAAAGTAATTCAACTTGTAAAGCTTCGCACTTTTGGAGCTTACGTTTGCAGTACCTGAAGGAATATTAATGCAATTTCCAGTTCCGGCGATAAAAGCAGGCTTTTCAACGTTCTACAAATCCTTACGCTCGGTTAGAAGAAGCTTTATTTATCACCTTACATATAATAAAGCTGGTGAATAAGTCTCGGAGATATCTCTGTTTCTCTAATTTAAATCTGGATAAAAGCAGAGCTCCGAGCCATATTAAAACACCTACCACTGAGACTAAGCATATTTACAACGCCAAGCTGCTTTTGCACCAGCTCTTCTAGCTGCACGTTTCAGTTAATTGCACCTCGCAAAATGAAAATTAAAATCAGCCTGACTTCAAAGAAGCTTGCATAGGGGAGCCAGCACTAATTGTAATTTAAATAACGAAATTGAAATTGCAATCTCAAAAAGAAATAGTATTGGAAATTCAACAAGAAATTGCACAACACAGACGGTTTTTTATGTGCAGAACTTATCCACCGACAAAGCGAAGCTATTTTGGAAACCTTAATTGAAAATAATTGCAAATTAAGGAATTTTACAAGTCTGATTGAGCTCGTGTACGCAATTTGCATAATAATAGTCGGTAATAACGGTGAAAGGAGCTAATCAAGAGCTCATATCTGGCAAATCGTTTAAATAATTAAAAAGGAGTTACAGACGTAATTATACTACAAAACAAAAAAATTGATTGTATAGAGCGTTATAGATCGCAATCTACTTATGACTATAACAGCACGCAAGTATTTTATGAGTTTCAAATCATTTGAAATATTTATTCTATACGAGGAGAAACCGATAATTAAAATACCTGACTATGGAGTCCAAAATAACTTTTTACGTCATTTGCGTACGGTTAGGAACTTAATTTCTATTTTATTATGAAAGAAATACTCTGAACCTGACGCCTGATAGGATGTCTGTTCTGTACGGTGAACTTTCACCTTCTTATAAGATCGCGAAATTTTGGCCCAAGCAGTTTAAGCGGGGTTGAAATTATTTAGATGACCCTCGAAGTGGTCCACCAATTTCAGTCACCACTGCAGAAAAAACATTAAAATACTGTGATATTGAAAGATCAACGCAGATAGCTGAAACACTGAATTGTAAACGTCCTAAACCCTAAATTATTAAATTAACAAGTCCACTTTACTGAAATTTTTTGGTAGTTCAAATGAGTGACATCACACCATCAAGGCAATTTCACTTATCGTCTAGAAGTCCTCAATGAGCTCATGAACTGAATTGGTCAGCTATGTCTTCAGGTCCGAGAAGCAGACTTAGGTTTAGTAGTTTCTACAGTTGTTTGCAGCATCCACTGTTTTTTGATTGTGACGAAAATCGATCAAAACAAAACCTTCGAAATCTTAGGAAATGATCGCAAGAACTTTTTCAATTGCAATTGCGTCTTGGACTTTGATCTCTTTGATAGATCTCCGACTGACCTCTTAGGTCGCCGTTCCTTGCCGCTTTGCTTTGACTTCGAGATGTTATAGTGCACCCAAGTCTTGTAGTAGGCAGGAAGACTTCCTACCTTTGTATCTCGTAATGAGCTTGAAGCATTTGACAGATTTCCACTCGAACAATCTACTCTCGATCAAAAGACATGGTGCTCATGAAGATTGCTTGAGGACTTAGTACTTAGTGACCGTCCTTGAAGTAATTTCCCATAATTTCAATAAACATACAAAAAGTTCGATTGATATTTTGGAAATTTCAACGCATCACTATCACATCTTTTTATCCCGAAAGTTCTTGACTTTACGTACCCTTCACTCCAACTTGCTAAAGTTAAAGGAAAGTAAAGTATTCTTCCTAAATCAATCCAAACAGTCTTGGGAAATGTTTAGTCAGTTACGTTTTTGATCAATTGTCAGTAAACGCGAAAAGCCTGCCGAGAGCTTTTTCATACCTAATTAGCCAGTTAGGGCGTTCATTTAAGACACCTACAGTCTTAACAATTTCGGACACCTTCAATCGCCGATCCTAAAGGGTGTAGGACACTCTCTTCCCACTTAAGCTGGAATTGTACAACTTCTATGGCCATTTGCACCAAACATTTAAGTACAACTTAACTTTAAGGACCACTTAGAATATGACTTACGTAATGGCACGTAATGGTGTGTAACTTAAAAATGTTAGATTATAAACACCACTTAAATTTATGTTCAGCTTAAGTGGTTGGTGCAAATGGCCACTAATGTTTTTAATGTTTTAGATTTTGAAACGATCAAATAAGTGTACAAATCCAAATTTAAAAAAAAATTAAATTTAAATAAAAAAATTCTTTGCGCTGACCAATCCTCTCGTGCATTTCTTTTGACAGTCCTTATTATTAATTAAGCAAAATTATTTCGTCGGAAGTTTTCGAAACTAGTCACACTTAAAACAAACAAACCGAGTATACAGGAAAAGCAATTAAACTTACTCCGATATCTGCGCTCTGAATTTTATTAAATAAAGAGCTGAGTTCGGTTGCTGCTCGCACGCGAGCTTGCACAGCAACAACCATAAAGAGTAAATAAAGCTTTTACGTCATTTGCAGGGAAAGAGTCCTCGCTTGTGAGTGCTTGTTTAGTGCCTTTGCGATTTAGTGAGACATTAGCGCGTTCTAATCTCACTTAAACGATTGATGTTAATAAATGGAAAGCAGTTTACGTCCTTGTATAAAGCAGATGTTATTATGATTAAGCTCAGTCTGAGAGAATGATGAGCGTCATTACGTACTATTATGTGCCCTGTATACATACAGAGTTTCATTTTGGAAATCTCTACGTTTAAGGAAAACAAAGATACGAAACAAGTAATAAGCATTTAGAGCCATTTTTCATTATTTCTCTATTAAATCTATGAAAGTACAAAAAGATGAGAAGCACCGTACTGTTTGGAGAACTTAAGGCCTTCTTCGTAAGTATGACTGTAGTTGTTGATTTTTTACGTACGACTGCAACAAGGCATTTGTACTTTGTGACCACAATTTGGTTTCACCCAAATTGAATCGTCCTTGCTCTTATGTTTTTTTTTTTTTACAATTGTCGTTGCAACTGTTGCAGGTCAGTCAATATCTTTCAACAACGAATTCGTTCGGTGGCATTTAGGTAATGGTGCAGTAAAACTTTTCGACAACAGTGTATCCGGATAAAGCGTCTAATCCCCCCAAAGCGAAAACAATTCATCCAGTTCGACGCATAAAACGCTTAAAAGCGCAGAGGTGAGCTACAAAAGCCGTTATCAGTGTTTTTGACATGCATTAAACGCGGCGGTTATCTCGGCTTTATTTACGCTTTGCTCGGGATCAATTATATGGGCGATGGCAACGTAACATGCGTGACACCACGGCCCCACCAACATGGTGTTGTGATACTGATTAATAACCCTGTGTGAACCCGATGGGCGCTTTGCATTTGCTCTCGCCTGTCTCCATATTGTATCCTGTATTTACACCAAATTGCAACAGATGATTTAATTAAGGCATGCACCGCTCTCTCATTGGACCTTAATCATATTATGACTGTGAGTGCAGGTGTAGGTTTGAATTTTATGATTCAAATTAATGCCACGGCGAGGTTCCTTGCTTACCTTGAGCTCCAACGTAGCGAGCTTTTTTTACTGAAACAAAAAATGTAACAATTAATATTATAATATCATGATTTTATAAATTTTAAATCATGACCCCTGACGATTTTCAAATAGGCAACCCATCAATCAAATCAGAAATAACTTCGAGTTTTCTTGTTGTATTAAAAGCATGAAAGTAGAAAGGATTGCCTACCTTCAGGTTTTCAAGGGACGTCACGATTTAAAACTTGCAGCCTTTATAAACTGAAATGCTCATATATGTAATATTCATATTTATATCTCATTTCAATAAAACACACCGACAACGTACACAATAATACTTTCATTATTACATTAAGCTCTGAAAACTACCCCAAATAAAGCACTCCCCCGACTGTGCATTATTAGCCATTTAAAATTACTTATCTTCATTAATTAAACTCCCAAATGGAAACAAAAAAAGGGGCAAAATGAAAGTCTGTGGCAGGCTACGCGCGGCCCCGAATTACTCCCGATGCCAGCAAATACTTCACTGAAATATTCAGATTGGGCAAAAAACTCGCTAGTAATCTGGAGATTTCAGATTTTTCCAGACGGGCGTCTACGTCTACAAAGGCTCTTTAATCATTGTTCGAGGTTCCACCACAGCTTTTAAAGTTAATTCGAATATTCCTTTACTATTTCCAGATAAATGAAATCTACAAGTTATTAGCAGGACGTGGGTGGGGGCAAAACAGTTTATTAGTTTAATTAATTCCTAGATTTTTCAAATTTTACTTAATTTTGGAAACAAAAATTTAATACATCCAGAAAAGAAATAAAAAAAAACCTTGGTTATTCTGTCATATTATTAACACCTCCGCTACAGATATAATTCAGTAGTTACATTGTTTGAATATTATACGTGCAAGTTAATTATGTATATCCTTTCTGTTTCCTTTCTTTTTGGGGGTAAGGGGTAATCCCAACAAACTCGCACACTGCGGTAAGCGCATTTCGGCATTCCCAATTCCAAAAAAGAATTAAATTCTGCTGTATTTCAGAACGCGCAATTTGGCACGGCGAGTTTCAGGATAACAAAGTACAAAATGTGCGAATCTCTGGAGGGATTCAAGCGGAACATAAACGCCACCTTCGGGGTTGTAGATGGGTACAGAGTACGTCGATGTCGACGAAACATTCCCGACTCCTTTCGGGGAGAATGCAAATGTAATAATAAAATTTTGGGCTGTTCTTTTTTGTATCCTTCTTAATTTCAGTTTAGAATGCGAATATTATGGAGGGAGAATCGCACTGCTATGAATATGTATACAAGATGTCTTTTAAATAACTGCAGAAATTACACAAGTTACAGGAAAGAAATATTCTATCATAACAAACAAAATATTACTTTACTTTCACAGTGATTTAAAAATGTTATAAGAAGTGTTCGAAGTAACCTACATTAGCGAGACACGGGCGAGCATGACGAAGAAGCGTTCGCATTAGCATGTCGCGATTAGCACGAATTTTGTGAATTCTTACTGTTAAGTCGTTTAATGTGTTTATGGGAACGGCATAGAGTATTTGTTCCATGCGGCCTCACAAAAAAAAACACAGCGATTTAAATCTGGAAACGGGCAGGCTACCGCATGGGTCCGTTTCGGCCAATCCATTTTCCTTAATAATGTTCGTCGAGCCAGGTTCTAACACGAAGAGTACCTTGTGCTGGTGTCCCATCGTGCATAAACCACTAATTACGAAAAATAATATCTGCACGGTTTGTTTAGCTCAACCGAATATCTTAAGCACTCTCCAAACACTAAACTGTTAGCAAATAGTGCAGAGTAATAAATTACGAGTGTCACAAGCATAGAAAAGTAGACAAATTTTTTGTTCCGTTTCAAAACATCTCTGATACGATTTATTGCGACATCAAAACAAATGCGTTTATTGTCTTCTAACGTCGGAAAAAGTCACACCCCCATGGCTATTCATACAACTGTAAAAACTTTATTGCAATCCAGTTATTTTATTCCAACAGATGTTTTACCAATACGACTGTCGCGTCGTAATAAATACTTTCATCTTCTTGATCTATTTCAATTCAATTCTTGTCCAATCTTCAAAAGCGTTTTTCTCAGCTGTAAATTCGAATTGCTTCCGGAAACTTTAGCATTAGTTTCCACAACATCATGACCACTTATAGGCTCAAATTTCTGCGTTTATTTAAAAAACACCCGGTATAGAGAGAATTTTAGATAATTTTGGAACGTTACATCGTTTTAAGGAAGATATTGATTAATTAAAATATGACAAACAAATGTAACTAAAATGTTCTTCTCTACTGAAGGTAATAACAATGCATTATGTCAAATTAAGCGCAACCACATAGAATTAAGAGACTACATTCCAGAGATAAGGGTCATACTAAGTAAAGGCAGGCGAGGAAAAGTATTATTTAGTTTAGAAAATACATGACGCGTGCTTTGTTACGGCTGAAAAAATCATTTAAGTTATTCATAACATTTGCCGATCTCCCGGTATTTGGGTGGGAATCAAACGCCCAGGCTTGGCCTACGTAACTTTACTCACATTTCTCAATATTACGCCACCAAACCATACGCTGTTATTTAGTCCTACAGTATCTCTCCATTTCACTCTGTCGCCCGGCTAAAACTGATTTCATCCCGTAACGACTCCGTCTCAGAGCATAGTGGAAGAAAACGCAGCCCTCGGTTTCGTGCTCATTGTTTCATCAGCGCTCCTGGTGTGCTAACCTTTCGTGTGTTGGTGATTGCAATCTTTGTGTTTCTTTCATGTGGATATTGTGACTGAAACCTGAAACGGAATCTACTCCGAGATTTGTTAAAAGCACGCCGAGTGAATTCAAGCTCATTTTTAAGCTTTCCTGAGGCCTGTTTCTGGGTCTTGTTGGCAATTTTGTGCGTATGTTCTGTTGGTAACGCATACCTCTCTCCTCTACTAGGCTTTTAGTGGTGGTTTTACCTCCGTTGAATTAATCGACATCCCTGTGGGGGAAAGAAAAGGCCGGAATTGGCGTTTGAAACGACCAAGTGCCCCGGGAATCACGGCCTCCCCCTAACCGTGAAAGTGGACCTGACCTTTAGACACGATGCCACTTGGTGACGTAACACCTTTGCCGAATTACGTCATTGGCAATACTTAGCGCCGTTGGAGGGCTCTCTCTCACCACCGACAGCTGTTTGTCTTTACGCCGGATTTTGGTTACAAGGTCGGAAATATTAATTACTTTCAATTACCTTTTTGGTTGACTCATTTAAACGCGGCGTCGGTATATTATTTTTACTTGCTTTCTTTTTATTCGTTAGTGATTTGTTTTAATTACTTTAAGCTTTATTTGTGAACGTAGGGCAGATCTGCTCAACGGTTAAAGTCTAATTTGTTCGTTTGCTTGAAAACAAACTTTACTTAGTTTCATATTTTGTTCGATTCACTGGAACCCCTTCTGGGTCGTATTCGAGATTTGTAAATTATTTACTTTCTTTTTTGTTGCCGATTTTCGAGCATTTTAAATAAAAACAAGTGTGCTCAGCTGGTGACTTTTATTTTATTCAACTTGTCCACCCTTTACTTTTGGGGTTTCGTTGAACCCTCCCTTCTCCAAGAGCTTTGCCGACGGTGCTGGGGAAACGTCAAAGTCACTCGCACAATTTGCTGTCCTTCAGGTAGGTAGCAGCTTTTGGAATTAAATTCAGGAAGCTAGAACAAATCTAAATGAAAGAATGATAAAAGTTCAGATTTCCTTTGAAAAAAATTGACGAATGTGATCTTGTGTAGTATCTTCGGCAATTTTGTTGGGAAACTGCAACCGGAACAGATCTTTATATTGAATATTGCCTTCCGCTATTAACAAAGTGTCCAGGTGATGACAATCAATTGATACTCTCGGCTGTTTCGACTAGTTCAAGAAAATTGAGAAATATAGCAACGTGTAATCAAATTCCAAAACCAACTTGATGTACCACCCTGTATTATGGGTACAGTTAAGAATTTATTATTTTAAAAAATCAATAAAAATCTATTTGGTTGTTTTCTTTTTTTTTTAATTACTCTTCAACGAAGACACATCAGAACTTTTACCAAACTTTCATTTCGATTTGTCTTAACTTCCAGCACGGGCTTTACTTTTGAGGCACCCTGTATACAGACATTGCATACTTTTATTAGTCTACTCTACTTTTGCACTTATCATCGTATTTATCGCCATTTTTTTTTATTTTCCAACTTTCTTGCATCTTTCATCCATTTCCCTCTTTGTTGTCTTTTTTTCTATTTCGCAAAAGAAAGTAAACAAATGTTTATGCTTGTTAATGTAATCAATTGACCAAGCTGTTATTCTTCCTCTGATTCCTAGCTCCATTCTACCGTCTTTCAATATTATTGTCCCAGATATTTGCATTTTCGTACTTGAAAAATTTTTTCTTCTCCTCTCCTCTTCTCTCCTCGTCTCCTCTCTTGCGTCAATGTCCATGCTTCGTCTTTCCGTTGATGTTCATGTTTTCTCTTTCCATCAATGTCCATGTTTCTGCTTCGTATGTGGGTTTTGGTGTTACTGCTTTCTTAAATACTCGTGTTCTTATTTCCTTTAGGATTTCTTTTTTCCTAGGAAAGTATCTTTAATATTTTTGGATAATTTATCTTTAGCTGTTATTCTTTTTACTTCCTCCTTTCTAACCGTCTTCCAATATTATGGTCCCCAGGTATTTGAATTTCCGTAATTGAAGTATTTTTTCCTCTCCTCTTCTTCTCTTTCTTCTCCTCTTTTGCACCAGTGTCCGTGGTTTCTCTTTCCGTCAAGGTCCACGTTTCCTCTTTCCATCAGTGTCCATGTTTCTGCTTTGTGTGCAGATTTTGGTGTTACTGCTTTCTTAAATACTGGTGTTTTTATTTCCTTAGGATTTCTTTCTTTCCTAGAAAAGTATCTTTAATATTTTTGGATAGTTCACCTTCAGCTGTTATTCTTCCTCTTATTACTTCCTCCATTCTAACCGTCTTACGATGTTATGGTCCCCAGGTATTTGAATTTTCGTAATTGAAGTATTTTTTCCTCTCCTCTTCTCTTTCTTCTCCTCTTTTGCACCAGTGTCGTGGTTTCTCTTTCCGTCAAGGTCCATGTTTCCTCTTTCCATCAATGTCCATGTTTCTGCTTTGTGTGCAGGTTTTGGTGTTACTGCTTTCTTAAATATTTGTGTTCTTCTTCCTTTAGGATTGCTTTCTTTCCTAGAAAAATATTGTCAATGTTTTTGAATAGTTTAACTTTAGCTGTTATTCTTCCTCTTATTACTTTCTCCATTCTAATCGTCTTACGATGTTATGGTCCCCAGGTATTTGAATTTTCTTGAAGTATTTTTTCCTCTCCTCTCCTTATTTTTCTTCCTCTCCTCTCTTCCAAATTTACCTATTTTTACAAATTATTCTTTGGTTTTAAGCTCCTCTTATAATCGTGGAAAAAATACAATTTTTTTTAAACAAGGTCTGAGGCTATCAAAACAGTAGTTAATGATGTTGCCATTAAAATTGCGTAATACAAAAATAACGAACTTCCTCTATCGATAAAGTCCATTTAAATTGCGTCTTTGTGTACATACACAGTGTTATGACATGATTGCATCCGCAATTGCAGGCTGCATGTTATCATTACATAAAATATTCTTGATTGATACTTTTATTATGACATATTATTGATGGATGATTGCGTATGGTATTTTTCAGGAGTATTTTCTTGATTTGATTCATAATTCTGTTAACAAATCTGTTTTCAAACCTCAGAAAAATTTAAAATGATTAATTTATGTTTTAAAGTGAAATAAATATACGTACAAAGTTAGAGCAAAGATAAGGGGTTTAGAGAAATGCGTGTACAATTTATTAACAATTAATTTATTTGCACTACATTGTGCCAACTCTTTATTGCTCTTCATGAAATCTCTATTGGCTAAAGCGAAAGGCTTCAATCTGTATATTTTTTAATCGTAATTTATTTTATTATAAGTCAGAATTTAAATGCCAATGTAACTGAATAGCTTTTAGCTAATAAAGATATTATTGTTTAAGAAATAAATTAAAATTTTAATGCCAATCTCGTTTTCATCTAATGGATGTCGTTTGAAAAAAAATTAAAATGTGTTTGCAATATCTTGTTGGAAAAGAAAAAAAAAACGATTTGCTTGTTCCACAAAGGCGTGTCCTATGTACTCGTTTAGTGAAAATAATGTTTTCTCCCCCTTAACAAGGGTTTGATTTACGTGTGTGCTTGCTGACTTACGAGTTAATTAAGTGCCCACACTTATCTTCGAGGGTTACTTTGTTGCAAATACTAGACCACCAAATAATGTTTTTTTTTTGTTTTTGTTTTGAGTCGTTGAGAACGGGGGAATGGTACTGTATTAAATTTAACTAAACTCATCGTTCTTGTGAACTCCCAAATTTATTTGCTTATAATTGCCATTATCTTCGAGGAGCAGCCGAGCGGTCTTGTTTGTAGACATTTGTCAAGTTAATACTAACCGAATAAATTTAATTAGCAAACTCTGGCAGAATTGCTTGTATCGCGTGTGTGTAGGTAGCTAGAGGTATAAATAACACATTGTGAACTATTGGATACAAAGTATCGCACGAGCGTGAATCCGCTTGCACATTCAATATCACCTAACATCTCGTAAAATATGTCCGCCTTTTATTGTCCTCGTAATACAGGGTGTTTCAGTGATGATGCACCAAACTTCGGGGAAACGTTTCTGACATTATTTCAAACCAAATATTTTAATACAATTTTGCAATCGGAGCAACTTGAAATTTGCATTATTTTAAGTCAATGTTTTGATAAATACCGTAGCGATTTAAATTTCTGCGGCCGTGAAACAAGAGGAGCGATTTAAATTGTTTTATGAATGGCACGCGGCTGAAAGAAGACAATAAATATCTATCGTAAACGAAAAAAATTATAAGAGGCTTTTAACTCTGCCCTTGACCGCAATTCGTGTTAAAGGTGAACACTTTGAAAGAATGTGCATTTAGCGTACGTTTTCGTCGCACTAACATTTATGCAAACCGTAATTACATCAAATTTGTTCCTTACTCCTTGTTCAGGTAAAAAAGAGCCTGTGTCGCGTAGTCGCTGAGCTACCCTGACAAACATTTGATAATGCGGATGTCGTTCACGATTAGGAAACAGTTCCGCGTACAGATGTGATGCCAATCGCGCGTTTCCCGACATTCCCCGTATAACAAATGCATATCCGCGTACTCTTGAAACGCATCAACACATACGCAAACATACACTAATAAACTTAAAAAAATGAAAAGTATAAAGTACACCGATTAATAACCTACTCTTCCATTCAACGCGAACGAGAACGGAGTAAATGTGTTTCATCATAGCATCTGAGACGCGACAGTTTATGGGGTAATAAAGCAATTACACGAACGTTAAGGCAGGTTAAGAATTCGGGCCGCTCTCATCTATTGTACGTTTTAAAAATATACGATTCTCCTTTCCCTTCGATTATCTCAAAACTTATTCATTTAAAAAAAAAATATTATAGGAAACTTTTATTTCTTTTCACGATATCTACCAACATACCGAGTTTGGTGCATCTTCACTGAAACACCCGGTACAGAAGTTTATTCTCTCAAGCGAATGCAGCTAAAATTTCATCTCGTTACTTATCAGCCGTAAACCTTTTCGAGCACCTACGCCAACGCGTAGTCAATTGGATGGGGATCGAAATCGATTCGCTTGGAAAAAAATTCTTGCTTTTTGTTGAGATTAATTTCTATGGCTTTGCCTAAATCTGCGGTGAAGACTCGAAATTATTACATGGGCCCTTCTTAATTTAGGCTGAGATTTGCATGCAAATAATTCAGAACCCATTGGATTCGAGATTAGTTTCGTTCAACTCCGTGGCACTTAAACCCCCTGGAAAACTTAGAAATTCTTGCCTTTGGGGAGGCTCCTGCGAGCACTGAAGCTTCATCCCGTTGTAATCCATCATATCTTCCATTTGAGATGCGAAATGAAATGAAATATGAGAACCCATTTCTCGTCTGTGATGTCGGGACATTAGCGGGGTGTACAAAAAATGAATTTCATAGTATTTCATGCATATAATTTGCGTTGTGTTGAACACACGTATATTAGGGGATAGTTTGTCGAGAAAAAACGGCAGTAAATAAAAACAAGGGAAAAACTTTCTTGAAATTTTTTTGTTGTCACAATACACTCGTGCTCAAAAAATTCCGGACACTTATTATTATTTTTTTACTTTATTCCACTATTGCACTATAAATCAAGGTTTATTTGTAAGAATATGAGGAAACACAAAAACAAATTCAACTACAAACTCTATACTAAATTAACAACATATAACATTTTTAACTCCTGCATACA
Organism: Dorcus hopei; assembly: GCA_033060865.1. Taxonomy (NCBI): domain Eukaryota; kingdom Metazoa; phylum Arthropoda; class Insecta; order Coleoptera; family Lucanidae; genus Dorcus; species Dorcus hopei. The sequence continues at coordinate 35,425,832 of CM065423.1, forward strand.
ATTACACTGGGGAATAGCGAGTGAAACTTGCAAAACTTCAGCAGGCGTATAGAGAGAATGTTTTGTCAAGGACCCAGATTTTCAGGTGGTTTAAGGCGTCTTCGAATGGCCAAGAATTAATTGAAGACGAACCTCGTAGTGAAAAGCCATCGAGAACTGATCAGAATTTCGACAGAATCTGCTCTGACCGTCGGTTAACAACAAGAATGATTGAGGAAGAGTTGAATTTTACGAACGCAATAGGCACTGTTTAATGCTTCTCCAAGCCTAGTCCCGGCAAATCAAGATTAGGTAAATATGGCGTGTATTTGGGCGTGTCAGACTGTAACGCATGTTTTCTTTTCTTATTTAGGTTTTAGCGTCTTGCGTTTTGTTGTTTGCTGCTTTTTCTTTTCCCTACTATTTATTACGATTACTAGGTTCATCGCTCTTCGGCTACCCAAACCTTTCGCGGTGATAACTGGGGCCACGCCAACCATCTTGAAGATTACCGCAAGGTCAGTTCGTCAACGACGCGACGGTTATATTCACCGCCATTACTTCCCCGTCTGTCCGGACTTGTACTCACCCAATCGCTGTTGGCGACTTTCGTCGTGAGAGGTCGCTGGGAATCGCGATACAACTTCTTGGCTTCAGCGGTCCTCCGTCGAATTCAATACTCTCTGGACATCGAGGACGACAGGTGCCGTGGGAGGCGCTGATGACGTAATTCAAGGTCGGAATATTTTCAGATGACATTGCGGTAATGCACGATTTTATTTCACTTATAAATTAAGCAACCTTCTGTTGCCGAGGTTATTAAATTTACAGTGACTTTGTGCCGGAAAGTCGGTACCGAATTTTCGGGTTTTGATATTTGACAACCTCGTTGCGTTATCGTTTGCGTTATCTTTCTTTTATTTCATTTATATTTGCGTGCTATTTATTACTATAAATAAAGACAATTGTGCCGTATTGGGGAATTTTATTTTAGTAGTTATTTGTCCTTGTACTTTTAGGGTTCCCTGCAACCCACCCCATCTTCAGGAGTTAGCCGACTGTGCTGGAGATCTTAAATTGTACTCCCGCAATTTGTTGCCCGTCAGGTAGGTAGTAAGTATCCGTGCTAATCACAACATGCTAATGCGAACACTTCTTCGCCGTGCTCGCCTGTGTCTCACTAACGATGGGCGTCACTTCAAACATTCGTTACAACATTTTTAAGTCACTGTGGTGAACGCTTTTTTCGTGCTCTCACGCTAATGTAGTTAAAAATTTCTACACTCTGTATAGGTATTCCACAGCCGCCCGAGATCTAAAATTTTTACAATCTGATTAATTAAGACTTGAAGTTTGACGAACTTTTAATGAATATTTCTGATTTTTTCGCTTCAGCTCCCAGTTTGAATTATTTAATAACGTAAAATTGAAGGCTCTATTACGTACCTAATTAAATTTAGTGAAGTTTTAAAATTGAAAACGGTAACCATCCCCTATGTAAATTTCAACCTCCACGATTACGAATGTCGTTTCTACGAGAGCTAAAGTACACTGTGACCTGAAATCGCCCTGTAATTTTTAATGTAAATTACATTCCGTGACGTTTCATCATCGACGAGTACGACATTGCCCGTTTAATACTGAATCATGAGGTCTAAACTGGCGACATGAACAGAAACGTGCATTTGCAATTTAATTGTTTTATAAAATATAATTACCTGCTCTACTTCATTAAAAAATAATGGGGCACATTATATTTCAAAATTTAATTAATCTCGAATATTTAATTGGCTTTAGCTCGGTGGTGTTAATAATTTATTGTTGTACCGCGTGCTATACTCGTACACTACCTAATGTAAATTTGTACATACATAAAAATACAACCGTAAATTAATTAAACAAGAGAAAAAAATGTAATTGGGACGATGGTACCAGTTCGCTACTTCTCTTTCCGTCTCGTATTTATCCTAAAAATTTATTCATATTCTTTTTGAGTTCCTATTCAAGCTAAGTCTAACGTGTTACAAAGTGGTTTCTAAAATAATTAATTAAATCTCGATTTTCTTCTTACTTTGATAGTTTACGTACTTCATTAAATTCAAGTGTAAGTATCTCCCTTTCAAGTTGCTTCTTCAGCGGTTCTTGAAGCTCGTGCTCGAGTTGCTCATCTACCTCCTTTTTTATGCCCCGCAAACAATCGCTTCTGTCTTTAATGTTCCAGCGATAGTTTGGCGCAAACGAAACATTCGATTTAGCGACGTGGAAACCCTGAAGGGTTTCCTTATCTAGTCTAAAGCCATTACATCTAGAAAGGGAATTAATATTCAAGCCCTTACTTAATGCGAGTTCCTCATTCCCTCTGGATATTTCAGGTGTAATTGCTCGGGGATCCTTGTCCGGTGGAATATCTGTTCCTAAATCTTATTGTGCCAATTTCCATAACGGATTTGTATTACTCAGATATAAAAAAAACTTCAATGTTGATTTTATCTAAAGTCGAGCAACAGGTATGACCTACTTCGTAGGGCTTGCCTGAAAAACTAAATGTTTTATTGGCCATCATTTTATGGCATTAGGTAATAAGCGATGCAATTTTATGGATGACGTAAAAATTGACTATGAAAGCTTTGCAGGCACACAACAAAATAGAAAAGAGCTTTCGTCGCAAGTTCAAAGCTAAAAGTGAATGGACGATACTTAAAAAGGGCAAGGAACGAGAAAGACGTGATGGTTCAAGTAAGCTATGCATGTAAAATTGTTGAGAGCTTTTGAAAACCGATTTTGCATCAAGCTTGACTAAAAGTTCAAGTAGTCTGGGCGCTCACTCAATAACATTTTATAAAACATACTACAAATTCGATAATTGTTCAAAAATAATTCCAAAAAATCGCAAATTCTCGAACAATAGAATAAAAGCAATGTTTTGAGATTTTGTAAAATAATCTGACGAAATTAAAGCAGCGAACACGTTTTAGATGGCGTAACGGTCGCTTCAGAATCCTAATATTCGCTTCACTTGGCATTTAATAACCATTCAGCATGCAATAACACTGCACTGTAAAGTGAGGCCGCAGCGGGAATTGCTTTTTGGTAAATTCGCTCTACGTAGGAACGCATAATGTACGAATTTTATAGTTTGAGATTGCAGCAGTGGCAGCAATGAGACTCGAAGGAAAATATTAATTACAGAAGATCTTGGGGTAGCTATACACGTGTAGACATGTTCGTTGTGGTCTCGAATTATAAATCGCAACCGTTCATTTTACTCGATATTCTATTCATTTATATTTTCCATATTTGCTTTTGCGATCTCTCCTATTCACTTGAAAAAAGATGGACGATTGGGATTCGTGATTCATCAAGCATCCCTCTGAGCATGTCTACACGTTGGAGCCGTGCAATACAAAACGCACATAAAAATTGTCAAGAAAAATGAAGATCTGATTTTTATTGCGCAAACTTTTAATTAAAACGGCAAAAGAAATGGTACCAAATGCTAACCGGAAACACATTACAGAATAGAGAAAAGGGAAAAGAATTAAAAGCGATGTACAACAGAAAGAAAAGAAGCCAAAAACTTTTTTGACAGAAAAGTATTTATCATAAAGAAAAGGGTGAATCAAGAAAGAATGCGAAGACAGGATTTTTGATTTTGGATAAGTGACATTAAGGAATGTAAAAGGAAAAGAAGAAACATAGTTAAAAACTCACACAGACGAAGTCAAATTAAAGAATTAAGAAGCGATAAAGATCGGGAGAGAACGAAATGAGAAAAGGCATAATGAAGTATGGAGGAGACGATATAAAAAGATATAAAAAAGAGGTCAGGAAAATAATCTGCAATTCCTAATAAAAAAAGAAGAAGCTCCAATGTTCTTATGATTTATTGAAAATAACCATTTATTAGGTAACACCTAAGATTTAAAAATGATGAAGGGACAAGCTGGGAAAGCTATCGAGATATAACTTACAAAACATTAGCCGAAGCAATAAAAGAGAGGCTAACAATAAGTCAATATGCAGAAGAATATTATATGTAAAATACTATTCTCATCAACCCCCGCCCCTCTCCCCCTTTTAAAAGTGATTTGATTTAAATAAATAAAAAAGTAAAAAGATATACTCCATTCGTTAAGTCGGTACGCGTGACGTCATAAATAGTGACGTAGTGTTAAAGCGGGGCGCGCGATTTGCAAAATTGCAGACAGGTGCACAATGCACAATGTCGACAATAAAGTGACCAATAAAAAAGTTCAAAGATAACGTGCGTTCAAAAAAATCCGTTACCGAGAAGGCTCTGAACTTGCTTCTGCTTTTTGACGGCACGTCGTAGCTTAGTACAACCTTGAATAACTGCGAGCTGTCAACAGCGTCAATTATCAAATCTCTGTTTGCATTTTCGAGGCATTTGCAATAAAATAAATGTTTTATTTCATTAATTGCGTTTTATTGTCCAATTTGTAGAAAATCGTAATTAAATGGATATAAAAAGTTAGGTTATGTTTGTAATAATCGTATGGTTACGACGTGACTTTGCAAAATTTGCACTTGACGCAAGCCTACTTTATAACGGTTTTAATTGAACGCACTTTACAAAAATACAAGGTGTTTTTGGAAGTGTGGCTGAAAACAGAACCCTGCCATTTACATGTACTGGGTAAGTATGACTGAACACTTTGTTTTTGCTCAAAAACAAATTTAAGGTGTAATTTTTTTTGTATTCTACCTCGATCCCGACGGAACTGGCGAATAAGGAAACTTCTTTAAATAAATTATTAAGAACAAAAACATAATAATTCTTAGAAAAATTCGTCGTTACGGTTTTAATTATTAAATTCTAAACAGAAAAACTAATGTCAACATCTAAAGGTAAACCGTCACAATTGTCAAAATATGGAAAAATTAGTAAAAAATCGAAGTCAGTACCGTGTACCAATTTTTAGTAATTTATGAAATTATTTTTCATTTCAAAATAAACGCAGAAAAAAGAAAAATAGATCTGCCATTTTTTAGATTTGTTTCATACTGTATCCGGATTCTTTCTCAGACACACTTCCAAAAACACCCTGTATATAAATATGAAAAATACTTAAAGACGCTGAACCATCAAAACTCTTTTTCGTCAATTTGTGACCAGAGAACGGAAGGGTAGATAATAGATAATGATACGTTTCTTGCATTTTTATCTTCCCACATCTGCGCTCGGTTCTCCACAAACGCGCGATCGCGACATTCATTCTCACCAGGACGAAGGATGAAGGTTTCTAACAACGCAGTTAAGAAACTAGGAGAGAGAGAAAGAGAGAGAGAGAGAAACTGGTGGTTAATAGATGGCGCTACAGTCGGTTTCTCTGCTAGGCAATAGATGGAATTCGTTCTCTTTTTATTGAATCACTTTCACGAAAAGTCGATTGTTACACGAAAAATAGTAAACGCGTTTATTTTTTGTTAAAAAGAATCGGGGAAGCTTTTATTGAAGATCAAAAAATGGCGCAGCATTCAGTTTTTCCACTGATCAATAGATGGTGCTGTTTTTCTTTTATGAATTATATTCACGAAATGTCGAATATTTTACACCAGAAAGAGAAAACGCATTTATTATAATTTTTTTGTTAAAAAGCGACAACGGAGTTTCTCTGATGGTCAACAGATCACGCTATATTCAGTTTCTCCATTGGGCAAGAGGTGGCGCTCCTTTTCTTCTTTCCCTTTTTATTTAATTGCATTCACGAAAACTCGAATGTTACACGAAAAATAGAAGACGCGTTTATTTTTTGCTAAAAGGAGGCGAGGGAGCTTTCACTGAAGATCAACAATAGTCAGTTTTCCATTGATCAATAGATGGCGCTGCTTTTCTTTTATGAATTATATTCACGAAATGTCGAATATTTTACACCAGAAAGAGAAAACGCATTTATTTTATTTTTTTGTTAAAAAGAAACGAGGGGGCTTCTCTGATGGTCAACAGATGACGCAATATTCAGTTTCTCCATTGGTCAAGAGGTGGCGCTCCTTTTCTTCTTTCCATTTTTATTTAATTGCTTTCAAGAAAACTCGAATGTTACACGAAAAATAGAAGACGCGTTTATTTTTTTGCTGAAAAGAGGCGATGGAGCTTTTACTAAAGATCAACAATAGTCAGTTTTTCCACCGATCAATAGATGGCGTTGCTTTTCTTTTGTGAATTGTGTTCACGAAATGTCGAATACTGCACCAGAAAGAGGAGAATTCTTTTTACAAAAAATAAATGCTTCACTGTCTCTACAGGGGAGCTTCTCCGATGATCAACAAATGACGCGATATTTACTTTCTCCATTGATCAATAGATGGCGCTCCTTGTCTTCGTTTTGTTTTTATTGCATTACATTTACGAAAAGTCGTATGTTACATGAAAAATAGAAGACGTGTTTGTTTTTTGTTAAAAAGAGGCGAGAGAGCTTTTACTGAAGGTCAATAAACGACGCAATAGTCAATTTCTGCGCTGGTTCAATAGATGGCACTGCTTTTTTTTAAGGAATTACTTTCACGAAATGTAGAATGTTACATTAAAAATAGAAAACGCATTTTTTGTTAAAAAAAATTGAGCAAGGAGCTTTTACTGATAGCTGAATATATGGCACGGTAACCAGTCAACAGATGGTACTACTTTCTTTCATTATCTTTTTATTGAATTTCATTCGCGAGAATTAGAATGTTACACTAATGCCCAGTTGCACCAACTTTTTAAGCAGACCTTAAATTTAAGTGGTGTTTAGACTATGACTATATTTATAGATTTCACAAATGTTAGTCTCATTCTAATTGATGATTAAGTTGAAGTTTAAATGTCAATCAGAATGTATTTGACACTGTACTGACCATATGTAAATGTCACATTCTAGACATAACTTAAATTTAAGGTCTGCTTAAAAAGTTGGTGCAACCGGGCATAAAAATAGTAAACGCAAATATTTTCTGTTAGAAATGGATTAGGATGATTTTACTGATGGCGAATAGATGGCGTAATAACCAGTTTTTTCGCTAGTCGACAGATGACGCTACTTTTCATCATTCTTTTTTTTTATAGAATTACATTAACGGAATTAGAATATTACACTAGAGATATTAAGCGCAAATAGTTTCTGTTAGAAATGGATAGGGTAATTTTACTGATGGCCAATAGATGGCGTGATAACCAATTTTTCCGATAGTCAACAGATGGCGCTACTTTTTTCATTCTCTGTTTATTAAATTACATTCGCCAGAATTAGAATGTTACAGTAAAAATAGTAAACGCGAATACTTCCTGTTAGAAATGGGCTGGTGTGATTTTACTGATAGCGAATAGATGGCGTACTAACCAATTTTCTCGCTAGCTGATAGATGGCGCTACTTTTCATCATTCTTTTTTTATTGAATTACATTTAACGAGAATTAGGATGTTACACTAAGGGCCAGTTTTTCAATCACAAGTTATCTTTAATCTTCAGTTTATTGTCGTAGGAACAATTATTTGCAAAATTGTTGCTAAGGGAATAAATTGATAGTTAAAGTTAACTTGTGATTGAGAGACCGGGCCTAATGACAGTGAACGCAAATAGTTTCTATTAGAAATCGACTAGCGTGATTTTACTGATGACCAATAGATGACGTAATAACCAGTTTTTTCGGTTGTCAACAGATGGCGCTACATTTTTCACTCTCTTTTTATTAAATTACATTCGCGAGTATTAGAATGTTACACTAAAAATAGTAAACGCAAATATTTTCTGTTAGAAATGAACCAGGGTGATTTTACTGATGACGAATAGATGGGGGTAATAACAACTAGTCGACAGATGGCGCTACTCTTCGCCATTAGTTTTTTTACTGAAATACATTAACGAGCATCAGAATGTTACACTAAAGATCGTAAGCGCATATATCGCGTTGGCCTGACCACGACTGGCTATGCGTTTATCATGAGTAAATGAAGGATAGAATAGTAGAAAGCGCATGAGTAAACGAAATAGCTACATCAATCGACGTTGCCTATTGATAACGCGGGCCACGCTCCGGCCGCAGCATTCCTACCTTCGCACGCAACATTGTAATATCTCTATTTCATTTCCACACAAGTTTCAATGAGCCTCTCCCTCATTTACTCACAATTAACCGTATACCTAGTCTTGGTCAGACCAACTGTGTATATTTTGTTAAAGAGGGGGTGGGGAACTTTTACTGATGGTTAACAGATTGCGTAATTATCAGTTTTCCGCTGACCAACAGATGACGCTCCATTTCTTCATTTACTTCCTACTGAATTAAATTCACAAAATATTGTAACAAGGAAATTGGAACGCTACCAACGCAAGAACACCGATATTATAGCTGCATGAAGGAGTCCGCCAATGCTTCCGGAAAAAAAAACATAAATAATTACGTCAGGCAGTTTTACCGTCACTGAACAAGCACGATTCATCTACGATTTTCCGATGACTCATACGTCACGACAAGATTCCGTGGAGCTTTCTTAGAAGGACCTTCTAAAAGAGGAACCCTATAAATACTATCGAGACTCATTTTGTAGAGCATTAGAGTATGATTCTACTCAGAGGAAAGTTCCCCATGTAGCGTAGTGTAAACCATGTAAGTTTATTATTTGTTGCTTATAATAAATATACTATTTAATCGAGCTACGTTCCTTATTTTCGTCATATAAAATATTTCGTAACATTTTTAGAAATATTCTTCATAAATTGTAACCGTTATCAGGGGAATTAAACTAAAAACTAGGGCAATAATCTAAAGCAAGCTACGCAGACGAAGGAAAAGCTAGAAAAGGAAGAAAGTGCAGTAGGACTGGAACTTAACGATGAAGTTATTTTACTTGTTGCTTTTATAAAAAGAAGCTTAAGGTGAACCAAGACAAAAAAATCTAGATATTTTTCTTTCGATATGAAAGTTTTTATGTCGCTGATTCCAGTTTTTAATATATTAGATGTTAATCTCACTGTCTGTACAATCGCAATCAAAGATAAATTTTGTAGGAAGAAGGAGGCCTTTATCGGTCCAGAACGATAAGGCGATAGTGTCTCTTCCTTCCAACTTTAAAATCAAAGCAATAAAGGCAATTGTTCGCTGCAGTCTCTTTGTTGCAAAGCTTGGATGTGATTGCGTGTGCAATTAACCTTCGCCTTTAATATATCAATCTTAGGTACGTTATTTTTATTTTCTATACATATAAAAGGCCTTCTTTTAAATCTGCTCCGGACAGATGCATTTTCCGTTCTAATGTCGTATTCTTTCTCAAATTTGTTGGTCTCGTTTGCTTCTGCTTGGTGCAATTTTTCCTCTTGTCAGTTATTCCTAGGTTGGAAAAAGTCCAGTCTTCTTGTGTCCTACTTGTTAATTTAGACTACGTTTTTAAATCGTTTATTTATTTTATTTTATGGGGTCTTACGTTTTAGACAATTAGATCCAAAAATATTACATTCCAACGTCAATTAACGTCGGACATTAAAGTTTCAAATTAATGCGTTTCTAATTTCGTAAGTGAGAAAAATTATCGGCGAAACAAAAGTTAACCGCCCCCTCATCCCCCTCGGAAAGTGAGAAACCGTGCAGACGGGAAAAGATTAATCATTACCCCAATAAACATTCCATAAACGTCATTCGTAATTGATATCTATTTGTTTTTGACCCTATTTCGAAGCGATTAATTAGCGAACGGGTTTAATGGAGCGGCATTAAACAGTCATTTCATATGAAATCGAATTTCACTTATTTCTTATTGAATAAGCGAACAATGAGCTCTAATGGAGATCTAATTATGTCGGTTGGGCGTGTTCGGTTCAGTTCAATTAGATGAGTCGGTCTTGAAGTAAAAAGAAAAATGACTCTCAAGTTGAAACTCGTTTCTGATAGCTAGCAGATTTTCAGATACCCAGCGAGACAAATTCTCTCTATTTCGGTTCAGAAGCTATTAAAATCGAAATACGATTATTAAAGCGATAAAATATATCGCAACGTCTAGGCTTCGCAATAAATTATTGCGATATGCGAGTATGAAATACGAAGACGAAAGCGTAAAATACTGACATAAAAGAAAATCTTTTCAAAGGAGGTTATGCATTTTTAAAGTGGCTTTCCAATCTTCCAAAGCATACCTTTGTTACATTTACAATACGCTGTACTAGAAGATGGGGGCTCTTTTCACAGAAGTGGGCCTCACAGTTGTGAAACACAACGTAAAATAAACACTGTCGGTGTTATAAAATAGTCAAAAGAATTTATTTCGAGTTGATACCACCCCTAAATTAATCTGAGCACCTAATTTTCCCGGCAGCCTTAAATTCGTTATAACTTAGGTACGAAATAATAAATGACCTAATTTGTCACTTCATCTCCTTCACATTTACATACGGTTAACTGTCTTATTTTCATCTGATTTCGGCTTCACTAAATCAACCAATCTAAAAACAAGTATTTAATGACAGATGTATTATAGAAGGGACGCAAGTGTAATAATCGTTTATATTGCCTCGCTCCACTTCACACCACTCCCGGCGGTAGCTGGGGTGTAAAGTGGCGTATACCAAATGAAACGAAAGCAATTTATATTGTGGTATGCTAGAAAAAACACTCGACGAGGTCGAGTGTTCCTTATTAAATGATTCGAATGTGTATGAGGAGCTTTATTAGGTTCCGTTCATTACTCAACGTGTATTTTATATGTATAGTTGTAGTCACCCTCTCTATTAGTTCCTTTTCTACACACAACTTACAGGATAAAAAGAAAACAGAAAACAACGTAAAGCGAAACGTCTTCTGAAATGAAATTAAAAATTAAAGTACAGATTTACGATTTATTATTCAAGTTAAAACAAAACATGTCACATTGCGCAATAATTTGCAACTAACACGAACAAGTGACCATCGTACGTTACTCTTAGAATTGCACCTGCAAAAAAAAACTTGAGAAAAATTGCTGAGACTGCAACTAAACGCAAATGCGATAAACACCTGTGCCGCTACGTAGGCCCAATAAGAAGAAAAAACAAACGTTATGGACGCCTGTAAGGAAATTAAAAATTAAAGTACAAATTACTTACCACTACGATATTTTACAGAACTGCGTTTGAAAGGTAAGTACATGAAAAATTTTATGGAACTGTAAGAAACCGGAATTCTGTACAAAAATTTATTACTTCAAAATTAAAAAAAATAATTGCAAAATGTCGCAATCGTAAAAATTCAAACGTAAGGAGCTTGAATCAACATAAATAAAGGGACCGATTTATTATTCAAGTTAGAACAAAACATGTCACGTTGCGCAATAATTTGCAATGAACTTGAACTTGAACTTGTATGTTACTTTCATTACGTTATTTCTAAGAATTATATATATGTATACAGGGTGCTGCATTGATGAACGCAACATAGGAAATTCCTTGGTAATTTAGAGGTATTCAAATATTGGCTTCCGTAATTATTTTGCAGCAAAATTCCATTTAGGTTTTTTAAAGTACTCTTCAAGATGAATCTGATGAATATTAAGACCAACCGTATTGTATGGTTGTCAGTCATAGGTGCTAAATAAGAAGACGCAAGAAATGTTGATGAGGTGGGAAAGAAAAATAATCAGTAGGAGGGAAAAACCGAATATGGATATGAAAGAAGAATAGACCAGGAGATTTATGATATATACAAAGCGCCGAAAATAGAAAAAATAATTTTGTTTTAACTAGTTTCAATAAATCGTAAGCGGCGTCGTCATCAAATTTAAAAACTAAAGTGTCCCAAAGTTTGAATTGTGAGAAGATAATCACACTGGTGAGCTATAATCAATTTATCCGCTTAGAATTCAGAAAATAACGAAAGCTTAAATGTGGTACAGAATGCCGTTTCTTCTCCGAATTAAATTTTTAATTGTATTGATTGATTGATTGTGTTTTTATTTTTGTTCGTATTTTGAATTATTTGCTATGTTCACTTTATATACTGTGTTTTATTTCAATGTATTTGCTTTAAGGAATTTTACAGGAGTGTCACTTAATCCCTTTTGCCATTTGTTACAGACTATGGCTTTTTACTCTTCAATTAATTATTCGTGATAAGATTATATATTTTTATTCCTTCATTATTAATCACATTAAATTATGTCAAAAAAACTAAATAATTCGACTGTCCTATTTACATAATCAAAAAATACTTAAAACTATGACAACATGTGGTTCCCCACACAGACCACTTGCATGCCTCTATCCCCTCAATCCTCTTCTTTGTAACTTTTTTTTATTTATCCCACCATTCTTCCGTTGTTGGTCTTATTTTTCATTTTATAGACAAATTTGAGCGTCGACTTTTTACATGGCCATGTCATTTGAGTCGACGTCTTTCCATTCCTTGACAAATTTCTTTCAATAAAGAAAGAAGTAGATATACTATACTCGTTCTAAAGCACTTTCTTATGGAGAATTAAGATTATGTGCCAAATGTGTACCATTTTCCAGAAACTGCTGGCACCGTCTCCCGTGATCTTCCTCACATCAGCGCGCCACTCGCACGGAGCGCGTGTCAGAGCGACGATAGGCAACCGTACATACACATTTGGTACATGATGTTATTCTCCATAAGAAAGTAGCTTGAAACCGGCATAGTGCATCTACTAAGGGGCGAATGGAAATGTGAGGGATTTAAATTAGGATTATTTATTATTTGTTAACATCTGGGTAGCTTCAACGTAAACAGGAGAAAACAAAAGTCAAAGTGAACCAAATTTTGTTTGCCTTTAAACTTTTTAATCCTTTACCTATTTATGTAAGAGACCTGCCGCTCTCGGAACTTAAAATAAGTAAAGAACTTCCTTCTACCTAAAGCGTTACGTACTCTTTCTTGAGCCTATCATTTACAAAAAACTGAATTGTTGTTTTATTTGATCTACAAATTGAAGAGTTTATTTGTGTATTATTATTATCCTGCGTAACTGATGATAGCTTTTTTCTAATGAAAGGATTTGTAATAGCAAGACTGATTTTGCTTGTATGTAGTTCATTATGAATATTGTTTAAATATAAACCGAAGCTTTCGGAGCAAGACCTTACAAAATAAACAGCTTTAAACTCATAATGTATGTAAATTCGACCCTTGTTTTGCATTAGTAATTAACGAGTTCTTGTTTGAAAATGTACTCAAAAAAGCAAAAACAAATTAGTTCATTTACGGTACCTAGGAATGTATGCATATATCTTCATTTACATTCCACTTTCGACTATTATTATAGTATTTATTTTATACGAACAACTCTATCAACGGCAATAAAACGAAATAAAGTGACAATGACTGCGCATCTATCTATCTATGTCGTGTTAGTTATTTTTAGTCCTTGCGTTTTAAAATACAATACTCGAGAAACAATGGCGGAGTTCCGAACAAAAACTGTTCGTTTCGTTTCAGAAATAAAAGCGCGTTACAAGCGCCTAAGGAGGACGCGAACGCAAATGCAATAACGCGAACAAAGTGCGCGCAGCGTGCTTTCGGATTCCCTTGATCGACGCTTTGACAAGTTACATAAATCTTTCTTTTCTTCGGCGGTTCGACGTGCGTTGCTTTTATTTCCACTTTAATGCATATAAATTTCCCATTTAAAATAAAACATACATCGAAATTTTGTTTTGGCCTTACGATAATCCGTCGGACGTCTCTAAGAGGGGTAAAACGACATCACCCATAACCCATATTTTTATCCCGCGCAATTTTGAATTATTTCTTCGACATACATATTAATAACTCCCCCCAAAAAAAAGCAGCAATGAATTCGAGCCGAGTTTTATAAATTTCGTGGTACATGGTCGGCAAACGAATAAAACCCATCCGAAAGGAAAGGAAACAATGGCGTATGTGACCGTCTTATATATTATTTATGTTTGCGGGCAGTTGTCCCGACGATCCGAGTAACACATAAATCCGAGTTCAACTGCGGATTTTATTGTCTTGGAGGGAACTTTCTCTGACCCGAGCATTCACAAAGTAAATCTCTAAATTGAAACGGCGCTATACTCTCGCAGTTACATTACGTTCAATGAATAATGCCTTCGATTTTATGGACCAGACAGTTTTCTCCCCCCTCGTGCCCCGAAAGTGCTTTCACGATCGAAAAAGGTACCCAGTTAGCAATCGTTGGGTCATATAAAATGGTCGAAATGTAATGAATGGGGATTGATAAAAAAAACTTATAGAGTTTGTATCTTATCGGGTTTATCTAACTCGGAGTATCGATTGAGCACAGAGAACACAATCTCATTTCCATATTCGATCACGCGAACTGAGCAAAGCGACTTTATGTGTCACATAAAATTAACGACGTGTATTGCGTTGCGTTTTCTCGATTTTCACGGAAAGCCTGTTTTAGGGTCTAGTAAACTGTTTCATCTACTTAGATAAACGTTCGCGTTTTTCTTACTTTGTTTTTTAACTTCAATTGAAAATTGCTTGGAGAAGGCGAGCAAAAAAAGTTAACGACGTGGTGCTTTTATGAAATACGTGAATTTCAGTTTCTTTTTTCGGTACAACCGACAGATATTTAATTCTGAACAGTTGCTGCCTCAAATATTGCTACACGTACTACTCTGTCCACTGTAACAAATCATAATTTTCTTTTCATTTTTATATACCTATATACAGTGTGTAATCGAATAAGTTTCACTTACTGTAACCACTGTTAATACCCAAGAAAAGAAGTGAAGTTATGACTTATCTTATGACATACGTGTGGGGCAAAGCTCAATAATAACTCCGACAGTGTCTACGTTTACTTTTTACAAAAAACGTTTGAGAAGCACTGAGTGTGTCCTTTTAAAAGAATAGGAACATTACTTTGACTAAATTGTTTGGTGCAAAGGAAAGAACAGAAGATCTACTATTTTTTAACAAAAGAAAAAAAGAGAAAAACTGTCCTGCTTCTCATGTAAAATAAACCGAAAGCTTAAGAAAAAAAATAAATCTTCCCCGTAAATAATGAGGTGTATAAAACGTTATCCCGCTTTCATTATACGTGTGTATCCTTCCACATGTTGAAAGCGTCAGTTTGTTTCTGAAAAGTGCTACCTGAATAGCTCAAGTATACCTCGAAATACTCTTTAGTATGATGAACACAACTGTCTCACTCTGCCGGTTTCCCCATCCTTCTGAGCCCGGGATCGATATAACCAGGTAGCGCTTTCGTACGGCCTCAGACTTCGTTTCCAACTACATTTTCCGCACGACTAACAATTTACTTATGATACAGGCGCTCGCAAATAACAAGGGCACGTGTAATGTTTCAAATGAATTTGCGCCGAGTTGCTCGGGAATCGAATTACGAGCGGGCGAGAAAAATCCTGATTTATTAAGATTTTCCCTCTTCGCACTATTAATCATCACTTAATAAATATACTTAATTACGAAATGAGCTTAGGATCCTTCCGCCGGAGGATAATAAAATTTCGCTGAGGTAATTTAAAGCCCGTAATTAATTTTCGGGTTTTTTTTGCTGATGAGGCAAGCAGAATTCAAAATGAAACTCTATAAGCAGTTTCATCTTATACATCTCAAATGTCACATTGCTCTACTCTATGAACAAAATCTACTAATTAATTTGCCGAATTTGCACTATTTTATTAACAACATTATACAACTATCCGTGGCTTCGGTAAACCAGCTTTGCAATGCGAGTTCGATACATCAACAAAATAACTTGACGCCGACGAAGTAGGTGTAGTTGTTGTGTGAGGTACATGCCGGACTATTACAGCACCAACGAATGAGATGTTGTATGCTTCGCACCAGTGGGTGAGTATCGCCAGACTATTGCAGTACAAGCGAATACTGGCTTGAATGATACGCGTTCTGTCTTTTATACCCTTATTTTGTGGCGGGGATAAGGTAACTCTGTATCATTGGTCTGTTTACTTGCTCGAATCAGTGGTAAGCAGAGTTGCATCCTATTTGCCAAAGGGCAGTCTCTTCTCGTAGTTGATTCGGTAGTTGTCGTAGCGAGCAAAATGAGGCTTACGATCCTATTTGTTGGCCAAATAGAAACGAATGCAGTTGTGCTTTAATTCGTTAAGGGGCGGACTTAATTTTATTTGTATTGACGGTTGTCCCTTTTACGCAAATATCAACATGACGTTTCGCCCGTATCTGTCATCGTGACCTGTTTTTGCTGGTCGCTACGCAACGTGTGAGCCTCTACACCTGATTTACACCGACCATTTACACCAGTTGTAGTAACGTTGGTTGTAATGAAACCTATTTTAATCGAATCGTTCGTGTAAACGTATTCCATGGCATGTTGGTTCAGTATCAGTAAAAAAAAACTGCTATCTGTTTTTTAACTGTTTTCTGTTATTTGAAAATTTTCATCAGTTTTTAACTGTTATTTATAAGGTGTTGCCGGTTATGTGGCTGTTAATAAGATGGTGGAAAACCTTTACATCATTGAGTCGGCTACTACGACGTAGACCTCCATACACCACACACCACAATTTGGGAATTTTATTTTTTATAGTCTTTTTAACTATGAGGGTGTGTGAGGGGGCATTGGAATTATACGTGCTTGTTTTACTTATGCGGACTTATATAATTTCTTTTAATTTATTGGTTGAATCGGAAATGTCTTTTTGCTCCGTTATTAATTTAATGACGTTTCCATCTTCCTCCTTGAGGGTTTCACAGACTGCCTTGTTGCTGTAGCCTCTTTTATCTTGCGTCGTGAGTAAAATGGCGGTCCAAAGCAATGGGAATAGGTAAAGATCAAGATGTTGCGATCTATTGGAAGGGGCCATCTTTATCTTTGGTAAGAAGGAAACCGTCAAAATAGTTCCTTAAAGGAGAACAAAGAGAGCTACAACTGCAGATACATCCATTCTACGAATCAAAGTGTCGTTCTGCCAATTAAAATGATCTCCATTAAGACGTAGATCTATATATATATCACACCATAAGATTGAATAGGTAGAGGCCATCAACGTCTTTGGAAATGTCTTTTGATCCGTTGTTAATTTAATGAAGTTACCATCTTCTTCTTTGAAGGCTTAATAAAACGCTTTCTTGTGTTGCCTTTTTACCTAGCGTCGTGAGTGAGATGGCGGAAAGTCTTTACAGGACCTCCAAAGCAATGGGAATAGACGTAGACCTCTATAGATTACACACCACAAGGTTGAATCGTTTTTGGAAATGTGTTTTGGTCCGTTTTTAATTTAATGAAGTTTCCATCTCCCTCTTTGAGGGTTTCACAGACCGCTTCGTTGGTGTAGCCTCTTTTATCTAACGTCGTGAGTAAGATGATGGACGTCCAAAGTAACGGGAATAGGTGAAGATCAAGACGTTGCGATCTATTGGAAGTGGAAATGGCCATCTTTATCTTTGGTAAGAAGGAAACCGTCAAAATGATTCCGTAAAGAGGGACAGAAAGAGCTACAGCTGCAGAGATATCCATTATACGAATCAGACTGTCGTTCTGGCAATTAAACTGACCTCCATTAAGACGTAGACCTCTAACATCACACACCACAAGGTTGAATCGGTAGAGACCACCAACGCCTTTGGAAATGTCTTTTGATCCGTTGTTAATCTAATGAAGTTTCCATCATCCTCTGTGAGGGCTTAACAAAATGCTCTCTTGTTGTTGCCTCTTTTATCTAGCATCGTGAGTAAGATGGCGGAAATCTTTACGGAACCTCCAAGGCAATGTGAATAGGTGAAGATCTATCGGAAGTGGAATTGCCATCTTTATCTTTGGTAAGAAAATCGTTCAAAAATCAAAATCGTTCCGTAAAGAGGGACAGACCGACAGAGAGAGGAGTTATCCATTCTACGAATCAAACTGTCGATCTCATTCTGCCAATTTAAAATGATTTCTTTTATGACGTAGTCCCTCCATACACCACCGTGCTGACTTGCTAGAGGTTTGAGTACTAGGAATTTTTAATGCTATAAATTTTAATGTGCTCGCCGCCACTGACTTTGACCCCCCCCCCTATGACGTCAGCGCCCCCAGCGCCCCCAGCGCCCCCAGCGCCAACATCTAGCAAATATAACGATAGGCAATCAAACATGTAAGTTTGATACATCCGTGTAAAATCTCCGTAAGAAATTAAGCCGGTATGTACCTACGTTTTTTTTTTTTTTAATCTGAGACACTACATTTTCATTAATGTTTTGGAAAATGTCATGAAAATTCAAAGTTATTATTGAGTTAATAAAAATATGAGCGAAGTGAGCAGTGAATTTCACGAAATACAATTCGCCGACCGACGTTATCCACATATGTATATGGCAACATATATTCCAGTTGAATAATTGATGGTAATTAAAATGGGGCGTACTCTTTGACATGCAAATACACATCGCCATGCGTTCAACAACAATTATATCACATTAATTAACTGAAATTACAGTGCCTAGCGAACAGTTTATATAATCAACCGGGCGAGTAAATAATAAATAATATCGCCTGGAAGAAATACCTACATACATAAAGCCTCCATATAGTTATTAGATTTTATTTGCTTTTCGCGAATTAACCGCCGCCGGTTTTATTTGAACGCCGATTTAATTTAATTAAGCGTGCTGTCTAATCGAGCGAATTCTTATGCACGAATTTTTTCAGGGTTTTCAACATTAGCCCCAAACAAATTTACACGATGAAATTAAATCGAAGCTAATGTTTTATCAGTTCTGTGGTATTTCTTAAACGCAAGTCATTTGAGAGGAGGGCGAAATTGTCAGAATTCGCAGGTATTCATGTCAGAGGGTTGATAATATCTCGTCTTTCATAGGTAGGGAATGTGAATACTCAAAGGTATGTGTGTAGTTCCAGGCTTCAGCACGGCATACTTTCAGCATCCCCTGCCGCAGATATCTTCCTTTATGTTGTTGCCCCGCACAAACCCAACGGGACATTAGCATTTTTCTCGTGTCCTTGCGGCTTATCGCCGTTCTGATATTCTGGTCATTTTGCGAGAATTATGCTTCTATTTGATAGGATATCTATTTTCTAGAGGGGCCGAATATGGCTTTATGTATTGTAACTCTTCTTCGTCCTCGGCTTCTTTTATAAAGGCGTAAGCTAACATCGCGGAATGATGTTTACTGAAAGGATATGGAAACGGATATGTTGACTTATATTTGCGGATCCATTTGACTATGAAAATATTTTACAAGTACCCCACGTTTTTTTTTTTCTTTCTTTGTGTAACGTGATTAAGAATAGAAGCAGATTTTTATACCGATGGTTTCGTGGGAACTTGAAAAAAGAAGAAAACGACAGCATGTAATTGGAGGATTTAACACAGGAATAAGCAAGATAAGTGCATACATTTAGAATTCAAAAGAAAACTTAGGGGTATGTCCGTGTGATCGATCAATCACTGATGCAGTTTCATCGAACATAAAGATTGAAGGATGTAGAGTTTCTTCAAAACTATTTTATTAAATGATATTTGTTCGAATCACCGAATTACTTAAACGAAAATTTCTGTAATTCAGTATTAAATAAATAATACAATAATATTTTTAGATTTTATTTATTTGCATTTATTGATTAATGAACTAATGTTAATTAAAAAAATTGTTGTAGGTCTGTTACAGTGTAATCGGATAATAACACCCCATTCCCTCCCTCGTATAAAGGACAAGATCATAGTTTTTACTCGTTAATTTCAGTTGTTGGACGACACATATTCGTTGGTGGACGTGGCCAATACAAAAAGATAATTTAAAGGTAATATCTTCGTTCTTAAAAGAATATATTAAAATGAATTGTCTGAATTCAGTTCCTTCGCATAACATAAACTTTATATTTTGATACTTCTTACGTCAATCATAGCACCGGTATAGTTAAATCTACGATACGTATAGTAGCATACACTTTATCAAATCCTTGTTTCACAATTTCGACTTCTCGAAGGAAACCGACCGTCAATAAAGAAGGGAACGCGTTTCTGTTAACAAAAACAAATTACGTTTTGCGGTGCTTTCAATCAATTCCAATAAAAAAAGAATAAGCTATTTACGGTTCTAAATATGATAGAGAAAGATAGATTTTGCAACGGAATTGGCTAATAATATAAACGGAACTGTTGTTTCAATTTCCTTTTCTATTACACTCGAGAGGGTATAAATTAGACAAAGTGGACTCGAGAATGCGTAAAAAGAGTTGATAAGAGGCATTTTTATGATCCCTTTGTAAAAATACCGCTTACCTTCTAATACTGTAATAATTTTAAGAAAATTCAAAATATCTCAAAAATGATACATTTTAGAGATAGAGAAATGTATTGCAATTTAACATATTTTTACATGTAGAATTCAAAAACGTGATAAAAAATATAGCATTCCATTTAAAATAAGCGAGTTGATGGCGACTTCCTGTATAACCGGCAATGACTGGAAGTCAATTTTATTTTACTTGAAAAGATCATTCCGAAGTATCTCTCCTCCGTAAATTTCAAATTTCTATCTAAACTTCTTCTTTGAAAACTTTTAATGAACGGTCTGCGTGAATAACCCTGTATATCGATGTTGGAAATTGAAATATTACAAGGCCCTAGTCTTGGACAATGTCTGAATTCGTATTTGTTCTTTTAAACTGAGTTTCTACACTTCTCTAGGTTATAAATTATAAAAAACTTTTCAAAACTTTTAAATAATTTATTTATAATAGACATGTAATTTTAAATCGCCTGTTTCTAAAAATATTTACATAAACTTAAAATATTCAACTAATCTTTAATTTTTTTGTGTTACTTCCGTTACATTTGTTTATTAAAAAAAAAAATTTTTTTACACTTTTATTTTTCTTTCGACACAATTTTCTATTTGCTTCTTTCATATGTTTTTGAAATACATTAAAACCATTTTGAATATATACCGAGTGATTTTTTAGATTTTTTATCAACCCTTGCCATGAAATCTGGACATCTTAGTTTAGCATGTCTTAGCTTTACTGCAAAATATTTCTTTTTTTAGCTGAGGTTTATTTTTTATTTGTATTTTTTTTGTGTTACTTCCGACACACTTATCTATTTTTGAAAAACTTCTTTTTTACTTGCATATGCTTTTTTAAGAAACGGTATTTCGCTCCGGATTTGCCAAATTCTGTTCCTGATCTGCCAAATTCCGTCCCTGATCTCCCAAACTATATTCCAGATCTCCCAAACCACGCCATAGATCTTGTACACTCGCACGCCACTTCCGAACAAGGTTGGAAATAAAAAGTGAGCAAATAAAAATCAGATTAGAGTAGGCGGTACAAAGAAAATGTATGTCTGTGATTAACTGAATTAATTAATCTAATACATTCATGGACTGTCAAATTTATTGACTTTTTATTTAATCACAGACATACATTTCCTTTGCACCGCCTGCTCTAATCTGATTTTTATTTGCTCACAGGTTATCTGCAGGAGGAGAGGAATAAAGAAAATCGAGGATCAATAGGCACATAGTCCAAAACGATCCTTTTTTACTTGCATATTTGTTTCATTTTTCATTTTCACATATTTTTAAATAAAAATATTGACTTTTCATTTCCTTTTAATGAATTTTTTGTTTCTCTGTTATTCTATATTCTTAAATTTTTTATTTTTATATTTGTTTTAACGACAGCCTCTTTCTCTTATTCTGTCGTTTTCTTTTACACCCCCTGTTTTACTTTCGTCGCTCTTTCGTGATTTTTACAGTTCAGTTACAAAAATTTTCGAACATACTGGCGACAAATTTAATACAGAATTGAAGAAAGTGAAATACTTTTACGAATCAATCAGAATTTTGAAATGAATTTAAATTTTTGAAGACTCCAGATAGTACATTTCGTAAGTGTAGAAAAAATTGTTTACTTCAATTTCTTCTTAAACACAATCAAGGTTTTTTTTTTACTACTTCACAACCGTCTTGGGAATTAATTTCGGTTTATATTAAAAGGAGCAAAATTTCAGGCAACCCGAGAAGTGGGATATAAATTTTATATCTGAGGTAAATAAAACATCGCGCTGGGGTCTGCGAACGAATGAAACGCCACGCAGCTGCAAAAATAAATCACCTTAGGGTTAGTTTGGTTTAAAGTGTTCGTAATTTACCATCTATCAAGAGCGAAAATGAAGATATTAATTTTCCACGAGAGCCAAAAGTTATATTACAGATAATTACCAGCAACAGTTACCTACTCCTCTATTGAATCACTTTTTGACTGAAATACATATTAATAAAGCCCGGATATTTAGGCAATTGCCTAAAATTTTATTTAAGAAAAAAAAACATTTATAATACATTTTTAATTAAAACGAGATGTATATTTTTTCGTGTCTATTTTTACACCATTTGAAGTATTTGCCTAGTTTTACAAAATTTATATACCTTTAACAGATTTATTTCATAAATTTATAAAGATAATAAATTTGTTTTAAAAAATAAATAAATAATTACCAGGGATTTAATTATTATGAAACGCAACCGCGGAAATTAACGGAGTTTTATTTTAATTAAAAGCTCACTCCATAATCCGATCAAACGCGGCGCACAAATTCCGCTTTATTATTGTTGTTAACATTGCCGCCGAACAAAATAAATTTCAGCGAAACTTAAACGTCGAGTTTCGTCGCACAACGCGAATCAATAAAATCGGCGTTTGTTTACGCTGCGGTAATGCCCGTCGAAATTAATTAATCCGACACATCAAAACTAATTATAAATTTGAACAAGGATTTATACGGGGGGGAACGACATTAACGGCGGAATCTACCCATTTTCCTCGTAATTAATTTTACAACCGAACACACTAATTACACCTGATTGAATTAAAGTCAAATCGAAGTTGCATTTTTTTGGAAATTTCTTTATTGGAATTGATTGTGAATAAAATTAAATTATTTTTATGAGCTTCTAATACAAGGGTGCCATGATATTACAAGAATTTAGATTATTATTTAAAAAGACCCTTAAGCAAGGAAAATTTAAGTATCCAAAGGGACATTTATTGGGTTCAAGTAAGGTATCCAAAACTATGAAAGCGAAAAAGTAAGTACGTACTAAACATAATAATAAGTATACATCTCCGGTGCTCTTAAAAAAAGAAAAAGCTTATTTGCAAATAAAACAACAGAAATAACGTGGAACGTAGAGAATAAAATTACGGTCGCGTAACTGCGCATTTATCACATCCAACGCGAATATTGTAAATCTGGAAATGAGGTCGCGTGTCAAATATAAAGATCCCTTCGGATTTAACCTAACAAATGAAAACGGGAGAGTGCGGGAAGTGCTCTCGATCCCCAGAGATAATAACGAATAACCCGCGCAGCCACCAAAAAAAAAGAAAAAATCTTTATCGGTTTAACCGGGGATGACGAGAGGCAAGAAGATAAAAAATTATTTCGTCAAATGAATATGTAAATGCGGCGCGTAGATCAGGTCGCCCCGTAGAAATTGCCTGAAAATAAAAGAGCAAGGGAAGAACATGCACGGCGAGGAGAAGTAAGTATAGTAAACGCGCAGCACGCAAGTAATTCATCAAGTTGTTAAAAGGCCCCGCTTCGATTTGAAATTCAAATGGATTTAGTTTTCCTTTAAATTATACAAATATACGAAGAACATAAAACCTGATTTTCGTTTCGTGTCCAATGCTGCAAGGATATTGATTTTGCGTTCCGACGAACTGAGAAAATGTGTTTTTTAAAACGATAAATTTGCTCAATTACAAATTTACATCGGTTCAGGTCGGCCGATCATCAATCTCGTTCAAATGTAAATAGATTGAGGACTCTCTTTCAATTTGACCATTCAAACGAAGCAAATGGAAAAGTTGCTATACCTACCTACCTATTGGTTGGGTTGTTAGAAAATTTTTACCCAAATCGAATTATGTTTGCTACATACATACAGCTTTGACGTTGTTTTTCCCCCCATCTAGTAAAATATATAACAATAAAAATTTTAAAAAAAATTGGCTTCGGATACCAAGAGAAGTACACAGAGAGTGTAAAATGAAGATGGAGACATTATTAACACAACTGTTGAAATTTTTTTTTTAAATTCAGATATATTTCCACCTCTACCTTAAAAAAGATTACATTTGTTTGTAGCAAAATTATTGCTCCATTTTGGAGTAAAAGGTTCCATACTAATTTGCCTTTTATACTACAATGAATGCTAGTAAGTGTGAAGGTAAAGTTTCAACACTTTGTTGCATAAGATTCTGCATCTTACGTAAAAATTTACTACAACAGATTGTGAAGATTTTATTTTCACATTTTGTTGTATACAATTCTACACATTGTGTAATTGTGTAACATTATAATAGAATCTCAATGAAAAGTTTTCTACAATTTGAAAATTATATTATATTGTCACGTGGGGGAATTTTCTGAAAACCACGAGGGGGTTTTTTCTGTGTTCCGCGAATAAAAAACATAAAAAGTATTTAAACGCGAACTTGTGTAATTGAGGGCAAATTGCGACATTGTCGAAATGTAAACACAATAAGGAGGTAACTAATACAACGTAACGTAAAGGTTCATATTTCATAATAAGACATCAGGGGAATTTATTACAAACGGGGCCACGCGCTTATACGCGCGTATACGAATGACGCAAACGGACACAGACCAGGTGACGAAAAATGCAACGTGCGACTAGGCAAAAAACGTGTATTTAAAGGGCGGGCCAAAATTGTTACCACCGGACCGACTCTATGAGGAGACGCCCAACATCGCCGTGCAGCAACATTGCCGTCGCTGACGCCCCAGCCACGCCGTCGCCGCCGCCCAGCATCGCTGTCGTCGCCACCCCAGCATCAGCGTTGCTGCCACTGCCGCCGACAACATTGCCTAACCCGTCCTAAGAGAACGAGGACCATCTCCCTCGCCAGCTGTCCAAGAGAAGACACCACCGTAGTTCTGCCCTGGCCACGCTGTTCCAACCCAACCCAACCCATAGGCTGAGCAAGGACGTGTCGTGCTCCAGCCAAGGAACATTGTCACTGAGACCAACCTTGACCCACCACGCCAGTCACGGACCGGCCTCGAACTTCGCCAGTCTTCCCCGGCTAAGGAAACGTCGCCGCTGTTCTGTCTTAGACGAATCGACAACCCCAGTCGCCGCGAACAACGCAGAACCGCACCCCCAATTTTAACGGACAAACCACCCTCAACTAAATTAATTATTTACGTAATAAAGAGGTATTAATTTTTTAAATCATTGTCTTAAAGCTCTACCCTCTGATAAACCTACACACCCCCAATCAACCCGAAGGCTAAGGACACACCGTCGCGACATAGTGGAGGCTTAGCACGACATGGTGAAGGCCCTTAGCGTGACATGGTGGAGGCAGCCGTCCTTCATCGCGACAATATTATTAAATTATTAACAAAAAAATAAAATAAATTACGAATGATCTTTGAACTTCGCCTTTCAGTTTTAGGTTAGCACCTGAAGAACAGGAAAGGAGAATAAAATGTAATTAGATTTCATTTCCTTTTTTAGATTCTACAATCTAATCAGTGTTTCTTTGGAAAATCGTTTTCAGCTCTGAATGCCAGAAAATAATTTGTCGTTAAGTGAAGTGAAAACGCTCGGTGGTCAAACTAACCGTGCTTGCATATTCCCGTGCTCTCGGAATAATGCACGCTTGCTATTGTGTTATCTAATCTGTTGTATAAAGCGCATGAAACACGGCTTTGTGAGTGGAACGTACGGGCTTTTCAGGGCTCGTTTTTAATAGGAATTTGCACGAAAATCGCTTCTGACAGACACTGAATGGCTTAGTTTGTCAGCGTTTGTGCAAACTGAACTATGGACGTTGTAAACAGCATCACAGTACTGTCTCATGATGAATTGTTCGACGTTATTTTAATATCCTCACCGGCATCAACATCTAAGTAGTTAAAAATTAATCGCTTGCTCAAATTATGTTTGCGCAGACGTAAGAATTACGTTCCGCCACTGTTATGCGCCCCCAGCTGTAAATAGAGAGATAAAGCTCATTTACAGATACCCCCAGAAGTTGTGCGTGTTCATCCCCGAATGTTATTCGCGTATCTGCATATGTTTGCGTGTGTTTTGTTCCCCTTCGCAAAAGTAATAGTTTGAAAGCTGAATATAATTAAGGGTTGTCGGCGTTTGTTTGGGTACGTCTGTCTTTTTTTAAGTTTAAGTCAAGGAAAAGGAAGTATTTATTACGACACCCCTGTGATTTTTTGTGGGGCCATATGAAGCAATAAACACATTAAGGCCCAGTTGTACAATGCCAGTTTAAATTTAAGTTGAAACTTAAACCTCTAACAATGATTATTTCAACAATTGTCGTTAAGGATTTAAGCTTTGACTTAAAGTTGTACATAAATGAGTTAACAGTGAATATCCACAACGCCGCCGTGCTAATCGCAACATGCTAATGCGAACACTTCTTCGCCGTGCTCGCCTATGTCTCATTAATGGTAGAAGTCGCTTCGAACACTTGTAACATTTTTAAATCACTGTGGTGAACGTTTGTTTGAGCGCATGGTAAGGTGATCATCCCCACAGATAATATTCGGTGGGTGTGCTTTTGTATCTATCCTATTCGCGAGTGTCCATCGCCCGCGATGTTTACTACGGTCGGAAAATAAAACAAGTTAATGTAGAATCCTAACTTGTACTTAAAAAAAAGGAACAGAACTCTGATTTTAATGGAAGTTTGAGCCTTAGTGCGTTGCGTAACAGAAGGAGAATTTGTAAAGAGAGAGAAAAATTCTCACAGCTGTCATCAAGATAAAGAAGGCGTTCTATGTTTTGAAATGGAAACGAAATAAATAGGCGGCGGAACAACTGATGGCATTTACTCGATGCGGGGGCGACACATTAAGATGACATGTATATGCTGTGGAGGGTTGGGATTTATCTCACGCCTACGTGGTTAACTGGAAAACCTCCGCGTACAATTATTCATCTTTGTGTAATTGAATTTTCCCTGCAAAAAGAAAAACAGCGTAATAAAACGGGGTTATAGGCGTAATTAAAATACCGAAACATTCCAACGGGAGACGAAACGAGTAATTCCTAAAAGGGCTACGAAATAACTTTCCTGACTGTGGGCTATGGGCGTCGAGAGACAACTCCGGGCTCGAGGAAAAAAATTCTTGAGCTCTAAGTAAATAAATTATTTGGATATTTCAAACACTTAGGTCTAATATACAATGTAACTTAAAAAAAATATTGAAGGCAATAAAAAGGAAAGACGTGAAACTAATTTTCTATAACCAATAAATATTAAGTTGATGGATTTGATGTGATGAAAGTAGAAAGAAGAAATTGTCCAACAAACTGAGTAACCAGACATGAACTATTATAATAAATTGGCTTCCGGTTGGAACCGCGTCACCTTGACTTCTTCTACAACCGACGTTTCGTTCTCCATTGCAGAAGAACTTCCTCGGGCTGCTCCTGCTGGTGTTGCCGCTCGTTAGTCGTTGAGACTGAGTAGGTATATCCGTTGTCGTGATATTTATAGTGGGTCGGAACGGTGAGCAAGGATTGGTCCGTTTGGACGTGACGGATCACTAATGAGATACAAAGGTATTGTGGAGGTGGAAGCCAATATCACGATTCAGATTATTGAGATGCTTAAAGATTTCTATGGATTCACGGATTTTACGAATGAAAAAGTGAGATGAGAAAAACCAATTAAGAAAGAATCCTGAATGGATACCAATGGTCCAGCATCCACGTATCAACTTGTTGCAAAATTTTAAAGAAATGCAATGGCAGGCTGGAAAAGCTTTCTATGTAATGAATAGTGCAATGGCTGTTGTTATTTTTAACAAACGCTACCATTCATGTTTTCATATTCTGTCGTTTTTACAATTATTACATCACGCAATTAAATTTCGCCGGTAATTTCATTCAACCGACATTAAGCTACACCGAAATTTCGAGGCCGAAACTTCCCGGCGACGATTTGTTGCGCGATCTGAAGCGGAATAAATGAGATTTCCAACCAGCTCTAATCGTCGAATTCAACTTCCTCGAGTGTTACAGTCAGAGGCGTATTCGAAACTTAGTTTCAGACCTCAATATCCAAGTCAAAACTGCCATTTTCGTGTAATTATTTAAAGCGGGAAACAAGAGGACCAACCGAATATAATGAAGCTGAACTCCTCAGATAAGTTACGACTTCCCGATCGCGCCGTTGATGCCACGGAAGGCTCTTAATGGAATAATGCGCAACTAAATCAGATTTATGGGGAATCCGTGTTCAATTAAGATGTAAAATATCACGCGATTATGGTTTAACATGGTGTAATTAGTTTCACTACTCCGTGAGATCTTTAATCGACCTGAACTCCAAATATGATTCAGGAATTGCAAGTGAGAAGAAGGCTTTTCACTTTTAGATTCGGCTCATCCTAATACTTAGATTTTTGTAAGAAAAAAAAAGAAAACATTTCCCCTTGGACTTTTTAAGATTTATAAATAAACTCTGAATCAACTTCCTATCTCTCTACGTTAGTAGTCTCTAAGCCAACTTTTTCTTTCCAATTTTGAACTCGTAAATGTGAACGTGTCACAAATTACACTAAATAAAAAAAAGCATCTGGTCATAAATTATTTAATTTGACATTGCCAATCCGATGAGGGACTTTTATCCACGCGATTAATGAACGGGGGAGGATGCCTGCTTAGAATTGAAAGGCCAATTCGTAAGTCGCGGGTGGAAAGTAAGTAGATCAATAAAATGGGAAAAGGGTCAGTTTTCCAAAGTGTGAATGCGGGGTCCTTTCCTCGATTCTTCTCGACCGCTTGTATAATTTACTTTTAAGTTAATTGCGCGAAAACTAATTTGCCGGATAAATTGGAAAACGCCACACATTTTTCATCGGAATTGTTTGCCCTGACGTTGCTGCCACCGAACTAATGAGTTTGCTCGGTTAAACGGTTCCAACGGATTTATAACTTGAAGCCAAGATTTCTTTTTCATTATTATTTGCATTTGATAATTTTAATAATTTAATTTGTTTCAATCAATTCCCGTGTAAGGGACGGGTTGTTAAATATGGTAACAGAAAGGGAATGAATTATCCTTTACTTTCAACTTTGTTAGGTCCAGCACAGTAGAAAAGCTTGTGCCTTGAGCGTGCTGATAAAAAAAGTGAATGTTGTTATTTTATATGTGAAATTGATATACTTTGGTGTACTTCCATTGTATTACGAATAAAAGCCTTCAATTTCAAAGTTTATTCGTCTTCTCGTAACACTAACGAACCCAACAATTGGTGCAGTCAGTAGTTGAAACGGATTCAAAAATGGAAAGTATTCTGCGAAGTCTGTTCATGCTTTTAGAGGTCCAACAAGAAGAACTGCGTCTTCTAAAAGAACATTGGACAACTTAGCTGCTGGTATTGGAACGTTCACCTTTGATTTGTGGATCGATTCTACATTCTCATTCTCATTGGTATCAACGCCACAAGATTACCTTCTCAGACGCATCATCAACCCTTCCGGTAGAACTGTAGGTGTCACTCCTACTCAATACTCTTGGAGACCAAGAATACCGTCGACTTTGTGGTCGCATTTCACCGAATAAACCGACGGAAATGAAATTTGATGACCTTGAAGACCTGCTTTCCAATACAGGCACACTATTTCAACGTCGTTACGACACTTTTATTGCAACAAACCGCAACATTGACACTGTTTTGGGTAAAGTCAACCTGTAGGAAGACATATTTCAATTTGACAAATTAACTTCGAATGAATGATCCGTATTATCAATCGATTAGAGCCATTATACTCAAAGACAGTCAGTCATCAACGTTTGCTGAGATCAGGGACAGGTATCGTTCTTATTCCAACCGAGTCTTCGACACAAATGTTGAGTGTAGAACAATAAATACTGTGGCAGTCAACGCTGTCAACTTTAAATCAAGTAAAAATAAACCGAAGGTATACAGCCATTTGGGAAAGTCTGAATCAAATTCAACATCGAGGCTGTGGATCAACATCTCACCGGCACATCGATTGTCTACACAAGCATACTATATGTCATTATTGCGAAATTGTTGGCCACTTGGCCAAAGTTTGTCGCAAAAAGAAGGTCGAGAAAGAAGGAATACGTGCAGACGGATTGATGAAGGGAGCACGAAAACGAAATACTTTAGTCAAGACTATCTACATACCTTCAGGACATTCACTTGACGGATGAGCATTACCGAAAGTTTTTCAACGTCAAAATCTATGGAATCAAGTCAGAATGCAAGCAGATACCGGTGCTGATATTTCTACCATTGGCGCGACAACTTGGAAACAAATTGGGACACCAATTCTTGACGAGTGTCCTGCAAAAGTTTTTAATGCTGACGGAAGCAGGTACCTGTGAAGTCACTTTGACTAGTGTCACTGTTAATTCGCTACTAGATGCTGGTTCCTGCACAAAGACTCAAGTACATCTTCGTCTTAAACCAGGAGCATGACCCGTACATTGTGCTTATCATCACGGTGCTCATGGACGTAACTTCGAAGAAGGGGAGAAAGTTATGGTTAATTTGTGAACCGGTGAAAATAGTTTCCAACCAAGATCACGAAGCCGCGGAACACCCATCTACTGAAAATCTTTAATGATGACGTTCCAAATACTAAAGACGATCAAATGTACAGTTGCGGACAGAAGATTTCGGATGTCACTGTCATTCCACTGACGTAAAAGTTAAGAAATTCCTATATGTATACGTCAGATGAGTGACAGTGACATCCGAAATTTTCTGTCCGCAGTGTACCACTTCCAGTTTCGGTATCTCAGAGAGAGAGAGAGAGACCGCGTCGCTAGAGTATGACAACTGTCAATTACCATTCACTCGCCGGATACCGTTCGTATCGCAGCAACAAAGAACCTTCAGGAAAGGAGGAAATGTTGGGTTCAGCGCAGTAGAAAAAAGAATAAAAATAAAGCGTGTGCCTTGAGCGTGCTGATAAAAAAGTGAATGTTGTTATGTTATTTGAGATTGATATACCCAACAAACTTTATCAATTTTACGAGACCTCGTCGCACGACGAGAGTGAGAGAGGAGTTTTATTACCACTCAAAATAATCAACAATTTCCACTTCTTCTCCTCACTCTTTTACCAAAATTTTAATCAAATGTAAGATTTAAATGTAACACAGATTACTTCAGAACGATATCATACAAAGTCAAAATGATATCATACGAGACAATGCAAGACAAATTCAAAATGATATTTATAACGAGAAAAACAGCATTTCGTAAATCAAATGAAGCGCAGTTTTAATTTTTAATTACATAATTAATTGGCAAATAAAGTAATGTTTTCTCACCCAAACCATGGTACTAGATACAGATATGTATATGGACGGATTACACTGTGACACTGAGTTTGATCACACCTATGACACTCGATGAATACTACTTTCGGCTTCAGACTTTCGCAGATGTTGACGACCATACGGCTTCTTGGAGTATGATATCTCCGTGAAACTCGGTCGCCTTTTTATATCGTTTGATAGCGGAAATTCCGATTACGTAACACTTTACGTGTGGACCAGTTCCCCTATGATTCATCGTAATTTTCCAAAACCTTCTGCTTATACGCTTGCATAATACCCGGCTTTTTCGATGAGCCACCTATGTAGCTGAAATTCGTGCAGTTTGCAAAGGCTAGTCACGATTCATTGTAAAACGAGTCGCTGTAACGTTTGCATACATAATTTTTATGTGGGCAAACATATTTTCCGCGATCGCGTAGGCGGCGTTGTATCGAATTTAATTTACGTATAGAGCTTAATGATTCATGAGACGCTGGATTCTTTCGGAATAAATGTTCTTACATTCGATTTCTTAGAACATCTGCAAATTTTATCAATTTCAATTGATATAGGTCAAGAGAAAGGAATTATTTATTGTGACAGTCGTATTAGCAAAAATCTATTGGAATAAAAAACCGCACTGCAATAAAGTTTTTACAGTTGCATGAATCGCCATGGGCTGTGACTTTTTCCGAGGTCAGAAGACAATAAAAGTATTTGTTTTGTTGTCGCAATAAATTGTATCACAGATGTTTTGAATCTGAGCAAAGAATTTGTCTGATTTTCTACGCTTGTGACACTCTTATTATTTGCTAACAACAGTTTATAGTATTTGGAGAGTGGTTGAGATATTTGGTTGAACCAAACAACGCGTGCAGTTATTATTTTTTCTAATTAGTAGTTTATTCATCATCAGTACATAGTACCTGATCCTGCTAGAGCGTAGCTCGACGAACATTTTCCAGGAAAATGAATTGGCCAAAACGGATCCATGTAATGGCCTGTCAGGTTTCCTGAACTAAATCCCTGTGATTTTTTTATGGGGCCTCATGAAGCAAGTAGTGTATGCCGTTCCCATAAACACTTAGATGAGTGTTCACAACGCCGCCGTGCTAATTGCGACATGCTAATGCGAACACTTCTTCGCCGTGTTCGCCTTTGTCTCGCTAATGATGGACATCACTTCGAACACTTGTTATAACATTTCTAAATCACTGTAGTGCACGTTTGTTTAAGCGTACTCGTATAGTCTAGTGATGATTCCCTTTGTATCCTATCCAGAGTAAAAATAATAGTATTAACAAATGAAATTGCAAAATTTACAGATAAATTTAGAGAATTGTTTTAAAGAATTGATGACTTCATCAATTCACCCCCAGACAAAAACGTCAGTTTGTATGCCAGCCCTGTATATTAAATTTCCTCCAATAACTCACCGCGACAATTAAAGTTAACTCAAATTCCTAATTAAATCTGCCGTTTGCATGCATCCACCTCGGAACTTTTCTCATTTAACGAACTTTCCGCGTTTGATAATGAATGGGATTCCAGTACTGGACAGTCTGCATAATTAATTTCTCTGTGTACCGGTAATCATAAAGGGTCGCGGATTTTCACTTTATAAAATAAAGCCGGTTCAAAATGATAAATACGGAGACACGCGGAAAGTGCGGACGTAAAAAGCTCTCGACAAAATGCTTGCTTCATTTTCGTTTCTTTTTTAATGAAAATATAGATTTCGTATTTTATCTACTTTAGTTAGATCTTCTTTTAAAGTTTTACGTTTTAACCCTTATGATCCCTATAATTTGCTGCCATGCTGTCATATCCCGGTGTGTAGGCCACCCACATAGCAGATGTGAATGACTTGCCTCGGAACGCAATAGGTGCCCATACATTGACAGCATTTGTGAATGTCTTTGACTGTGAAGGGATTTGCCTGTTAATAATACTGCTGGTTAAAGCGTAACACACACGCCAGGCTTTTCCATGGTGCTTATGGCCGACGAAGGGATTGGCGTGCTGGACCAGTACTGTCAGTCCAGTCCCGTCAGGCCAAGCCTGTCAGTAATCCCGCTAATGTATGGGTAGCTATTTCCAGAGATTTCACAACTAGGTCGGACAAGATCGTTTGAGACGGTACAATTGAAATGCGCGCGAGATTCAAACAGTGTTATTATAGAAAACGGAATTGTAAAATATTTTTATATTGTGGCATTGTATATAATCTTTAAAGTAATTTGAAATTTCTCTCAGTTGCCGACATCTGCCATGTTAATTAACCGATTAAAAAAAAAAACAACTCCAGTAACCCAATTTAATATTCCCGGATCAACTTTCCGTGTTGTTCCCAACTCGGCATGTAATTTAATGAAATTATCGAAGTGCACGATGAAGCTCCGAGAAGCTCATTACGGAGCTTTATCAGAGCGAAAAGAACTCCTAGCAACTGGTTATTTCAATGCACAACCGCTGCAAGAACGATAGACGTGACTTCAAAGCAGAGTTTAAAGCACATGTATGACATGGCTCGGAACAAAAGCGCTTAAGAACGTATAAAGCGCTCGCAGTACACGTTTAAAAATAAGGGAAAAAATATATGGAAATGTATGCCCGACGATAACGAACGTATTCGATGGCGTTTTGTCATGAAAGCGGCTATATTTAGACTGCACGAAAGCTCGACGTAATTGTACGCACAAAAATTTATATTTATTTGAGCCGGGCGAAATATATGGGGCCCCGAATTAGGCCACTTGTACACAGTTTCGTAAGTAATAAACTCTAATGAAAGGAGCAAACGCACAAGTTGTTGATTGTGTGATAATTACATTTGCTCGACACACACGTTTCATTAACAAATTAATTCTGATTTAGATTTGTTTGCTTTTCGTCTTAACAAATTGCTCTCTTTTTTAGAAACAATTAACCCATTTAAGATTATCTTAATCTGTTTAACTTTCCGTCTTTAAATCCAACCCTAAACACATAACGAATTCTTTTCGAACAGTTTACTTCAGTACTTAATTCTCTTTATTGCTCTCCCGATTTAAGTAAGTACATTAAAATTGATTTTATCGATGAACACTAATTGAATCTAAGCCCCGAAGTTGTATATTTTTCTGATGTCGTTCGATACCCGAAGAGAAATACATATATCTTTTGCGAATCGGCACTATGCCAAAAGATCCCCCCCGGAATAGAAGAGGCGTCACACTAAGCAGCATTCCGGTCAAAAGTACAGAAGTCACCGATCGATAGCCCAGAAACATTTTTTATAGCCCAGAAATTTCGAACTGTATTCGTCCGAAACTTTCGCAATATATTTTTTTTCCTCCGAGTTATGAAATGAAGAACAAAAGAAAATTCATTGTTTCGAAACGCACGCCTTAACTATTAGATTCGATTGAATAATGCCTTCGATACGCATACTAAAAAAATCTCCCTTTTTTTCCTTTGTGCACAGAAGGAAACTTGATAAATTTGTGCGAAGTGTTTTCATTTTAAAGTTTTCGAGCGGAACGTTTCAGTCTTGTAATGCAATAAAAACATTCGATATTTCGTACAAAGCTGGTGAGCAGCCAAGTGATGCGAAGGTTAATGTGGCGCCCCAAATGTAGTGGATGCCAGATAGACCGCAGGAACTCTAACTAGATCCTTCGTCCTTAAATCTTTATCTCGAAAATGGATTCTAGTGCTCTTGGCACGGAATGAAACTTTTTGTTCTGTCGTCGTCGCGCCCACCCGTACGAAAATCGTGCGTTTCGGAGCAAAAAAAAAACAAATCTTTCTGTTAGACATGATACTTACTTAATACTATTCAAGCTTGTACGTGTTTTGCAGAGTGAAAGAAATCTGCTAACAAGTAACAGTTTATAAATTACAAGTAAAAACAGGTAGCAGTTTTCAAATAACAGATAAGAAACAGGTAGCAGTTTTCAAGTAACAGGTAAAAACAGGTAGCAGTTTGCAAATAACAGCATTGCAAATAGAAAAACAATGCAGTGTACATATCACCATAAGTAACGTAAGAGTGAATATATTTTACGCGAAAAGATCACTATGTCTTAGGGCAGTGTACCAACTTTCAGAATTTTTGTATATTTCCTTCCCTATAATATTTTAATAGGCCACTCTGTTTGGGAGATCCTGTATGTAATGGCAGAAGTTGAAAAAGAAAACGAAAGACGACGAGTATTTTCAAAAACGGAAAATATCGCCGTATTTTTTGAAACTTTTTTAAACTACTTCACTTTGAACAAAATCAATAAAGAACAGAAGAAAAACAAAATTAGGAAAGAAACGAAGGCTGAAGCAAACCAGAAAAGGCATTCGCCGACCATTCTGAAACTTCCAAATAAACAAGAGGCGGTAGTTTTTTAAAATAAAGATAGAAAGCATAAATAAACAACAACGGCATAGACGATCCATCCTGTCAGCCGAAAACGTTTTTGAAAGAACCTTGTGTCGTGATAGAACAAGTGTGTTGAAAAGCAAGAGGAAAAGTGATGTTCTTGTGAAATATATTGCGTATAATTATTGACTGGCCCTCGTAGAAAATCCACTTGATTTCATGGAATTACAAATTTCATTATTTTATTTACTTGTTGTTTTTCAATGTAATTTCGCATCCTAACACACGTTTTTAAAAGAAAATATTTTAAATGAAACGTGAAAACTAAACTCAAAAAGCAATTACATACATTTTTTTAAAAAGTGAATTAAAAAATAAACAACAATTTAAGTAGCGACATCTTGCAATCGCTTTTTGACCGATTTGCACACAATTTTTCTAAAAAATAAACGTCGAAGGAAAGTAACTACAAAATATAATCTCAATATACATAAGTAAAAGGTTTTTAATTCTTTATCAACTTATTGAATTGAGATTTGGGAAACGTCTAGGGCGAAATTGCCTAATTTGTGTAACCACAAAGGATTCTGCTGCCTTAATAATCGATTATAATAATTTAATAGCTATTTTGTTGTGACGTTTTCTGCGTAAAGAAAACTGTTGAAACTATTGACTACGTAACGTATATACAAAAAAAAGTTGCGTGGAATAACAAAACGCGTTTTCTTATTTTCGCTATAAATTTCAACGTCATATCGGTTCTAATTATATGTTTTTATTGCTGCGCGATTAGACTTTTTTATAATAATAGCACATTTATATGTTAATCACGCGATTAATTTTTACTTATTCGGGCTAACAGATAACAGAACTAAAAAGCTACTTCATATGCAAAGTGTTTTTAAACAATAGAAAATGTTCTAAAAATGCAGTTTTTTTTCGAGATACATTTTTCTCAAAGTATCTAGATCAGTCTTTCTCAAAGTGGGCGATAACACCCCCTTGTGGGCGCTAGAGGCCTACAGGGGGGCGGTAAAGGGAACAGAGAAAATTGGGGGAAACAAGATAAGACTCATATATGGCAGGCTATAATTTAACTAAAGTTATGAAAGTAATGATTGCGATTGTGATTTTTAAGATGTGGTAAAGTTAAAAATTTTAGGAGGCGCTAGAAAATAATTGATTCTCAAAGTGGGCGGTAGCCGAAATTAGTTCGAAAACCTATGATCTAAATTCAGATACAGATACTTACCCTAATTTGTAACTCGATACAGTTACATATACTTCTTTTTTAAAAGTAACTAGATCCAGATGCAGATACAGTTTAAATGTATCTAGATACCTTTTAGGTACATGCATAAATGTGTTCTTTATTTCAATTTAAAAAAAAACTGACAAAGCATGAAAGTTTGAAATTGATAAATGTAAACAGAAAGAACAATTATCGTTTTGTGACATTAATAAAATTACACACTAAAAAGTAGTACAAGACATCGAATGAACAAATGCACAAGTTCAAAGTATTGCATTGCATACAGGGTGAATGACAATCGTACCGACAAAAAAAACGCATAAGAGAATCGATGTCACAGATTACGGAAAAAATGTTTAAAAAATTCTTGTAAATAGTTTATAATTAATTACAAAATTACCGCAAAATCAAGCTCCGGCACTGCGTACGAAATACGGCGGCCACGTACTATAAGTATAAATGCGGCTGTTTAATAGGACTATAAATTTTTTTACTGACTCTTGCTTGCACACAATGCGACCTCGACAAGCATTTTAATTGATTTTATTACTCGTTTAACAGCTGGAGAAGGCAAGTTTCTTTTACGCGAGCAACGTAATTATTAGTAATTTCTAAAATTGCGCGCGAAATACAAATAATAAATTCACAAATAATTGTGTAAATAATTGTTTGTTAATTCGTACGGAATATACCAGCCGTTTCGTCCACAAAAAAAATCGCAAGGATTTCAATCTGGTGATCACAGGGGTCATATGACCGGCCCGACAGGCAGCTGATAGTAAAATGTTCGTCTCGTTATCGCACGGAGACAATAAAACTATTAAGATACAATCTGTTGTTTTAAACGTCGCGTCGCTAGTATTATGCGTAATACTAATTGGTAATAATTATCGCCACAAAAGAATGATTACTTAAAAAATATTTACTAAGGAATAGTTCATAATTAATTAAGAATTTGTTAAAGTTTTAATAGATTTGTGCTAATAATTCCTCACAGACAAAACGAAATTATAATAATTAATGTTCGAAACAAATTACGAATGAGTTTACTGAGTTATTTGTTCACCAGGTGTTCAAAGTGTTGTTATTTATTGCGTGGAATAATCTATTTCAGGTAATTTACTGCATGCATTATTTGTCAAGTACATATTTTCAAGTTCGCATTCACGTCGGTCGTTGACCCAAAAACGGAGTTGTGAAATTCCACTTAAAGGTCAAGTTCACGAAGCCGTGGTGCAGTATCATAAAACTATTTAAAAAAAAAACTTTTTATGACAGCATTTATTTCGTTCGTCTGCTCTTCGACTTTTTAACCAGTAACTAAAGTAGAAAAAAAAATTTTCCCATACTCTCGGACATCGCTTCTTATCGTGGTTTCATTTTGTCGGTATAATTAACAGTCACCCTGTATATTCTTCTACTAAATATAGCTCCAAAGTTAATAGTAGTCGATATACATATGTATTTCCGTGCGAAAACTTCTACTGCTGATTAAGTTACGTACTCAGTTAAGCAGATAGCGTTTTGCAGGCCTCGTGCAGCATTTTACCGGTTAGCTTAGCTGAGTAGGGAGTTTTACTGATTTATCCGTTGTGGAAGTTTACTACTATAAAAAGATATTGCACAATATAAAGGAGATCTTGCCATTAACGTTTAGCCTGTGTATTGGAAAACTGTACTTTTAATTTCTTGTAACATACGGTGAGATGGCATAAAATAAATATTTTTATTTTTATTTAATAAATGTATCTGTGTATCTAAATGCTCAGATATATACATAAATATAACTAACAGTTACAGATACCAAGTACTACAATGTAACTAACGAGCGTCTAAATAAAAACCTGGTCAAGTGGGTTGTGATCGAGAATTTATCCATTGCATTTACATAGCAGAACCACTAAATGTAGCCTACTTGACCAGGTTTTTATTTAGACACGAGTTAGTTACAGATACAGATACACTGAAAGTATCTAGATACTGTATCTAAATACTTATAACTAGATATGTTACAACACTGCCCACAGGTGACTCTTATTATCCCTGATATCATAAAAGTATGTTTTGTTGTTGAAGAAGCCGAGGACTCGTAAAAGAACAACATTGTAAACCAATTGGACATGTGATTTTTGCAGCTAATACCTCGACAAGTATGTTAAAGTACATTTATTATTGTTTTCGTATTTTTCTCAATATTACATTTTATGTTGTGTTATGAAAGAAAAGTGTCTTAATTTATTTCATTAACTGTTGCAATTCTTTGTTAAAACAAGTTTATTTAAGCAGCAGTCGGGATGCCTTGTTTCGTGGTCCTCATTACCCCAACATGTGGGCAATAAGACCCAATTCCATTTTTATTTTAAATGAATATATTTATTATAATTTCTGTTAATGACAGGAATGATATAGTTACGTCATTGTAATGGCTGTTCTTTATACGAAACAGCATAAAAAATTGTTGAGAGAATACACTTTATATTTTTCAAAAATATATTGATTTTTCCCTTAAGTGGCTTTCACCTCCCCCCCCCCTCCGTCACCCCTATATTAACTTTTAACTAAACACCAACTTTTTAAGCAGAGCTTAAATTTAAGTGGTATTTAGACTATGACATTATTTATAGATTTAACAAATCTTAGTCACATTCTAATTAATACTTAAGTTGAAGTTTAAATGTCAATCAGAATGTATTTGACATTATACTGACCATACATAAATGTGACATTCTAAACATAACTTAAATTTAAGCTCTGCTTAAAAAATTGGTGCAACCGGACATTAATGACGCTGAAAGTAAAGTAGGCATACTTTGCATGGTTTGTGAGAATGCAAAAGCTTTTCTACGATGTATGTATTCCAATTTCCTTCGAGAAAAAGTGAATTTCCATTTTTGAGCATCTCAAATTTTCTTTTTTTTTCTTTCTGAAGGTGTTCATAAATTAAAAAAATAGAAATTAGTAAAATACACGGTAGTAAAATAATTATTTATTAGACGGTGTAGTTTGTGCAGTTTCACAGCTAAATAAAGATTAAATTTCCGCAAAGCTCGTTTAATCTTAACTTGGAGCCCGAAAAACTTAATTTCCCAACTCGCTTCAGGAAGTTTCAAATACATTTACATTCGTGTATAATGAGTTTATGCTGTTCCGTCGCCTTGCAGCTTGAATATTACGTGTTGTTCGCGAGCATACGAATGAACTTTGCAAATTCATTACGCCTCCTCACACCACGACCTCCATACCTCTGTCCGTCCAGTGATTCGAACTTTTTTTTTTTAATATGTACTACGCAATTAATCGGTACAGTCGTCATTTTTTCACCGTGTTACGTGAGCACCTAATTCGTTATGACTTCGTAGCAACTTTTCAGCGTGCGGAAACTTTCTCTAATTAAATTTCGCGTTGT
Organism: Dorcus hopei; assembly: GCA_033060865.1. Lineage (NCBI taxonomy): Eukaryota > Metazoa > Arthropoda > Insecta > Coleoptera > Lucanidae > Dorcus > Dorcus hopei. The sequence continues at coordinate 35,466,114 of CM065423.1, forward strand.
CCTCTGCGCGCTTCTGGAACTTCAAAGCGCCTTTTCCTAATGAAAACTTATTTTGCCTTTGCGTCCATAATTATTATTTCGTTCTGTTTTTCAAATTACTTGGTTTTTTAATTTCAATCTCGTTTCATTTTCTTTTTTCATTACTATTTAATGAAGGATATCAAAGGACTTGAAAAAATTAACATACGAGGGGAATACAGATTTGACCTGGAGTTTGGTGGCCTAGCCCTGTTTCTTGATCTAAACCCCTGTGGCCTACATGAAGCAAATAGTGTATACCGTTCCCTTAAACACATTCACAACGCCGCCGTGCTAATCGCGACATGCTAATGCGAACACTTCTTCGCCGTGCTCACCTATGTCTCGTTAATGATGAACGTCGCTTCGAACACTTGTGAACGTTTGTTTGAGCGATCAGCCCCACAGATAATATTCGATGAGTGTGCCTCTCCTCCCGTTATTAAAAAGAAAGTGTTGCGTCGAAAATTAGAAAAATAAAAATGTATTTCCGCAAATTAATTCGATATTTTCAAATCTTTACTCTGGTTTTAGCTCCTGCTCCTTACATAGTAGCAAGCAAGCAAGAAACGTACGTGCGAAGTAAAATAAGTGGTCTTCGATTCCCCGGTGTATTTGCCGAGGCACCGAACGAGACGAAAACCAGGCGAGGAACGTGGTCTCAATAATAAAAATTCCTGGACATTCCTGATTCTTACAGACGCACATCTAATTGTTTACGAATTGCATCCTAGGACGAATGTAATCAAACCGAACTTTCGCGGTGCATTTCCGCTTAACCCGAATAATTCGCAGCGATATCTGTGGCTGGCATACATGTTTATGTTATCTAGCTAGATTTATTTCCGGATATTACTTACCAGCGCCACAGTTTATGTATTCTAAATTATTAACGCGTCCATAATAGAGCGTTAAGATCTTATCAGTTTTCGGGTCTGATTTTATCGTCGCTTGAAAGCAGACCTCTGATTAAAAAGCTTGAAAAGTAACAGATTATGCGGTCGTGGTTCGACTCACAATCAGAAACCGTCGCCGCCGTCAAATAATCTTTCGCCAGACGACTCAAATTAAATTCCCTGTACCAAGCAATCACGAGTTAATTAATTAGGGAAGGTTCTGCTTGCTGAAGTTGTCAAAGATTAAGCCCTTGACTGCGGCGAAAGTATTTCGGGAAAATTCGGATTACGAAAGGAATAACACTGATTTCCTATGGTATTGATTTTCGCGAAAACGTGATTCTATTTGAATTCTATAAAACGCAGCCGCTTACGATGTTTTACGATTTAATAAGTAGATTCATTTCCTGTTTTCTGTTCATGTAATCGCGTTTAATAACCGCTAATGAGACTTCATTTCCAATACGTTCCACTTTAGTCGGAGATTTTATGCAAAAGATTTATTTCTTATCAAAACAAAACGGATGATGATAAGGCAATAGTTTAATGATATAGAAACCGCGTCCTTTAAAAAATAGTACTATTAGAATACAATTAATTAACGACGAATGTGCAATTTAATACACCAATTGTTCCATTGAAAATGCTTTTAAAAAATTAGAAAATGGGTTTTGTGATGAGACGTTTTACATCACAATAAAGGCCGCTCAGTGTTTGACTTGGGGGAAAATATCCATGAAATTGTTTACGGCAAGTGATAAACATTATATCTTGTAGTAACTAACGGGCTTTTAAGGGCCATTGAATTTTATAATAAATATTTATCATCCGCGCCGTAAACTTGCTGCAACAAGCGCGGCCGCCGAGAACGCTGAGAGATGCGTCCCTCAGGATTAATGCAGTCCTTCTGCACCGTGAAAAATAAGGGCTCACTCTGTCCGCGCTCACCAGTAAATCATCTGCAATTTTTATATTAAATTTACAGTCTCGCTTTATCAAGAACTAATATCATACCGGGTGTCCACTTTGATTGCGCAGCATAGGAATTTCAATGCAATTTTTTATAACTGTAAATTCCTGCTTCCCTATTGGAGTTACTGTTAAAGAAACAGCATATTCAATGCAGACTTGTTGATCCACGATTGTCTGCATATTCATCGGGCGATTTCTTCCTGTCGCCTTATTTAAAATCAAAAATTTATCACACTCCTTGCCGTGTTGGAGTTGAGATGTAGAATCGTCAGAACAATTATTTTATTCGCAGTTGTTTGATTGACTTCAAACTATCAATTTTATGAGATGCTCTTGAAAATCATAATGACTGTCAATTATTTCCAGTCAAAATAATTGAACAATTGTACTCATTTGTTTGATTGACATTTCGATTGTCTTTGAACGTTCAGCTGTTTTCGTTTCACATATAATTGACATCCTTTCTGTAGTAGCTATTAATTTATAAACAAATATTTTTCAATACGAATTAAGTTTGAAGTCGCTACTTTTCATCACAAAATTTTAAAAATCAATAAAATTTGTCAATTAGAAGTCTGCTTGCTTGATCATAACTGTGGAATAAAGAAATATCTGAATATACTAAAGTAGTTTTAACTAATGAATAACTGAAACTGCATTTCAATGATAATAATAAAATGTTTCCGAAAGATCATGACGAACATGATAGGCTACACAAAATTCGCCCAGTAGTTGACCATTTATTGAAACGTTTCCAAACAGTACCCTACGAAACTTGTCTTTCTGTAGATGAGCAAATGTGCCCCACGAAAGGAAAAAGTTATTTGAAACAATACTTACCTGCTAAGCCCCACAAATGGGGCTTCAAAATATATGTGCTTGCTGGCGTTTCTGGATATACCTACAGTTTTGAAATTTATACTGGACGGGATAATAATCTGGGAGTAAATGTTGGTGAGAAGAATCTTGAGGTTTGTGCCAACATTGATACAAGACTTTTATGCAGCAACATTCCTAAAGGATTAAATTAACGAGTGTACTTTGACAATTATTATACTAGTATTCCTCTACTGAAGCAGCTAGCACAAAACGGGATTCTCGGTCTTGGTACGATTAGAAGAAATCGTATTCCAAATTGTCCACTTCCAAATGATAAAGAGTTCAACAAAAAACATCGGGGAACTAACAGAGAATATGTAACAGAATTAGAGGATACACCTATTACATGTGTAATATGGAAAGATAATAAAGCAGTGACACTTGTTTCATCATTCTGCGGTGCTTTTCCTGTAGGAAAAGTAAAGAGATATGACAAAACTCAAAACAAAAAGTTGAAAAGTTGATTGTCCGAATCTTGTGAAAGAATATAACAAGCACATGGGAGGGATGGACCTGATGGATAGTATGATTGGTCGATATCGAATAAAAATAAAGTCGAGGAAATGGTATTTTCGATTATTTTATCATTTATTAGATTTGACTTTAGTGAATGCCTGGTTACTTTATCGAAGAGTGAATGAAGAGAAGGGACATTGGGCTTTCAGACTTCCGTACTGAGGTAGGAGAAACATTATGTATGATGAGAGTGCGAAATGGTTCAAGAGGACGAAAATCTGAAATTGAAAAACAATTGCAGTTGAAAATGCGGACCCATCAGAGTTCCATTCCTCCTAAAGAAGTTCGAACTGATGAAAGTTCCCACTGGCCTAAATGGATGGATAAACGTCTCAGATGTAAATATCCAAACTGTGGGGGATTTACTTATATTTCGTGCGAAGAATGCTCAACAGCGCTTTGTTTCAATACAAACAAGAACTGCTTTCGCAATTTCCATTTATAATTGTTCAATAAAATAAATTCCGGCGAAATATTATAGTTTCTTTATTTAGAAGAAAAAGTAGGCACGATGATTTCTAATTGCATAAGCAAATGTGAATTTTTAACTATTTTATTGGAGGACCTGTATACCTCGATACGCGCATCGTAGTAGATGTGCAACAACAAAAAATTTAAAAAAAAAACAACTTAAATTTTAGTTTTGATTTTTTTAAATATTTTTATGAGAATCTACTTGCAAAAATCGATTCCAAAAAATTTTTTTACAAAAATTGAAAAAATCGCGCATTTAAGGGTTAATGTAATGGCTGAATTTTTCAATTTGTTTTCATTAATGAGTGTCTAACCAGCAATTTTCTTAGTAATGGGGAATTCCAGCGTCACTTACGCGACAATCGTAGCGTGTTTTTTAAGTTTTATCATTTAATATATTTTAACTCTTTTAAGAATGACTTTGATCGAAGACATTAAACAACAGTTTAGTAGTTAAAGTTTGAAATGACATTTATTTTATAAAAGAATTTATCAATTCTAGTAACCTTTAATTTTTTAATTCAGCGTCCCTTACGCGACAGCTGAGTTAAAGAACCTGAGTTAAAGAACGTTTATAAAAACTGTCAATTTCTCTAAAATGATCTAATTGTTTAAAAAACTACTGATATTGTTGGAAGCACAAAATACTAGGTTAATGATATACACATTTGGAATACATTAATCTATTCTCAGTAATAAAACGAACCGCAAAATTTCGCGTCACTTACGCGACACAGATTCGTCACTTACGCGACACTGTGAAATCAAAAAGGAAAATATATTATAATATAAATGTTTTATTAAAAAACGATAAATTTCAATCAATTAATAATAATAATAATAATCTGTCCTCTTTTTAACCGAAATCTTTGTCAGAAAATCATGAATTTTCCACGAATTACTTTGTGTTAATTTTTAATATTTTTAATACTGTATTGTATTTTCCCTGATGTACCTCACACAATGAATTTTACGACTGTTAGGAATTGGTAACAAATTTTACTCGAGAATTCACGTTTTTTTACCACTTTCAATTTTGCTGTTGCCTATTAGGGAAACAAGTCAAAAGATTTTTTAAATTTTTTATCAACTTTTGCCATGAAATCTGAACGGCATGTCTTAGCTTAGATGAAAAATAAGTCAATGCCATTGTCACTTGATGTTGGTTTACAGTATAGCTTAGACATGCCGTCCAAATTCCATGTCAACAGTTGATAAAAAAATTACTCATTCGGTTACAAACCGTATTTTTCCGCTTGATTTGTCGCGTAAGTGACGCTAATTTAACACAAAGTAAAGAAGCTATCTAATTGTTTTAAAGCGAAAAATAAAGCTAAATGTTCACAGAAAGAGACTGTATGTTTTTAAGTGATGAATAGTTTTCTAAAACGAGATATACAAATAAATATGTTTCTGTCACTTACGCGGAAGGTAAAAAATTGGAGACTTTGTAAATCCTTTTTCTTGTACTTCAAAACCAATTTTTATTATTTCAATACTTATTATAAAAACAACATTATTTGTCTTAATAATGAGAGGAGAATTTCAGCTGTACCTTTATTATTTAATGAAATTTGATTGAAAGTTAATAAATCAGTTATTCACCGAACTACGTTACATTGTTACTTTAGTTTAAACTATGAAAATATTTTTTTTTGACAATACTAAAGGTAAATAAATACAGCAAATTAAAATTTATTCTTTTGCTAATCATTTTTGAAAAATTGGACAAGAAAACTTAAAGATGAAAAACTATCACTCAGGTTGACATTGGAATTGGAATTGCCCTACTTGTTTTTTACTCCATTTTGCATTTGCATTTCATGACGTTTCAAAAGAAGTTATTCAATCGCCTCTTGTTTTATTTTATTTATTCATTTTATTTTATTTTATTTTATTTTCAGTGAAAACTGAAATATTCAGTCGACTTTTTTTAATGAAACTGTGTTTTTGTTCAATCGACAGAGGCTTTTTAAAATATTTTTTTCTCTGCATTTTATTCAAGTTCTTTTTCCTCTAAAAGAATTCGACTGTCTTTTGTTTTTGGTGTCTTTTATTTTCGAAACAGAAAATTGAAAAGAGAAGAAAGAAGAAAAATAATAAAAAAATCATCATCACCTTCATCTTCACCAACCAACAGATTTTTTTTGTTTCTAATGGAACATACCGGGTGATTTTTTAATTTTTTTTATCAACTCTTGCCATGGAACTTGGACGGCAAAACTTAGCTTTACTGTAAAAGGAGTGCAATCGAGAAGTGCAATGACGTACTTTTCACGTAAGCTAAGACATGCCGTCCAGATTGCATGGCAAGAGTTGATAAAAAAAATTTTAAAATCACACGGTACTTCAGTTAGAAACAAAATTCCTTTTGCATTAATCGAAGTTTTAAATCTCCGAATATGAGAAACCTCAAAGGAATTAATTGCAAAATTACAAAACTTATAAAACAATACAATTGATGTTTTTGTATTTCTAAATTCTGCTTTTTAATTTCAATTTTTCAATTTCTTCACCACCTTATCCTAACTTTAACTTTAAACTTCGTTTTATTCCCATAGAAACAATAGTTAAGACAATTGTTTCTGAGAGAATAAAACGAAGCTTAAAGTTAATCCACAAGTGAAATATCGGCCCATAGTTTGTGTACAGCCAACTGACACATAAATTAACCTTAGGATAAACACAGTGAAGAAATCGGCCCACAAGTCTTTGAATGCAATATTTGAAATTTTTATTAAGAAAAACTATAAACAGCAAGTCATGTCTTATTGCAAATTAAAAAATTAGCTTAAACTAAAGCAAGGGGGCGCTTAAACAGAGCATTCGTTTTCTGTCTGTATGTATAATTTTGTACTAATCTAAAATACGATCAATATTTTTTAGGCCCAGTTACACAATGCCAGTTTAAATTTAAGCTGAAGCTTAAGTCTATAACAACGATTACTTCAACAATTGTAGTTAAGGGTTTAAGCTTTGGCTTAAAGCTGAGCTTGAATTGTACAACTGGACCTTAATAGCCTCCTTAAAATTTGAATTTTCAAATCAGACGACAAATTTCATATTCAACATCGTAACAAATTTTATTGCCGAATTGATCTAAAATTAGAACTATTATTATAATGCCCGGTCATGAAATTACATTTGAAATTCGGAGGCATTCGATCAATACAGAAAAGTCCACCTTTTCATATTCGCTAAAAATATCCATCCAGTATGACTATCATACGAAATAAATAACAGATAAAGTGATCGGTGAATCTCGTGACGTAGTTTAAAATTAAAATAACTAACAACGTTTCATTCCCGGGCAACGTTCAAACGACGCACGTCCTGTTGTTAAATTTATCGGCGGGAAAATACATAATACATAAAGCTTTATGATTTTGAGCGGGCGTTTTCCTTCCAGCCTTGCTCCTTTCTTGATATTAGTTACTCGTGGATAAACCGCACGCAAATACTTTATGTATTGTTTGACCTAGAATGCCCGGAAAAATTCCGGTACCCCCAATTTTATGGACGGTGCCGGGACGAGTTTATTTGAATTTTTTTTGACGCCGTTTATTTTCGTTCGGGAAATAAGATAACGCAGCTAAACCCTATCTAAACAGCGGGGGTAGAGCAAAGCCGCTTTGAAGGATAACACCCACACGTCCTGGCATTTAAAGCACATGTCTGTCGCCAGCGTCGTTGCTATGAAGGATGATGAAATGTGGTAGGTAGTACAACCTGAGGACTAACTAACCTGTGACACTCAGCAGCGACATCATGCGGTAAAAGGATTGTGGCTGGTGGTGCTGAAGAGCACTCGAGTATCCTGAAAACTCAGACACTCACTGACACAGGTAGAAGGGTGAAAAGCGCTGGACCCTGGACGCTTTGCCGTCGTCGCCGGGTCATCTCGCTTGTACCGTTCTTTTCACAACACATCACCTGACACTCGCCAGCGAGTAACTGCTGCAGCCGCCATCATTAGATAACGTTATCCTTTTGGACTTAGCTTAGAGGTGCGCGCGTCGTTTTAGAGCTTTCCGTGACGTCATCCCTATGGCAACACCCCGACGTCAGCGCAGTCCGCAGTCGCCATGCACCTGCGTACAAAATTTTACTCATTAATCATTCGGCGATAACCGAAATATCGCTGCTAAAAATATATCTGTGACAATCAATCACTGCGAGCGGATAACACATTCAAACATAAAAGTTCAGCTTTGAATGTTCAAATTTTGACCTAGCACCTGATCGAAAGCTCCAGGCCGAAAAGCTCCGCTAATTAAAAAAAAACACGATATTAGCATCCTACGTGCGTCATTTTTTTTACAGAAGAAGAAGAAGGTTAATTCAATTTTCTTTTACAGAAAGCTCCGTCAAAGCTTCTTTTTTTGTTTCTTTTAAGGTAAGCCAAAGCGTTTTCTTTTGCTTTTATTTTTAACTACCGTTTGACATGCAAATTGACGGCTGCTGTAGTATACATGAGCTTTGGATTATATACCATTTCGAATTCATGCTTAGCCCACTTTCAAGATGTATTATTATTGAATTAGGCAAGGCTTTAAACGAACAACACCAATTCGAATTAAATATTTTTTCAGGCAGGTAGGTAACTGAAATATTGATTGGTTTAATAAATCAAGTCGATTCCACACTAATTTTAGTAGATGTCAGTGAATGCTAGTTTGAGGAATGATTTTTGAAAGCATCGGGTGTCCCTCTCAAGATGCTTTCTTTTACATTATTCATTTTACAAAAAAAAATAATAATGAAAGTTTCAGTACATCATGTCGAGCATATTTAAAAAAAAAGTTGCCCATGAAGTCACGTGAAAATGCAGTCCGGAATTCGAAAATATAAAAATATATAGGGTGTTCTATTTAAAATAATGAAGTGACATTACGCCCAGGCTAAACGCAACACTCTGTATGCGAGAAACTATTTTTGAAAAATGCTACACATGATTTAGTGAAACTTTCGTTTGAAACATTTTCTTGTAAAATGAATTAGTAGAAAGGTGTGAAAGAAATCGTAGTGGGGGGAACACCCTGTATACTATAATATTGTGAAATAATGCGTAGTATTAAATGGAATTGTATTACAAGTATTCAATAATAATGTGTAATATTGCATATAACCAATCAGGTAAAACTGATGGCACATTATCGACACAAAGTTTTGCCAAAACAGACAATAAGAAAAAAGAATAAAGAAATTAATTAGGCTGGCACCACCGGAGTTTTAAAGGACACCGGACTCTTATACCCTTGCTGAAGATTGACCTGATTTATTTATAATTTCATTGTCGGAGAGCGTTGTCCTCGGACTCAGAAGCTGTTGGAAGTGAATTAAAACGTAAAAATATGTCCAAGATAAATAACGATATTAAGGATAATAATCAAGTATATTAATTAGAATACAGTGGGGGTATAAATGGTTCCTACCTTTAAGGAGGATGAGACGTAGCAGCAGAGGACCTATTTTATCAGCGTTTCCTCGGGGCTTATGTTCCGTCCGCGTCCCATAGCTCTTCTTCTCTACGCCATCATTTCACCAACACCAATAATTTTAGAACTTGATCTCACGTCGAAAAAGAGGTTGGCGGTCAATTTAAATGAAAATAAAATAAAGGAAAAAAGGGCTCGTCGAAATTGATTCTGCGAACATTTCAATAGAATGTGAATGTGAAAAGGGGAAGCGCAACCGTTCGCGAAAATGACTGGATGAACATTAATTAATTTAATACGAAGTTTGGAAAATGGAAAATTTTCCATTTTGTCTTTACTTAAGTATCTCAACTAGTCGAACATGTGCTTCTGAATTTTTAACATGTGGTGTTGTCTCTTTTACATTAATTTTAATTTATTTTACAATGCTGTTATTTCCAGTGCATCTCTTTCACAAAATTGTCAAATTTAATTATGGTTTAAGTACTTAGGAACAAAGCCCCCTGATGATGGTTACTGCCTGCAACCGAAAACATGTCGGATGATTATTAAATCTTTATAAATTAAATTTGTTAATTATTTAGTGACCTTGACACATCTTCAAACTTCGTATTTAATTCTGGTCACTACTATCAAATGGAACAACTTATCTTTATTAACTAATTTTTTTAATCCCTCCGGAACGGCGTCGGCTTATTGTTTCAATTCCAATTCTCCTCCCCGATTTTCCCCTGGCGGTTCGTCCAAAGAAGTCGTAGGGATGAATTAAGTTGCCTACTCTACAGGATAGTTTTAGTCAATTTTCCCTGAATGCTTTCCGCCAATTAATCCTTTTCACGCGTTATGAGTATTTATTTACTACTTCTATAACGTATCCTAATGTTCACTTATATTAAGGAGAGTCAGTATTTTGGCTAGTGACTTTCTGCTTCGGCCCCTTATCTCCTGCGACTGTTTACATTAAAAATGAAAGCGTGAACTTCTTTTGTGAAGACAGCTAAAGACGATTCGAGTCTTATTTTAATGTGATCATTTACAGTTTGAGACTTTCGGCCATTTGCGGCAATTTTTTAACTGGACGCAAAACAAGTGCAGTTCCAGTTGGTAATTGTTTTTTTTTTTCTTGGCGGAATTCCGCGGATTCTTTGTCCACAATAATGTATTCAACGTAAATAATATGAACTTGAAGTTTATTAACCAGCAATCTTTATATCAAATAATCCAATTTAAATTCTTCTCTTCAGAAAGCCATAGAATTGAAAATCATGTCTTAGGCTAAATTCAAGAAATTGTTCAAAATTGTTGAATTTAACTTCCGGAATGGCATGACGCTATGAAAAATTTGATCGACACGTTTTGAGGAACTGGAAGTGTAGGATGGAAAAAGAAGGAGTGGAAGAAGACAAAGATGTTCTACTCTAGTTAAAACCAATTCGGCTGCAAGAACGCCAAATAAACAATTATGTCAACAAGATGATAATTTGACTCACGACCTACTAGATTTCGCAAGACGGAGTTTCTTATGCGGCCTGCATAATATTTTTACACATTTTTATTTAAAGCAAATTTTGCCCGTTTTGACGCCAGCACTTTATTGAAGTTTAGTATTTGGCACTTGATACGCAAATGTCAACTTATGTGTGTAGTATTTTGCGAATTAATCAAAATAAACTTGTAACAATAAGGACCGATTGTACAATCATGGTTTAACTTTAAACTTCGCTCTATTTCCATAGCATCAGTTGTAAAGAAAATTGTTTCCATAGAAATAAAACGAAGTTTAATGTTAAACCATGATGTACAATCGGGCCTAAATGACTTTTACTGAAAGGGAAAGCGTTCTTGAGCAAACAAAGAACTCTAAAACTTCATGGGCTAGGTTTAGATAAAAACAAAGTGTGGTGTGAAAATTATCAGTTCGTGTTTTAAGCCATGTTTGTCAAACAAGGTTTTAGTAATTTTTGAAGAAGGAGATTTACTAAAAGCTCCTCTTTGAGGTTGCTGCAAACGAAGAATCTGAAGACGCAATTGGAGTTAGGATTAGTAAGCTTTGTCTGCTAAATGTGAGAGCCATAGATGTGAGAGCTTTTAGGCAATCTTAGTTGTTGATCTGTCAAAATAAAAAACATAAAATTTGAAGTCACTTTCTTCATAAATTATGCCTTTCATGCCCGTATGCACAGGCAAATCTTTAGACTTAAGCCAAAGTTAACCTTTACTTTGAAAAATGTAACTATGCAACGTACAATTTGATATGAAGTTAGCTTTAAGTATCACTTTTTCCTTAAGTCCACCTTGAGATTTTTCTGTGCATACGAACCTCAATGATTAAGGCTCAGTTGTACAATTCCAGCTTAACTTTAACCCAAAGCTTAAACCCTTAACAATTGTTGAAATAATCGTTGCTATGGGTTTAAGCTTCACCTTAAATTTACACTGGCGTTGTACAACTGGGCCTAAATGATCTAGTTCTAGTATAATCAGACCACCTACTGCATATTGTAACATTGCAATTATTCATTTTTTGCTGGTGTTTGCCATTTACTAGTATTAATAAAAATTGAGTACTTAACCAAAATGTCCAAAAATTGAATTAAACAAAATTCAAATGACACAAACAAGGAAAGCATAAATAACGAAAGAAAAAAATTGTCAGAAAACTATAACTGAGCAGAAAAATACAACTTTACTCGCTGTATACGCAAAACTGTGAACTTGCCACTGACAACTGCTTGACATTTAATAGAAAATGACGTTTCGGATATGTATCCATTTCCGGTTCTTTGACGGTAGTTTTTTGGGGTAAGTGGCGCCAACGGAGAAACACTTGAATTAGTAAATTGCCCAGGCCGCGGCCGGTTAGGAGGCACTGTCTCGTAAATCTAGTATTTCGTGATTTGACTGATGGTACATGCCAGCGAAGACTAACCCCTTTATTTTGTAACTTATAACGACATCGTTATGTAAGAATCCAAGCATCTTATAAATAATTATCAAAAGCATAGTATAGAAATGAACTAACTGGAACGAGAAATCCGCCCACTTAAAAAAATTACGTAACCGTAGTAGGTGTTCGCTTTACTAAAGAACCTTGCGCTAGATTGACACACGATGGACATTGCAAAATTCTAAGAAATGCACCTACAACTGCAGTAAAGATGTTAGCTGACCTTGTGCTATATCGCACACTTAAAGAAGGCCCATGTGATCAAAGAAAACCAAATAAAAAGGAAGCGAGGCAAAGCACAAGAATCAGACAGCTTTAAGCAGTTTGATCGCGTACATCTCTAGAGCCCGAAGGCATTTATAGAATGTCTTAGTGGGTGTTGCTGTTCTCCAAAAGTGCGTTTGTCTTTGTATCTAGTGCTATGGTTGAGTAAGAATTTTAGTAATTTGATTTTTTACTATTTTGGCTATGTTGATGAACTAACATTGCTTATTTTAATTATGAGATGCTGTTTTTCTCGTTCTAAAATTATTTTGAATTTGTGTTATGTTGTCTCGTATATTATTCTAAAGTAATCTGTAATTGCATTTAAATTTTGAATTTGTCTAAGTTGTGTCTCTAGTAATTTAACTAGAGTGTTTTATGTACGTAAAATTGTCTTAATCAATTTATAATAAAAATTTTGTCTTTATTCTCAAGTCAAAGTCATTCTTAAAAGAGAGAACATCATTTTTCGTCAATCCCGAAAATTATATGTAGTGGCGGGCAAGGGCTGAATCCCATTCCGTATAAAGACGGCGTAATAGTGATATCTGGCTCAAAAGCTCAAACCAGACACCTACAAACAAAGAAATTGCTACTTATGTCCTTTACGGTCTGAGTAAAGTTTCAGTAAAAGAGTGAGGAGAAGAAGTACAAATTGTTGATTATTGCAGTGTCATTGATTTTTGGAAATTAAGACTTAGTTTGGGCATCACAATAGAACTTGTCTCTTACTCTCGTCGAGATATCTAGACGGACATAGTGTTTCGACGAAGCCTTGTATTAAAATTGATATTAAAGTTGAAAGTAAAGGATAATTCATCCGCTTTCTTCTGTTATCATTCAATTTTAACCTCCCGTCCCTCACGGTTACATAATCGTTAAGTGACATACTTTTTTACCAATCAGTACTTAGATACAACGCATTTCCATGTACTGATTGGTCAAAAATATGTCACTTAACGATTATCGTTATGTAACGATGTCGTTATAAGTTACAAAATAAACGGATAAAGCAGGATTTGAATCCATACGATTTTGCTTTTTGCATTCATACAGTTTTACTTCTGTGCAGAAATTATTTTCCACCACAGATGGCTTCTTCATAATTCACAAAATTACAGGATTTGGAGTGCCAAAATTCGACACGCTTCAATCTCAAAAAATATGAGCATGAGTGACAATGAATCATCGGAGGATAATTGGAATAATTTTTTGAAAGTCCGCAGCAATTCCTCGATCAGCTTCATGATGACTAGTTAAGAAATGGTTCCTTTCAACAGGTTTCACATGTGGTTGTAGATTTGCGAAAATATTTTGACAACACGATCTGGCTGTCATCGCTTTTGTGACATGACGCTTTTGAACTTTTTTAAGGAATCATAAGGACTGACATTTAACACTCCTGTTCATGACTTAAAACTAGTAAGTACATAAAAAATATCAAGCAATTAATATGTCAACTCAACTATTGTCAAAAAGTTTTTGATGGGAAAGGAAAATAGAGCAGACATTTTTAATAAATGCTCTTATTTGCTTAAGGGGACGATTCATTTCAAAATGGTGGGAAATGCTTCCTGTGTAAATAATAGGAGGAAATTTAGGCACTAGTTTGACTTGAAAACGGATGTAAAATGTTCTACAAAGTATAAGCTACGACGTGATCTATTTTTAAACTGAAATGGAAGTGGAAATTACTTTAAAATAAATTAACAAAGCAGTCGATGTCATACACTTTAACAGAAAATATTATGACGTTTTATCTAAAGTAAGGTCGAGATACTGCTTCTTCTATTTGAAGTAAACCAAAGCATTTTCTAAAACATCTGTTTTTAGCTAGAATTTGACATAAAAATTAATTGTTCCGTTTTAGTCGCAAATGCTTTGGATTATTTATTATTCTGAATTCACACTTAATCCATTTGTATGCAGAGTGCATCACTCACGCCTACTTAAATTAGGCTGGTCTTAAAATAAAAAAGTCGATTTGACTTGAACCCTTAATTCTACTGCTGTGAAAGCCAATATTAATTACTTAAGATTGAAGAAGTTTTTTTGAAGGCCATTCTAAAGCTACCTACATTACATTGGTCTCGTTACTAATAATAATCACACAATGTTAGTTCCATTTGCAAAGCTTAAAAGTAAAAAATATATACAGGGTGTTCTTCAAGTTCGTACAAAGAAATTAATGGCGTATTTGGTAACAGATATTCTCATGAATGCACCAAAATTAAAACGAAAAAAACCAAAAAATTCATACCGTCATCCGGCAATGTTTAGAACCGCTAGGTTGACCGCACGGTGACCTTCACCCACAATAAGTGTTTGAAATTCCCCCCCTGCGCGAGGCGTAAACATACCGATTAAAGGGCCGCTTAACATATCTGCCCACACATGCATGTTGCGAAAATTAAACATACCATCCCTTGTAAACACTGATTCGTCGGTGAAGAGAATGTTATTAACAAAGTTCGAATTGTCCGTCTGTTTCCGGACTAATCACCGACAAAATCGCATGCGTTGGAGATAATCTGCGGGCATCAGAGCTTGCACTCTTTGAAAATGGAACGGGTAATTGTTCCTCACGAATAATTTGCCAAACAATAAACTGCACAACTGACACAAAGGGCGATTTGGGCAACGCTGTGCATACAAACGTCTTGCAGCCAACACATTTTGACCACATTCGCCATAAATTAAAATCATGTCCGCAATAACACTATTGGGAAATTCGGCCATGTTTTCAACACTGTTATCTGCGACAACGTGCACTTGAGAACTAACCCACTTAAACAGCCGTTGCTGACACGTATACTTCTCCGATTACATAATTATGTAATAAAAATAAGCCAGCGACTATCAAGCTGTTTCATCGTTCGCCGAAAAAATTTGTTATCTCTAATATTTATTAATCAATTGTTATACAAAAGCTGTTTCATTCTATCACTTTAATGTCAACTTTCACTGGTTTCACTTTTCGTATGAAGTTAAAAAACAGCCTGTATGTTTAAGGAAGCATTAGAATTAAGTATACTCAAAATTTTGTGCAAGAACTTCATCAGAAAAGACTAGCTGCCAAAATCAAACAAAGAAAAGATTGCTCTGTAAAAGTTCAGCTTCTTCTATGTAAGTTAATGTTTGGCCAAGACGTTTTTCTTCAACTTTTATTTTTAGCCTCCCTTTTATTTAACCTCTTAATTCTCCTTCTATAAATTTGGAATAAGCCGCCTTCATAACATGTCGTGACCGAGTTCACCTCATCGACGTCGACTTAAATTAAGCATGATTTGAAATGAGCAACATCGATTCGAATTAAACGCTCTTCCGGTAACTGAAATATTGATTGGTTCAATTCGATTTGGTTCGCATTAAGCCATGCTTAATTCAAGTTGGCGTGGCTGAAAGCAAGCACGAAATGATACACTTACATTAGTTTTTCATTTCAGTAGAATGAGGACAACTTGTCGTCTTTAAAGGAACCATTGTTAATGAAGTTAAAGGGACTTGATTTAAATTTTAATTTATTTAATGTTACAGTTTTTGGTACATTAACAGTGTTTCTAAAGCACCAATCAACAGAGAATAAAGAAACGCCATTAACTTCAAATAAACAGGCTCTTGTCCTTTGTCCCCATCCCCATAACTTTTCAGCTTATCTTAACTTTTTAAGAACCATCACAATTTTAATTAATTAAAGTTCCTTCGCCTTTTGGTTTGGTTGTTAAATGCTTTCTGTTTTTTTCCAAACTCACATCGACCTACTTTGAAAAGACCATAACCAAATTCTCCTCCAGAATCTTTTTCAACCACTCGAAGCTCTGTTAGCTCTGCACCTTTCCTCCAGAAACTATTGTTTTTTAAACACAGAAATTTATTTATTGTTATAAATTTAGATGACTTTTCTTTTGGAGGTTGTAAATCCCAAAAGTGAAATATGTCCTCTCTTGAACTTCTTCTTCCTCCTCTTTCTCTTGCTCTTTACTAAAAACGCTTCTTTTTGGAGTTTCTTCAGTTATTCTTCCACTTTTATTTTTTATTAATTATTTGTCTTCCCTTAGTTCTGACTTGTGAAATTTTCCTTCAATCTTCAATGACTAATCCTCCTATAATTTCAAAGAGAGAATATAAAAACCGAGGTATCTAACGTTTGATAAAAATCAGTTTCCTGCTTTCTGTGTTCAGAATAAACGATCACAAGAAGAGATGCATCTCATACCTTTTGTATGGAGACAAGATGCATCTCGTGGATTATATGTGTAACAAAACCTCATGCATAGTGCATGTACATACACATTCATACATAAGCGAAAAATCGTGGTGATCGCATGACAACACTAATATTATTTTTCATGTCGGAT
This sequence comes from Dorcus hopei, assembly GCA_033060865.1. NCBI lineage: Eukaryota > Metazoa > Arthropoda > Insecta > Coleoptera > Lucanidae > Dorcus > Dorcus hopei. The sequence continues at coordinate 35,482,876 of CM065423.1, forward strand.
GCAGCTAATACATCTGCATTTTCCAGGAATAAATCAAAGCAATACGTTGTGAATAGAGCGTTATCGAACGCAGCGTGGAAGTTACTTAAATTATGCAGAACATACTGCTGAAAATATTAGGAAATAGAGCGTGAAAATAATAGGGCAAGTTGCATTATTGTTGGGGGTGCAAGAAATAGTCCTCTATTGATCTTGCTAAGTATAGGTTGCAGCCGCGGAGGCCGTCGACCCCTGACCTCTAAACCTGAGCTTGCACTTGCATAGAGCATGCGCCTTTTGCAAAATTTAGAGCAACACATGTGTACTATACGCAGGTGATAATAAACGAAGACCCAATTAATTTTTTTATCAATATTTTAGAGCAACCAATTGGAGCCATTCGTTAAAAAAGCAACGCAAAATCTAAAAAAAAGGGATAAGAGCTTCTTCACTGGGACGTTACGATTCACTACTCTAGAGCATTTCCACAGTATTTCCATCTTGTTTTAAACTCGTGATATAATAAGAGATGGAGATACGATGAGAGTGCTATAATAGAGTTGTGAATCTAAACCCCTATAATTCTTCTATTGTCGACGATTCGTTCCTTGGAACCAACATCATTTTTTGACAGTTGAGTTAGGAAACTATAAAAAAAATTTCATGTTATACTTGACATGTTAACCGGTGATTTATTTTAACAATAAAACAAACACATTTTATCGACGAACTACCTTTGTTGCGATGTAATCAAATGCAAACTCGACCACTTCTATTATTCATAACATATCCATCATGATTATTTCAGTTTAACACATGAACAGAATTAATGTGACTGCTCCGCTGTAATGCGAATACAATTTGATGTTTAATTTGACTACAACTAAACCGAATTTAGGGTTTGTTTTTCAACTGTCATTATGAAGAACTGGCTGAAATTTTATAGAATTTTGTAAAGTGGTTTGTCGAAGACGCGACGGCGACGTCGGAAATATTTTAATAAAAGACGTTGCACAAGATCTTTACAACTTGCAACTTATAGGAGTCGCTCGTTTAAAAAGCTAGCGCTTTATTAACTTAGTTATATTCAAGGATCCGTAAAAGTTTCTTGCCTTGCAAATTTAAATAATGACCTGGGCGTAATTTAATACGTTCTGGTTGTGTTGCGTTCGTCTTAGTGAGGCAACATTAACGAAATTTTTCGGAATATGGAACGCCGAAGGTGGTGAAAGACTTTGCGTAAAAGATGTGCGAATATTTTAAGTCGCTTGTGACAAATACGATGGTCGTCGAGATCGGCGAGACGAATTTATTGCCTTTCAAAAAGAATAGTTTCGGGAGGAGACACTTTTTCAAGATGGCTTACTTAGATTGCTTCCTTTGCACATACATTTTGTGCAAAAATTCTCGGCATGCAGACAAGAAAGTTAGCTTATGCATAACGAAGGAGAATCTAGTTTTATCAACTGAAATAAATATCATCTAATCAAAGTTTCTTTTTTTATTCCAAATTCATCCACCTGCTTACCACAAGACTTTTAACTTTCATCGTTCAACAAAATTACAAGACAAACAACAAAAAACAAACAAAAATGTATTTTATTGAAATATCTATTGTCTGCTACAGATAAAATTTCTTGAACAAATAATACATAGGGTCAAGTAATGACATCTTCATTATCCTATGAACAACTGATATCCACTTTTACATGCACACAATCAAAAGCTTTTGTCAAATCTGTGAAAAGCCCGAGTGCATATGGTGTTTTTGATTTAGAGTACCAACAGCTTTATTAATAAATTGAAAAAGCGCAGATTCAGTGTTCCTATCCCTCATAAAACCGTGTTGGAAAGGGGGAAACGTTTTGTTTAAATTTGTTTAAATTAAGGAAACTAATTAATCTGGCATTCATGATGTATTCGATAATCTTTGAGAAAGATGATAAAATATTAACAGGTCTATAATTCGATAGCAAGTTAGTGTGCCTCTTTTTGTAAATCGGTTTGATAAGACCAAGTTTCAAATGATCCGGGAATACTCCTGTCTGAAAAGATGAGTTAATGATGTAAGTCAGAGGTTTTATACAATAAGGAATTTATTTACAAGATTTAATAAGGACATTCGAGACTTCATCAACCCCACAGCAGAGAGAATTATTTAATTTGCTGATGGCACTTAAGACTTCATTCTCAGTAACGACAGAGGAAAAGAAGGATCAACTTTGCATGGAGATACTGGTGGAAAGAAAATCATAATCAATAAAATTATTTCACTTCTGACGAAGCTATCGAACGACTGCGAAACGTTAAGTGTTTGTGCGCCATTTAGTGTCCGTTTAAAAGAGTTTGTGATACAATAAAATTATCAGTTGATCTTACAGTATTCTCAAATTAATTTTTCCCACAGCGTTTTCGGGTCCTTACAGAACGAAATTTTTAGCTTTTTATTTTTAATTTTACAAATTGGAAGCTCAAAGGGCTTGGTGATCTATATTTTTAATTCAATGAAGCTGACACCAGTAGAATTTGACGAGTCAAAATTAAACTGAAATTAAAGTACGAGTAGATTATTTTCAAACAGAATTCTACGTTCATGGGGTTTACAAAATACCCGTTGGTATTACACGGGGTGCCTCAAAAATAGCGAGAGCATTTGAAAGCCATCATTAATAATCGCCAGCTTCATTCTTCAGACTATTATCAGTGAAATCAACAGAACGCACTAAAAAGAAAGAAAAACATCTGTACATAATTGATGATCTGAAGGAAGTGTATATACAGGGCGACTGTTAATTAATTCGAGAAAATGAAACCATGGAAAGAAGTCGTATGGGAAAAATATTAAAAAACTTCTATGTACTGTGGTATAGGAGACATAATTAATCGAAAATTATATGCAAAACGATGATACTTCGCTGGTTAAGAAAAAGCAACAGATAAACGAAATAAATAGAAATAGTTTTATACTTTTATAATTGTTAGGGAATTGATGATGTAATTAGTTAAGTAAGAGCTCCGAAACATTTACGAAACTATTGACTAATGCATGCAAATCACCTAAAATAAATGATTCAGTACAAATTGTATGAGAATAACAACGGCTTACACTTTAAACACATGCTTTAACAGGTAAACAAATAAAACACTACAACACGAAGAAATCAAAGCGTTTTTCTTTAATTTCGTTTTTAATTGTATAGCTAAAGTTGCAGCTACCTTACAAAGCGTATGGTCCCAAAATTTTCGGAAAAAATTACATGTTGTTAAGGCTGTCAGAACTCTTTTATTTTTTCTATGTCGTCGATATAAAAGCCATCGTTTCCATTCATCTCTGAATGTGACAACGTGAATATTTTTCATCATCCATCGAATTTTCGAGTTAATTTTCTCTGTGAAACTCCAACTCTGTCTTTAACTGTTTCAATCAGACTTTATTCCCTCACGTGGCTCTAAGATTTTGGGCAATAATTTTTCGGAAAAATTAACGCAAGGTATACCCTCTTCACATTCGTTTATGGTCTGATAAATTGTTAATAGAGAAACATTTTGTTCTTTATAAACTACAACAATATCAGGCGTGGGCATTTGCCCAACTAGATTGTAAATTCCTTTAGGCATATTTAGCTTTTAAGACAATTTACTGAACCAGATCGATAAAACTAAACTGTCACAATTAGAACGATTAAAGCTAAGTTCACGTGCATTGCGGATTCGCAAAATTTTCATTGCGGATCGTTTCTAATTGGTTCATTATGTACATTTCAATCAAAATGAACTAATTAGAAACGATCCGCAATAAAAATTTTGCGTATCCGCAATGCATGTGAACTTAGCTTAATTGTAATATTTCTTTTCTAGCGATAACTTGATTAAATGTCATTTGGTACAAATTCAAACCATCTAAAGATTTTCCGAAAACTTTGGGACCACACTTAATCGTTATTTCCGTTTAAACCGGCCTGAATGTGCGTACGAAGGAAATTCGTTTTGTGTGTGGCGTTCAATAAGAAACAACGCGTTTACAACTCCCTAACCTCTACTTTCTAACGCACTTGATTACCGGTTGTAAATCGTCCTTAGATTCACTGTAAGCATTATTTTTATAACTTTGATGAATAACATCAGCGATTTTAAATAATTTCATGGTTTATTCTTACCGACTACCGAGTATCGCATTGCTTTTTCATCAGCTAGTAAAAGGACGTAAGGGCATTCCATCTATTGTGTGTCACACTCAAGTCATACAGCCTTGTGATGGCATAAAAAGTTTATAACACACTTACTGCTTTAAATGCGGTGTTTAAATCTGTACACACTGGCGTAATATACTGTTTGGGTAAATTTTTCATTAATTATAAATTGTTCCAAGTAATTTTTTAATATTTTTCCCGTAATCTGTGACATCAAGTCTCTTGCGTATTTTTTTGCGAAACAATTCTCAATCACCCTGTATATAACAAATCCTACCGTTTAATCCGCATAATGTGTTCAACAACATGAAGAAACGTATTCAAACATGTCGCTAAGAACTATTTACTTCTGAAATCATTGTAACGTGTACTCAGCAACACTTAGAACTTTATGGAAAACACTACACCTTATAAGCCCTTTAAAAGACGCATGAAATGATTTACCTAAAGTTCCAAAATGTGTTAGTCGAAAATAAAGTAGTATAAAAATGTCTAGCAGGAAAAAAATAGAATTAATTCAAAAACTCTTCTAGTACAATCAGCAAAATCGTTTTGAATTGGTTCGAACTTCCCTCACGCTCTCTTACAACGAGTGAACGAATCAATAATTTCAAAAGCGACCTTCTACAAATAACACCTTGTTTGAGACAATTCAAAACAGGGGACGCTAGCTGTTCAAAGTTCAAAATAAACAGCATCACATAAAAATAATTTTACGTCGGTCGTTGTTCATGAAGAATTATGTAATGCTCTGTAATGACAGTTTTAAAATAGTTATACCAAACCAGAAGTAATACTCCTGAATTTTAAAATTATTTATAACTAGAAAATCCAAATTATTATTATTATTATTATTATTAATTGACCTAATTAATTTCATCTGAGGTAGTAAGAGAATCAATCCCTAACGATCTTACTATACTTACTAAATAGCGCACAAACACTTTACGTTTTGCTATCTGAAGAAGCTATCAAACGATAGCGAAACGTAAAGTGTTAGTACGCTATTTAATGTCCGTTTAAAAGATTTTGTGATCTAAATTATTAAATTAAAAGAAGGATCGAATCGCTTTTAGCTGTATTCACACTTTAATTTCTAATATAAACATTTCTCTGGCAATAATGGACGCAAGGATATAGGCCAGTCTAAATTACTGACTCTCCTTCAGATAAATGGTCATTAAGATACATTACAGTAAATAAATACCGATAGAGAACCCTTAACGGCCAAAATTGACTATGTAGTACTGTTACGTTGTAAGGGACGCTTCCACCTTGCCACGTTGTAAGGGAAAACGTAGTTATGTTATAAGGGGGTCGCCACCACGTTACATTTTTCCTTATGTCGCGTACTCGCTTGCAGGGCAGGATATTCACGAACGAAACATAATAATTAATTTAAATTCTACATGACCTTGCCTCTTTGCATCTCATTCGCCCAATCGCCGCCTCCAACGACCGATTCAGAAGTCACAAAATAAAAACTCACCAACAGATTAACTAATTTTATTACGAATACTGGAAACTGCCTGTTGACAGTTTTCCGACTTTACAACTCCTCGATTCATTAACGACTAACTCACTACTCCCCTTTGATTTCCCAGTTTCCCTTTCTATTCCACCCGTGCCGGATGCCACAAAGGTTCGAGTCCAAAGCTTGATGTTTCAAAATTGTCAGCGTCACATTTAATGAGCGAGCACTTTAATTGTTTTGACAGTTGTGTAGCATGCTCAAGTAAGTTCAAACAACTTGGTTTACATTTGTCAGCATGGAATTCCCTCTATTAAAACGTTAATTTTGTATAGGGTCCTTTGACCGGAAAAGAATTTGCAAGCAGAGGTCTGGTATTCATACCAGACGGCTTCCGCGGCAGTTAAGCCGATGACCGTACTTGTGAAATGCTAACTAAACAATTTTGTCAATTAAACCTAAAAATACGCGCGTTAAATTTTGTGTAACTCCAAAAGTAAAAACGAATTTAGATAATCATCTTTCAAACATGACAGTACTATCCTATAGAATAGACAACTTAATTCACCCCATGACCTTGTTTGGAGAGACCACCAAAGGAAAAAGTCAAGGAGGGCAACACGTTACCGAGGAGGACTGGCTTGAACGTAAATAATAAGCCATCGCGGTTCCGGAAGGATTTCAAAAAAATCAAACCTCGTCTAAAACAAACGTTTTCTTCTTGTTAGTATTGACAATCAATTTTAAATTTTTGACTCTATTTATTTACTTTTTTAAGTTATTCGCCGATCCTCTTTTCGCGAGTGGGTGCTCAATTTATTTAATTCCTGGTGTGCGTATAATTGAAGATGTAAGGAAGAAGATGTAACGTTAAATGCTTGTTCAATAAAATCCAAGAAATTCAGGATATAACTTTTATTGTATTCAAAAATAACATTCATAGCAATCTGTATTTTTGGCCATAGTAACCTGTATGTATACGCAACGTGTATGTACACTACCGAAGACCCCTCGCCTCCCCTTCTGCTGCTGGTCCTAAATGATCTAAATACTGCTCAAATATACACCACTTTTATTCATAGTAGAGTATATTGTTGCATTCCTAGGCACTTGCACAGTTCCATGAACCCGGAAGAACCTCTCTCCAGATTTCTTATTAAAGTGCCCATATAATAATCATAATATTTTAAAAGGGGCAGGAACCCTTCCCTAATTCCGGTGGTGGCAGCGACAAATAAGAAAACTTCTTTATTTTATTCCATCCATTAGTAAGCCCATTTACTTTTCTCTATAAAATCCGCGGCCACTGCACGAAGGGTTAACTTCTTATACGTCACCCCATTGACCCTTCCTACATGTTTGAAACACCTCTGTTAAACACATTCTAACATATACCCTATACACATTACTGCCCTAGTTTCTTAGAACATCAATTTGATACATACAAAGGGTAGGGATTTAAGAGATACAAAACTGTATAAAAATTATTTTGTAAAGGCAAGTATAATTTTTTTTATTTGCAACTAAATCTATTTGAAATTCTTGTGCAATACAACAAATCAACACAATTGCAATCAATTAACCTATTTGTAATTAGAGAGACTAATCAAAGCTTTCCGTCGCCAATAAGTATTTTTCCAAAAAATCAAATTTTCCAAGAAGAACACCATAGTCGATACAGAAATTCCAATCCCATACATAATAAAAACAGCGGACAAGTGAGTAATATCCAAGACAGTATTAGGTTTCGTTCCAACCCTTGCGCACACCTGACCCTTGCAGAAATTATGGAATATATCGCGTTCCCACTTGAAAATGAACCCGGCCGCGTTTAACTTCTCCACCAATCTTTCGATCCTGGTTTTGAACGGGAAGCCTTTCCACATTATCATTTGAATGGGGAAGGTGACCAAGTTGTCTTTGAAGCAATGAATCTTCGGTACGCCATTTTTATCCAAGAAGCTTTGTAGTAAGTAGCTCACCGTTAATTTTGAGGTGCACGTGGCAACATCCCGTACGTAAGCCGTTCGTTCTAAACACCTCGTGACATTGTTACATTTCGCTATGGTAGCAAGAGAACTTAATTTCTTTATGTTCAGGTACCTCTCGCAAATGGGGTAAAGTAAGAGGCTCAATTTGTTTTTGTATATATCTTCGAGCCCTTTCATTTCTTCTTCGTACACCACATTCGTAAGGGCGGTCATCAAGTTACTTAGGTAAGCCATCCTAAAATGCAGCGAAAATACTGCCCATAATATCAATAATAAACGGATGTTTCCAAATTTTGGCAAGATTGCAATGGACGTGCCTATCATTAGCTCAAACAAGCTAAAAGACACTCCCGTGAGCGATTTGAAGGTCTTCGTTTCACCAACTTTGATTCTGCTAAAACCAAGTATGATTATGGTCATTATAAAAATCAAGAAGACGCATAGGGTTATGACGGACGTATTAGCGACGTTGGTCAATTCGTTCCAGTCGTTCTTCTGGTTGGAATGTGGCACGCATATTATGAGGGAATCTTGAAAGTACGAGGGTAGAATATCAAAATTTAATTGCGTATCCAGTCGAGGCACCACGTACCCCATAATCACGTCAACTGATTCGCGCATTAAATCAAAATAGGAGCCGCTCACCGTGCCATTTAGGAATATATTCCCGTAAGGGGCGACCTCCCCTGCTAGGCTATACTTCAACGATAAATTAGTGATCTCACCGACCGTGTTCAACAGTTTCACCTCGAAACCATCCAGTTGGTTATCAGTTGATATGGACTTCATCACGAACGGTGGTATAATCGTAGTCCTTACCCTTACGGGGCAACCCCCCAAATCTTTAGGGATTTTATCGCTGAACCACCCGTCATTCTTAAACACGCCGTAAGCACATGAGTCGATCCTTTGGACTTGGAAGTCATCGCCACATCGCCCCTCCGAAAAAGGAAACCACGTGTACACCTCATAAACCGAATTGTTGCTCTGCGTAGGCAACAACATAACAACATTCACGATTTTGTACGTCCACAAATTGGCTACGATGTTCCTCAAAATCGACCGCATATCATCAAAAACCGTCGTAGAAATTACGAAAACCTTCGCTTGGGGGTTCCACAGTATATCATCCTTGAGTATCTTCAAAGTATAACTTATCTCCTCGAACTGCCGAATTTGTATGATGTAGCTGCTGATTTTCCTCAGAAACTTATCGAACGGGACCCTCAATACGGCCTTCCTGATCATGAGGGCTCGCTGGTTATTCAAGAATAGCTTGCGCAGGAGTATGTGGTCCAAAGCTACCGCCGAGGGTTTATCTGGAAGGGGTGGTGTAATCGCCAGAGATAAAGAGATAATTTGGCCGTAGTCCACGAACGATTCAACGGCACTCCTCATGCATTCGGACAAGGAAACCCTCGGGCTCAACTCATCTGGTAATGCTTCCAAGCTGCAATCAACCGGCACCAAGATAACGAACACCATCGTAAAAACTCCTAAGTGCATTTTGTGTTTGCAAGCAATTGCACTCTTGCGTGGTGTGACCTAACTTTTACGGCGTTGCATAATTTATTCATTTCGCTGGCAGATTTTAGAGATTAAATTAAAGTCCACTGTTTACAATTGTGTGAGATGGGGTTGGAGATAAGCTATAATTAATTGACGGGGTGTAATTATTTCTAACTGTTAATGGCCATTTGAATACGTGTATCAGATCTGGGAAATTTTCTTATCTGCGTCTGTTACTCATTAATTTATTGCATAGATAATCTTTTGCAGATAATTAACACAGTGTTGTGAATAAATGTGAACGATATTTTGCTCAGTCGCAAGACTATGAGAATTTAATTTTATAGTGAAGTAAATCAGTATTGCTAAATGAAAGTTAAAAAAATATACAGGCTGTTTCAAATTCGACACTCACCATTGGGATCTCGCTTATTAGAAGAGATAAACGGTAGGTTTAAATTTGGCAAAGTTGTTAAATTTTATGACTATTAATAATCCGCAGAGAAATAATTTCTATGTTAACTCTTATTCGAAATAATTGTAAAAAATGAAAAATTGTCATTTTCTTATTTTTCCTCTATCTTCTTTATTTGAAGAGATATCAAAAGAATAAAAGTACTTTCTTAAGACACTTTTGAATTCTCTACACATTGTTGAATACCGTTTTGCTATCACACGTTTCGTCAATTAGATATCATCATCAAGTTTATTTTTTCTTATGGGCGCCATATTGAATTTTAGTCGCAAAAGAATCTACTCTTCCTGCCGATTACGGCAATATAGCACATGTTGTCAAAATTATTTAAAATAAGGTCATAATTACAAATATTTGATATGATATAAGAAAAGTTGTAGTTAACAGAAGGTAACTTTATAATTAACAGAAGATCAAATCAAGAGCAATTTATTTGATGTAGGCACTAGTTTAATAAACATTACCGACACAGTAAACAGATAAGATAAACAGAATACTTATGTATGTTACGTGTCTTTTATTCGTACAACAGAAAAGCGAAAACAGCAAGTGAACTGTAAGTACCTGCGAACCTACGCGGAGAACAAACAGCTTAGAACAATACTTTCACAATTAGACAAAAATATTGAAGAGCAGAAATTATTACAGAATACGTATCTACTCTTTACAGTAACAAAAATTTAGAACTAAATTCAAGATATACTAATAACACAAATAAATAAAGGCACTCAAAATAAGACATTTACATTAATTGTTAAAACAAATTTCCATTTTGATTTATATCTACATAATTGAGCTCGTTTGCTTAAACTTAATGCAGCTTTTCAAATGTTCAAAATACAATTCACTTGCCGTGTTTGTGTGGCACGAAACATCTCGTTTTTCTTCATTGGTAAACATTATGCTGTTCTTATTATGTTAATATTTAGCAACAAGTATGTATTAATATGACAGATTATACTGTTTTTGATTTGAATCCAAAGACCCCTTCCACTAATTGCCAATTGTCTTGTCCCACACAAATAAATTTTAATTTTGACCTTATTTTAAAGAATTTTGATAACATGTGCTATATTGGCGTAATCGGTAGGAAGGGGAGATTCCTCTGCGACTAAATTTCAATATAGCGCCCATAAGAAAAAATGAACTTGATGATGACATCTAATTGACGAAACGTGTTATAGCAAAATGGTATTCATCAGTGTGTAGAGAATTCAAAAGTGTTTTAAGAAAGTACTTTTATTTTTTTGATATCTCTTCAAATAAAGAAGATAGAGGAAAAATAAGAAAATGACATTTTTTCATTTTTTACAATTATTTCGAATAAGAGTTAACATAGAAGTTATTTCTCTGCGGATTATTAATGCTCATAAAATTTAGCAACTTTGCCAAATTTAAACCTACCGTCTATCTCTTCAAATAAGCGAGATCCCAATGGTGAGGGTCGAATTTGAAACAGCCTGTATATGTATTCTGTGTTTCTTATACAGCAGACCTCCCTAAAGTTGCCCCATTCAAATATTTTGGAATATCTCCAAAACTGAGTATTTCGAACCTAAAAGGGGTCTCAGAGAAGAAGAGTAGCTCGACTGCAGTGGAGTTCTCGAGCTACTCTTCTGCTGATGAGGTCCCAATTAAGATCTGATATTTTCTAGAACGCCAGGGTCGATTAGAAGTCGCTATTCAGTCAGCAGCCATGATTTAAAGTAAGAAGTGAAATAGTGAAGAAATACGGTTAATTACATGAGGTTAAAACAAGATGGAGATACTCTGAGAGTGCTCTAGAGCAATCAGTCGAAAATGCTAGGAGATAAGGCAGAAAGAAGATGATTTTGACATAAGTATCAAAAGAGCGGGATAAGAAAGGACGAGATGAAAAGTATACGTAACTAAACCAATGAAGAAAAGTGGAAAGACCAAGAATAACACGGCGAGTAAAATTTTGAGGCACCAAAACGTGGAAATATGTTGAGGCAACTAGCTCAAGATAGAGGCAAAATGGAAAGAAACTGATCTTACGAATACACGGACTTCAAAAATATTGAATTTGATTCCTATATAATTCCCAAAAGATAACACCACACTAATACACAACATTTTTTAGATCAAATTTAGTGCACGGTGACTTGAACACCCAAATCTATTTGTGCCCATCTCATTTCATCAAGTTACGTTTTATTTTCGATCTTCTGTGCACAACATTCTCAAATACCAGAGTTACAACGGACATTACCACACCGACCCCAAAAATGATGAAGACTGCGGAAAGGTGACCGACACTCAAAACCACATTGGCAGCCTTCGAAACAAAAGAATGCGCATTTCTTCTGCAAGTATCATTAAAATAATTTTGCCTCCATTTACACGTGAACCCTCCCGCATTCAATTTGCTCACCAGCGACTGGATCCTCTCCTTGAAGAAGAAGCCCTTCCACATGAGCATTTGGATCGGAAAGCTGACGTAGTTTTCCTTGAAACAAAAGAGCTTCTGCTGGATTTTCGGGTCCACGAGGTTCAGTAGATAAGTGGCGTGAAGTCTGGGCGAGCAAGTGGCGGAATCCTTCGCGTAAGCCGTTTGTATTAAGCAGGCTGTGATATTGTTGCAGGTGACAATATCTCCTGGATTTTCAGTCTTGTTTATTCTATTCCAGTTGAGATATATTTTGCAAAGGGGGTAAAGCATTATGTGTAATTTTTTGTTGATGACATCATCGAAGTTCGTAACTTCGGCCTCGTACTTCTGGTTCGTTAACGTTTGTATTAAGTTACTCACGTACAACGTCTTCATGTGCAAACAACATATTATCCAGAGCATAACCAGAAATCGGATCTTGTTGGAAATCGGGGGTGTCTGCACGGGTAAACTAACGAACATCTCGTATAACTTATAGGAAATACCCCCCAGGGTACGGTATGTGGGTAACTCGTATATGTGTTTAGTCATGACGCAGATAATCGCTGAGGTCACCAAAAGAATCAACATGCCTGATCCTAGGACAGATACATTTGCTACCGCAGCAACTTGTACCCAGTTGTTTCTTCTTTCAAAGTAAGGCACGCAGAACGTCAGCGAATCTTGGAAATAAGAAGGTATGACGTCGAAAATGAATTGGGTTTCAACGCGGGGCACGACGTACCCCATAATTACATCAACCTCTTCATTTTTCAAATCAAGGAATGATCCAGTGGCCGTCCCGTTTGCGTATACGCTTCCGTAAAAACTCGATTGCTCTGTTAAAGAGAATCTTAAAGATAAGTTGGTCATGTGGGCGATTGCGTTTAGAAGTCGCACCTCAAACCCATCAAACTTATTTGGGCTTTTTGATTCCATGACGAAAGGAGGGATCACGCTGGTTCTAACTCTGATGGTGCAATTGCCTAGATCACGCGGTATTTTCTCTTCGAACCATCGCGTTTGGTTGAACGCCCCAAACTGGCACACGTCGATCAATTCGACCCTAAAGTCATTACCGCATTTCCCTTCGCTAAACGGGTACCAGGTGTACACATCGTATTTCGAATTGTCTTCTCGATTGGGGAATAGCATCACGACGTTGATGACTTTACTTTCCCACAGGCGTTGAATGGTGCGCTTCATCCCTTCGGTTTTGTTTCTTAGATCAGCCGCGGTGATGATAAAGAACTTGGCCCTGGGATTCCACCCGACGTCTTCCTTTAACACCTCCAAACTGGAGGCGACTTCACCAAATTCCCGGATGTGCACTACATAGCTGCCGATCCTCTTCACAAAATAATCATAGCGCGTCTTCATCTGGACTTTCCTTACAAGGACGGTCCATTTGTAATAGAAAAATAGATTGGTGAGGAGTGTCGTGTCGGTTGGAACAGTGGCAACTTGAGCTCCGGAATCCATCGTTGCAATCGACATCGAAATCACCCGGTCGCGTTTCAAAAAATAATTGGCAGCACTGACGACGCATTGCGATAAAGACGTTCTCGAAGTGAGTTCATCCGGAATGGCTTCGAGTCTACAGCCAATTTCATTTGCAAGAGCAAGTACAAGAAGGGCAAAGAAGTGCATGGCGCGGTTTCACTGTTAATAACAGTATCACACGACGAATTCATTCCATTAAACACTCGTTCGCGTGCGTCCTTTTGACAGGGTACTTTTTAAAAATATAATTGCCTGCGATTTATAATCCTAATAAAAACTGGGAGATCCTGAATTTTTAATAAATCGGCGGGTATTAAACGTGGTTATTGCTTTCTGCTTATAATAAGTGACCGTTACGAGGACGGACATTGTTATTATTGTTATTAATACGAGTGGAATTTAATGCTTGCGCGAGTCGTAATGAAATATGAAGAGAATATAATTACGGACTTGGGTGTTCACTGGCATTAATATTTATTTTACTGTTTAATGTTGGAAGGAAAGTAAACACTGTAAAAAGAAAATATCGCAGAGAAAGTAATCAATAAAAAAACTAGATTAAATCTTTTTACAGACGCATTGTTCTGATGATGGAATTTTTTAAAGAATTACAGAAACTGTGCAGCAAACAAAAGCACAAACGTACTTGTTATCTTTAAATCTGCGAGCTTCTGGTTTAATAATAAATGTATTGAATCTATACCTAATCTATAGTTAATCAAATAGGTTAAAGGTTAAAATTACAATAAAATCTGTACGCACATGTACCTTGTGAACAGCCGAAAAATTTTTATATCGCATTACTTCAGGGTTATTCACGAAAGTACATATTTCACGTATTGATGGTTAACGTAAACAGTTCCCAAAATACTGATGACCGTATGCACAGACAAATCTTTAGACTTAAGCCAAAGTAAACCTTTACTTTGAACAATGTAACTATACGGCGCACAATTTGATATGAAGTTAGCTTTAAGTATCAAGTCCACCTTGAGATTTGTCTGTGCATACGGCCATGACTCTCCTTAAGTAAGGGCCATTTAGATACGTCGATAACATAAATAAACCAACGATAAAGACCTTCACACGTGAGAAAGGCTACCACGCGCCTTAGAGGTAGGCAACTTAAGTCACTCCAATGACCAAAATGACCCGAGCCAAAAGGGGGGTCTCACTAGGGACAGCACTTCTCGGAAAGAATCGTCTAGGAAGGGAAAATTTTGAAAATCTAAACGCAATTCCGCGGGGAGGAAAATTCAAAATTAATTAGAATGGGAAGTTCTCTTGTTTTTCTTTCCGTTGATAGTGGTGTCATTCTTAATTTTGTAGGAAGGGTCTGGGGTGAAAGTTGAAGACCTTCCCCGTTTTTAACCCTTCTTACTTTGATGGCGTAATTTTAGCAAGAAATTTAACTATATAAGCCGAAATAAAATTGAGAAAATTTAGAAAAACTAAAGTGACGGAGTTCGCTGCCACCACCGGAGTTTAAGGGAATTCCGGACCTTATAATGCTTAATTAAATCACATGGCCGATTAATAACCCTTCGGAAGTAAGTTATTTTGGGTTGGAACTGTGCAAGGGCGCATTATAGCCGCAGTCTACTCTACTAGCAATAAAAGTCAGGAACTAGCTTAAGGCGAACTTTGGGTTACCCCCGGAAGGAGTGAAACTACAAAAAATGTATGCAAACAAAGCAAAAATATAAAATGACAGATCCCCCTACCGATTAGGGTGGTGTAGAGGACAGCAGAAGAGGACCTCTTGTTTATTTCCCTTTTCTGGGATGGGACTAGCTAATCCCTCTTGGGGAAGACTCGGAGTGGCGTTCTTGTTTTCTGGCACCCACACTCACACCGACACCGGATTTAAATTCAGATATTCGTTAAGAGGGTCACGTATTTATTTTAAATAAAAAAAACAACTATCGAACAATCGTAATGAAGGTAACATTCAAGGATTAAATTTAGAAGAAAAAAACGAGGACGTTCGTTTAAGACGATCGTTAGACGAACATTCTTACACCGAGACTAGACGAACATTAATTAATTTTTTGAAACTTTTCTCTCCCCTGGGCCATTGTTTACAAATCCAAAATCTTCCCCCTCTTTAGGGAGATGCTGCGCTCTCACGGGCTAGTCGTTCAACTTTTATCGATTTATAGCTATTTAGGTCACCGGAGTGACCAAAATTGCATACCCTTAAAGCACCAGTTGGTTCAATTTCGACCCGCTTCCTCTACGCGCTGGGTATAAGCCTTCAGTTCTCATGAGTGAAACTTGCTAACGATAGATTTATTTATTTTAGTGTATACACTTACGAAGATTGAGGAACTGTTTACATCAGGACTGAGTTCGAAATTCCTTCGTCACTTTTGAAGCGACAAAGAATTCTACTTTAATTAATTTTATATTTATAATTTTTTTTATCAGTTTTACTTCAACCATATCCGCAGACGAATTTCAAAATTAATCTTAACATGAACTTTCTCAGACCCTGGAAGTAAATTAATCTTAACATAAGAGGCCCCTCTCAGATAAGAACCATTAAGATTACATCTAAACATTAGGCAACTTAAGTCACTTCGGTGCCGAAATTTGCTACTTTGGACAAAAGTTGAACGATTAGCCGCGAGAACGCAGCATCTCTCGACAGAAATATTAAAGAGGGGGAGGTTCGTAAAATTGGTAAACAATGGCCCAGGGGGAGAAGAGTTTCAAAAAAATTAATTAATGTTCGCTTAGCCTCGGTATAATAATGTTCGCTTAACTATCGTCTTCATCGAACTTTCTCTTTTCGAAAATCCAATTACTCTCATTTGTCCTACGGATATAATATTCTTGTAATAACTTAATCTAAAAATAATTTGTTTTTCTCGTGCCGGTGCGGTTTAAGTTTAAACCAGGAGTGGTTGAAAGTGTGGGTGCAAGAAGCAAGAACTTCACCATCCCGAGTCATCCTCGGTTACAGCGACCCCTCCATCCCCGAAAAAGGGAAATAAATATAAGGCCCCTCTGCTGCTGAGAGCTACCTCGAACCCCTATCCGGTAGATGGATTTGTTATTTTATCTGTTTTTATTGTGCAAATCTTGTAATACCACCCTCCAGGGTAATTCATCATTTCTTTAATGTACCCTGCCTTAAGCTAGCACACGTCTTTTATTTACCGTAGGATAGATTATGATTTTAAGGTCCTCTTGCACAGTTCCAGCCTGGAAGGATCCTCCTCCGAAATATTATTAATCGGCTATGTAATTTAATTAAGCATTATAGGGTCCGGAATTCCCTTAACTCCGGTGGTGGCAGCGAACTCCACTACTTTAGTCTTCTAGTTTTCTTTTTTCTAAATTTTCACAATCTTATTTTGGTTGACATGCTTAGTTAAGTTTCTTTCTAAAAAATACGCTACTAAAGTAAGAAGAGTTAAAAGCGGGGAAAGTCTTCAACTTTCACCCTGACCCCTCCTACATTAAAACACAACGATATAGACACCACCAAAATTAAACGAGTAATGAGACGGCGTCTCAAAAACGCTACAACAAATCCAAGTAGGGTGAAGCAAGATGGTTGCGGATGCGGTCAGCTCCGACCAATTAGATTTCTTTTCTATCGAGAATGCCCATGAAATAAAAGCACTTGTCACGTGACGATCAGGATCTCAGAGTTGCCACGACAAGTTCTAAGTTAACCGTAAAATGTGCGAAAATTCATTGCGCAATTTTGAACTGTAAGACTTGAGTTGATAACTGTCTTTTATGGTGACATCTGTTACTATAACGCAACAATCTATTACAAAACTGAAGCGCCATCTATTGCGAAGTTTCTGTTTCTTCTGGCAACACTGATTGGGAGCTCCCATTGGGAGCTCGACTGTCGTTTGGTAGTATTTGTTGTTAAATTGACAAGATATATGTGTGGTTAACTGTTTAAGTCTTGTGCGTTTGTCATTTGTTGCTTTAATGTTATGTTTAAAATTCGTTTATTTCACTATTTCCTAGTAGCCCAGTTCGAAACCATCAGGATAAGTTATCTACCGACAGTGATGTAACAAGAAGTTCATAAACCTATAAGCATATTTTAGCGACGAACCAGATTAGAGTGGTTACGAAAATGAGCACTTTTCCGACAAACACATGACGTCATTGTCGTATATTATGAACGTCGTTCGTGGAACTATTGGATGATGGTCGAGAAGAGCGTGCATAGGTATCATCCATTGTTCATGAGAATTCTGGTGAGAATCTGGTCTGACATGCATTTTTCGAAGCACTCTTAAATAAAATAACATATTTCTTGTTGTCAGTGAAGTTGTTTCATTAACATTTTGTAACAGTCTCTCTATTATAATACCATTATCATCGAATATTCAAGAATATCGCTTCATTTGCTAATGTAATAAACATTTTATATGTTCATTATTATTTATTTATTAACAAAACTTACAACAGCAAGAATGAACAGTTGACAGTTAATAACCGATGGAATACTCCACTTTCGCGAATACCATTTTTGATGACATCATAACATAAACCGTGTTACAAATGTAGGAATAATTGTTCGTCGCTAAAATATGCTTTATATGCAAGCAAAGTTGATGGGTTAGTTTTCGAACATTTTCTTTGAGGTTATACATTATTAGGTCATAACTAGAACAAGGATTAAATAGGCCGTGGCTTAGTTTACCAGTCATTTCGCCACACAATCTAGGCGATGAACGCAGCAATAATTACAGTGGTCCACTGCACCGCCTGTGATACATCACAAAGTCAATGACACAATTTCCCATACTACTACTCACGATATTTACGATAAAATAATAAATATTCAAGTTTTTAATGGTTTTATAATTATCCTAATACCAGTTCGATTTAAGCGTATCGGATCTCTCTCAATGCAATTCGTACTGATCGAAATTGGATCATCCCCCTGTAAGCGGGAGCTTGAGGGTGAAGAATAGTGTCTATCCCCCGAATTTATATCCCTTCTTACTGGATTGCGTAATTTTAAAAGTTAAAGTAAATGGGTTGATTCACACATGAAAGAAAGTGGAATTATTTAGTTTATCGCTGCCACCACCGGAGACTTACAAAGAAAGGGGTCCGGTCCCTCTTTAAATTTAGATTAAATATATTGACATTACATCTCCCATTTACTCAAAACTTCGGAGGAGGGCTCTTGGGGTTGGAACTGTGTAAGCGCGCCTTATTTCCGCAAACTACCCTAATAGAAATCAAAGTCATGAACTAGCTTAATATAGGGTATATTGATAGAAAAGAAGAAAGTTTGATCTCCCTCGGAAGGGTCACAATATTACAACAAATGCAAATTATTCATGACAATAAAATAAACAGTTCACCTACCGGGTAAGTGGTGAGGAGGAGAACCCAACAGCAGAGGTATCTGGGACTTATTTCCCTTTTCGGGGACGCAGGGTTTTGCTGATTCCTTTGTTCTCTGTCTGTGGAAAAAGTTCGGCCTCTGGCACCCAAACTCACTCCGACCCCGAAATTAAGTTTTTATTATTCGTTATGGGGGACGCGAATTGAATTAAAATAAAAAAATGATATATCAAATAATGAATGTCCGTAACACAGAAAGGGTGGTTAAAAGTTTAGAAAGGCGAACGTTTGTTCAACACCAGCGCAAGACGAACATTAATTTTCAATCTCCAAAAATCTTCCCTTCGCGAGCTCTTGCGTTTTATCTTAATGTAAACAACTCCCTCCCGGGAGATGCTGCACTCCTGCGGCCAAAAGCTCAAGTTAGTCCCAATATGGCAAAATTTGGACATCGGAGTAGCTAAAATTGCCTACCGTGAAGGTAATAGTGGGCCGGTCTTTTCGATTAACGTTATCGATCCACGTAGGTATTGGTGCACGGTCTCACGCGATAGCGTCAATCAGTTTGCCCTCGCGGATATCTAAATGGGTTTTGGCTAAGAGAGCCTCTTATGTTGAGACTAACTTGCCTCCAAGGTCTGGGAATGTTTATATTAAAATCAATCTCTAAATTCCTCCGCGGACAGGGTCAGTTAAACTAATTTAAAGTTAATAAATTTGGATTTAAATTTCCGGCCGTTCACACCCCGTGAACCTCCCTTACGAACGCAGCTGCGACGGTACTATTTTATCCTTACTTTAGTCATAACTAAATGCTTCGTTCAACTGTAATTGGATTTTATTGTAACCTTTTTAGTAAGAGTACCTTAATTTAAAAACAAAATCGTTACTTGTGATCGTGCTCACTGCACCCACGATTGTAACGCCACTGCTGCGAGAGCAAGTTTTGATTATTAATCGACAAGTAGGACGTTAAATCCAAATACCACAAACAAGTTTCAATAAATCTAGAGTTTAAAAAAAGTAATCATCAGTAAATGAGTGCAATAACTCAAATACCAACTTTGTTATGAGATTTATATATTTTTTTGTTTCTGAAAAGTTGTGCCATCGTTTTTTTTTTAGTTTATCGCCAAAATAAACCAGAGATTAGTAATTTGATCCCCATGTGTCCTGCAATATTACAAATGTAGCAAATACAGAGCACCAGTTAATCCCATGACAACAAACGAGCGAAAATGTGGAGGATTATGATTATTTGTTTCATATTTGCGATCTATTTTAATATCACTTTGGCCTACATAAATGGTGAGTAAATAACAATTGGCACGTATTGGTCATTATTTTTTTTTGTTATGAAAATTTTTCTAACAAGAAATAAAGATATTCTGGAATCTTATTAATCGATTTGTGCTTAGAATTTAAACCGAGTTTCAACAAAAACGATTAATTAATATTTGTTACTCTAGACGTCTAGAGAAAGTCGTCCTGTTATTTTTTAAATTGTTTTGAAAATGATAATGTTTTGTTGTTTTTTGTTTCCCTTTAATATTTGTGGAAGACGTTTAATTTGTTTGTATCCTTACATTGGCAAAAGATTTAGTTTGTTATATTAATGACCTTATTGCACAAGAAACTCGAAATACATCGTTCTTTGTACGAATTTCATTTATTTAGTTACTATCCAGTTTACAATAGTATAGCCTTCCAACCTTCCATGTACAAAATTGGAAGTGCCTCCGAGGAAACAAATTGATTTCACTCAATAATTTAAACTTGAAATAATTCCAAAGGTTCCAATTTTGTTCCAGAATGCACACCGCCATTAAACAATACGGAATTACTACCTGGTGAGTAAAAAATATTTAACAGAAAAATGACAGTATTTTTATTGATCAAAACACCTAGATTACTACTGGAGAGATTATGATGGTATTGTACCTGCAGATGCAATACGCGGTGGTTTCGACGAAGCAGGAAGCATTACCTACATCGGGCAAAGTCTGCAAAAGGACGGTTTTTCAGTAACACCCGGTGTGATTTATCCAGGAAAACTGGGTATGAGTGCAACTGCAAGAGACTACTCGCCATACGTAAGGGTAAGCGCTAAAACCAATTGGAGGGGAGAATTCGTGAAAAGCAATTTTTTTTAGATACTCTGCAGTGCGTACATCCGTCTTTTCCAGTGGCAACGCACAAACGTAGATGAAATCCATTTAATTACAGACCACCTGGTTTATGGTGGAGTGGACAAAGGAAACTTGCTGTACATCGGCAGGGCTAATTTCGAAGGGGAGCTCCAAGTGGGAAAAGTGCTTGCAAAGTCTTCTTTTGATGGCCTGGCATTACGGACAAAATCGGGGGCCTATCGACATTTTTATGCCTTCGAAATATTAACTTATGCAAACTATTAAATTAGGTTGTAGATGATTTATTCAAACTTGATTATCTGATCCTGTAAGAATGTAAAACCCTCTCATTTCTAATTAATAATAAAATTATATCTGAATACATAAATAAGTCAATCACGTACGTAATGTTTAAAGAAATTATTATTTAGTTAATAAAAGTACGCCCTACCTCTTGGGAATAAGTTCATTATCACCAGATCCTCTTCGAATACGCCTGCAATATTTAATCGGCAGAAAAAATATTTGATGAACAGTTTCGCATGTCTAAGCCAATATTTTGATTTGCCATGATCAGCACGCCGTATATTTTTAGCTTTCTGTTATACTCTTCTCTAACGACAGGACGAGTCACAGCTGGTAAGTAAGGATTAATTAATTTGCTTTATTTCCGCTATTATTTATTTGCTTTTTTTTTCAAAATTGCTTCAAGTATTATTCTTTTTTGTGACATCTTCCTAAAGCGCTCTGACCTTTCCTGAAACGCAAGTAAAGAATTTCCGAATCGACTTTAGAATCAGTTGCATTCATTTGAAAATTTAAACAAAGTCTACAAAGTCTAAAACACAAAAGAAAAGAAAATCAAGAGACTCGAGTGCTGTGTAACAATACAAGAAAAAGTTCTGGTTTTTATTATCCCAAAAAAAAGTCATAAAACTAAAATATTTTTGAGTATTGACTCGTGAGGGGCATGATTTCTGATAGTCAGAGGACTCGTGAGGGGCTTGATTTCTGATAGTAAAAGATTAAATCTTTATAAAGAAGAAATTATCCAAGGAAATACAGGGACATCAGAAATGATTTCAAACCACGTGACCCCGCCGTATAGGCAACACATCGTGTTCTATTGGTAACAATGCAGTACTTTGTGTTAAATCGTTAAACACAACAGAACACCTGCAACCACGAACGTCAATGATAAATACTCGCCAATTTGAACGACGACTTCATTTTTCTCAGTGTTGCCACTTCTAAGAATACGAAACCTAATTCAAATTGGTCACGTGGCATGGGTTGATATCATTTCTGATGTCACTGTAAATATATGTTTTCCCCTTACTCTGTATAATGCAATATTTTAAACGTTATAATTCAATCACATCGATTTATTTTTATACTGTTGCAGAATGTATACCGGCAAGTAAAACAATCACCGAAGCAGGTAAGCTTCGTTAGCCATTAAATATACAGAGTGATCATAGTAATTTGTACAGTTCTTTTATTTTAATATTTGCTCCTTCGCTAATAACTTTTTCAATTAAGTCTTCCCATTAAAACTGGCAATTATTTTATTTCCCATGTACTTAACACATCTTTCTTTCAAATGTCATTAAAAGCGATTCTCATACATTATGAAAATAAAAGGACAAGACTTAGCTACAGTCAACTGACTGATCATAGTTAAAAAAATTCTAAAACATTAATATTACAGATTACTATTGGAAGGATTATTTTGGAATAATTCCCGATGATGCCGTGGAAGGTGGTTTTGATAATGCCGGAAACCGTACGTACATAGGACAGGCTCTAAGCAGTTCTGGACATTCACTCCTACCGGGCATCATCAAACCAGGACAACTAAGAATAGCAGCATCCAAAGATACAAACACTTCCTACATGAGGGTAAATAAAAAACAACAGATTTTATTTGTTTACAATAAATACTACTAATAAGCAAACCGAATAACGCGTAATCCTTAAGTCTCGTCAACTTTGTAAGCCTTTGGAAATATAAGTGTATTTTTTTAAATATTTGATTAATCAAAATATCACTTGCAGTGATTACAATATCTTGTCACTTTTATAGAAGCTGAAGTGTTATTCGTAGCTTCATACTTATACAGGGACATCAGAAATTGTTTCAACCCACGTGAGCCCGCCGTATAGGCAACACATTGTACTCTGTTGGAACAATGCTTTGTGTTTAATCGTTGGAAGAGATAATGCCTGCGATTTTACATAGGCATCTCGTTAAACACAACAGATTACCTACAGCCACTAACGTCAATTTGAAACAGTGACCAGTGGTGCCATTTCTAAAAAAAAACAAAACCTAATTAAAATTGGTCATGTGGGTTGAAATCATTTCATTTTAACCATATTACAAAGTCGATTCATATTACACAATTGAATTTCACACTTACTAGGTCTATGGGTTTTTATGATCGAACATTATTTTCCAACATTAATCAATCAAAGTATAAGATGACGTGAATTTTTATAGATCTTATGCAGCAGATACAAGAAACTCGAATGGAAACACATCAGAAATATTTACAACAGCAACCTTGTAAATGCAGCGGAATTGGTGGTTGGGGGTATAGAAGAAGGGATGCTCGTTTACATTGGCAGGACTATGTTCCAACGTCAACTCTTAATAGGGAGAGTCAACGTTATTCCGCAGGAAGAAGGCCTGAAACTCCTGAATGAACATGGAGAGGAAGAAAGTTTTAGCCAGTTTGAAATACTGACATACTTTTAATAACCTAACAGTAATTAATGGACATTTAAGTTTTGGAGTTTACATTAAGCATATTAATGACAGTTGAAATCTGATTAGTTATGCCTAAAGAATTTGTTTACTTATATGTAAAATATGAGCAAATAAAAATCAGATTAGAGTAGGCAGTGCAAAGAAAATGTATATCTGTAATTAATTACCTGAATTAATTAATGTAATACATTTATGGACTGTCAAATTTATTGACTTTTATCTAATCACATACTTGCATTTTCTTTGCACCGCTTGCTCTAATCTGATTTTTATTTGCTCACAGTTTATATACTACACATGTAAATGGGTAAATTTAATATTTTGTTTTGAGTGCACATTTTGAGCAAGAGAGTTTGTGAACCGCAAAAAATCGACGTTATGCGAGTAAACAACTTGAAGGTCATGTACTTGTAGTGCGAGAGCTTAACAAACGGAATCGGATCGTCAGCATAATTAATTACGTGTTTTACTATTAATTAAAAACAAACTGTTTATTAAAAATAACAGTGACTCTAATGTCAGGTTTATGATTACTATTATTTACATTGACCCGTATTCTCAACCTATATTTATTTCCCAGGGCAACGCTTGTACGTCACTCTCTTACAAATTAAATTGACATAAAACTATTATCATTTCTTGTTTATTTTAACCATGACTTTAATTTAATACGACTTTAATCATAATATATCAAAATACGGGCCATTATAAGTATTTATTGTTCTCGTAGGATAGAATAGTTATGTATCGTATTTTCTCTATCAAGGAATATAGGCCCAAAGACTATGGCAATCAATGCCCTAGAGACTTGGAAAACAACAACAACAACATAGAGGCATTACTTTTCAATAGACCCTCGTATTTAAAAATGAATACATACAAGAAACGTACATGATTTCAAATACCAACGCTGTAAAACCGACCTCCAAGCAATTTTGGCAGCGAGAAGCGAGCCTGAAAAGTGTAACTATCCTGTTCCGCAACAAACCAAAAAATTCCCAAGTATTAATAATTTTATTAATAAGTACTATTTTCTATGAGGAGAGACGAGAATGTTAATAGCAGAGTTTACAACCGATGAGTGCAAAATGCGTATAAATTAACTAGTTACAGGATCGCCTCAAGTGTGATTAATTATTTCGTGTTTATTATTTTATTAGTGAGCTTAAATTCTATGAGTTCTGCAATAACTAAATGATAAAAAATTATGATAATTTTTGTAAATTTTTCCTAGTTGCGGTATAACCATGTTTTAGCAAGCAATAGGGCCTATTCTGTAACTTATTAACAGGCTGTTAAAATTGAAGGGTATGTTAAAATTCAAAATAGAGTCTTATGATTGGCTGTTACCTCGGTAACGAAATTTAACAACCCTTTAAATTTAACGTCTTCGATCCAGAATAAGCCCTAATAATCCACAAACTTCAAAAACAATAATCTGTCAACAGAATAATTTGATTACGGCGATTTGCAAGTGTTTTGTTTCTTAAAGCACAGGTACCTAAGATGATTTTGTAAAAATCAAAATATCTTCTTTATTTATTAATTTACGAAAAAATGACAAACGACAATTTTAATTAAGAATTTTATTCTCTATCCGTTGGTAAAGTAATATATTGGGCATTCCATTTAAAAAATTGTATTTTTAACTTTATCTCATAAACGTGACTTTCTATTGTTTTTTTTATGCGTCATTGTGGTCTGCGTAACAAGTACCTACTACATACTAGTCTGCTAATTTAACCAACTTTGTAGCTTTTATAATAATGAAGTCAGCATCCTTAAAAAAAAACCCAGATCATTATTAAAAAAAAAAATTAGCTCGGAATACCCTAATGACTATGACATTAGGGGCCAGTTTACAGAAAATTTAATTGCAATCAAATTTTAATGACGTTGTTAATTTGACAGTTCGCAATGTAATTCTTATGGCAACTTAATCGTGATTACTTTAATTCGAAATTAAATATTTGATTTGCTTTCTGTAAACCCACCCTACATAGAGCAGAGCTATTGTTCAATTATGATTTTGATCTTCCTATTATTAAAATTGTTAAATACATGAAAATAAAAACAAGAATTTTTTTTTTCCTTTGTAATATTTGCAAACAGTTATTGTAATTAATTATTCTGTAAATAAACAAAAACATCAGAAAGTAGCTCGCATGTTCAAATCTGTTGAATTAAAAAATTATTAGGGGAAAGTTGGACCGGCTCCTAAATTGGACCGCTTTTGAATAAATAAAAATAAACTAGAAACTTTAATAACAGTAAGCACTACATATACCTCAGATGATACTGTATTAAACAACGTTTCTGCAAGTATTTTTTTAATACCGGTAGATACTTCTAGTTGGTTTTAATTTAAATTGAATTGAAGTGGTCCAATTTAGGAGCCGGTTCAAATTACGCAACTTTCCCCTAAGTCAGTCTATATGTTATTCATTCAATAAGGTTTTCTGCCTACTGAAAATTCGCCGAACCTATTAAAATGCGCAGTAGTAATTGTCATAAATTACTGCTTTTGTTTAAACGGAGGTCAGATTCACGTCAGATTCTCTTCCTATGATTAATTTAATAACGTGTTTATTCTCATGGCAACGTTCGTCCGTCTCTCTCTTACACATTAAATTGACATAAAGCTATATCGATTCTTGTTTATTTGAAATGTCAAATGCGACTTTAGTCATATATGAGAATACGGGCCAAGTGGGTCTTATCCGGTACGCGCAATTTTTTAGTTCAAATGTCTCACCGCTGGCACCACTTACCCAAAAATCGGAAGCGAATTATATCCAAAACGTCATTTTTAATTCGTGTCAAGTTAATGCGGCAAATGCAGTTGTATTTTCTTGCTCGAATATAATTTGCTTCTGATTCTTTCTTTCGTTATTTATGTTTCTGGTTTGGGTAACTAGCGCCACAACGGAGAAAATTTGCGTTAAATAAAGAATGGCACAGGCACAGACTGGTTAGAAGCTTTGTCTCGTAAAATCCAGTAGCTGGCGTAGCTGGTGTTTCTGAGAAATATGTTATACCAGTAGGGATGTTAAACGTAATGTAAATTCGGTTTCTTGAACCGGTTCTTTTACGACATTGAGCGGCAACCAAAATTGTAGAACGGTTCACATCCTTGCTTACCAAAGAGCGTATGCTAATTAATTGCACACTCAACGGCATTCAAAACAATGATAAACTTTGCTTAGTTTTGTGAAAGTTATTGAAATAGAAAATTACAATGTTGCGTCTTATGTTTTATCGCAGTTTACTTTTGTGCTGCATATTCGTTGCCTTCACCTTTTCAGATGGTAAATATAATTTAAGTATTTAAATATTCACAATCAAGGAACATGTGCAGATTTAAAGATTACATTAAAAGAGTACCTATTAATTAAAATTTATTACCTAATTTCATTTTTGTTTTTTTTTTCAGAATGTCCAGCCCCAGCCCCTGATTCCAATTCTTGTACTTCAACACCAGGTTAAGAATTTTTTTAAATGTTTTTATGATTAATAATGTTTACAACACAAGAAATGCATTTTTTTTTTAGCTTACTACTGGAGAGATTACTTAGGTGTTATACCTCACGATGCTATAAGAGGTGGACATGACGAAACGGGTAACATCACGTACATAGGACAAGTTTTATCTCCAAACACCAACGGCATTTTGGTAGCTATTATATATCCTGGTAAATGTGAAGCACTAAGCACAGCCGGTCTTAAGAAATTTACCCATTCAAAATATGTGAAGGTACGATAACGTTTGTTGTTTAACGAAGTCCACTTCTCATTTGATTTCAGATTCTTTGCAGTAAAGAAAGGAAAAAATTTGAATGGAAGCATATTCACGTTAAATACATGAATTTGCTGTCGGATTATCATATGGTTGTCGGAGGCATCGAATCTGACCTACCGCTATATGTCGGGAGGGCTTTTTTTGAAGGGCAGCTAATGGTGGGGAAAGTTTTTGATGATAGTTACTGGGCCAGAGGACTCAGACTGCCGATGAAAAGTGGAGGTGAATTTCAAATTGTCTCCTTTGAAATACTAGTCTATCCCCGACGGTGTAAGAATTAAAATTATAAATTGATTTCCGAATGCTGATTTAAATTTCCAAAAGTTTTGGTTAAATGCGAAAAGTATTAGAATTGACATCACATGCTTCTACCTGAAAACAAATTAATTTGCTCCTGCTCTTATGTATTATACATCGATTAACATTATAAAAGAACAATTTTATTAACTGCAGTAATTAATTTGTGCCTTACATTTATCAGTTAAGACGTTATAATGTGCATTTTCTCTTTAGTATTTGGTTGATTAAAATATTTCTTCCAGTTGACATTATCTTTTTAATTACATTCCACTTACAGATTGATACGTCATATACGAATGGTAAGTGCAGAAAATTTCAAGAGATCAGGTAAATTTAGCATACGAAAAAAAAATTAAAACTTTATTATATCTACACTGCTAGTCTAAAATAAGATAGAAAATTCAAACAAAAACCAAATAAACACAAAAAAATACTAACTTTTGAAATATAAATAATTAACTTTAGAATATCCGCTAGGTGGCGCTGTGCGCTGACTTCAAAATCTTGTTTTAAATGGTAGATTAATCAAATGATTGCAAGAAAAGTGATATCCTTTTGGAGAACAAAATCTTGCAACAGTGCAAACATGTATTGGAATCACACACCACTAAGCAATCGTTTTATTATAATTTTGTATTATGATTTGAGTAGATCATGACCTTCTAAATGAATAACGAGTTCTATCTGGCCTGGGCAAAAGTGCAGTTCAAGCGTGCTCTGCCAAGCACTGGTTACCGGGCACTTTTTTAACCTAAAACATTGACAACTGTCACATGCAGCGTTGCCAACAAGTGCGGAACGAGAAAATCCAGACAGTCATTTAAAAAAAGCTAAAAATGGCTAAACAGTAAATAAAAAGTAAAACGATGCCCCGCAGGCGAAAATTTTCGGAATTTGGTAATCCTGTGTTTTAGGTACCTATTAATACGCATGCGCCAGCAAAAATTTTTGTTACTTATTTTAAATGAACGCCAATTAACTAATCTTCATAAATTGAATTACTTTGCTCTGCAATTTGAATCTGACAATGCCTCGAAAATTCAGCCTGAAACGCACCTGCCGACGCATGCGCATTAATAGGTACCTAAAACACAGGATTACCCGAAATTGATTTATTTTTAACAAAATATTTACCCATTTTTTCCAATTTTCAATATTTTTAAATTTTAATTCGTATTACTGAAAATTGTTGAATTTTATTTTTTTGTCGTCAGACCGTATTTCTTCATTTTCTGTCCAATGAAGGTATCTTTCAATTTCAAATTATTACGACAATAGCTGCTGACGAAGATTATGAATCGAAACCGGTTGCCAAATTAAAATTAGGAAGTACTCTTCATATGAATTCAACAATTAGACATAATAGAAGAGTGGAAATCAAAAGGGTCTAAGTGCCATTTCCAGAAAATTTCAGGCAACGCCTGTTTAGGGGTCTGTGTCATTTTTTTTTAAATGTGTAACAATGTATTTAGTTCATTTATTCTTGTTTTCTTTACTTAATAAAACTTTTTCAAGAAAGATTTTAATTTTATTTTATGTTCTAGATCTAGACATATTTTATGTAGGATCTCAGTGCTTGTGAATTTCCACTCTTCAATTATGGATAATCAACAAGATCAATTTTTTTTGCAAATTTGTCAAATTAGCATTGGTAGGTACCAATAATTTTTCTGTATGGCTGTGGAATCTGGGAAAAAGCTAGAAGAAGTCAAATAATTTCTGAAAACAGCTAAATTTGCCGCCAGCCGTCAGATGAAATTTTACCCATTTTACGACTCTCGAAAAGACCAGATCTAGCCGTAAAATAGCTGTGTTGGCAACACTGGTCACATGTGAATCAGTGCTGCCAAACATAGTGAAATATCGCCCCATGTGGGAAAAATCGATAATCAGTATAAGAGAAGTGGTGTTTTTGGCTCAAAATGTGGCGATTTCTTGATATTTTGATATAAAAGTCACATACTTCTTACATAGATAAAATGTATTACACTCATAAAAGCGATTTTTTCGATTAATGTCTTGTCGGACATGCAGGGCACTGTTTTTAGATGGTTTTTACCGTTTTTAATGTCTGTCTATTCGCGTCTTTGAACGAAAGAGTCGCCGCGGGTGGAATTATGCGGAAACTGCGAACTGATCATGAAAAAACACGTGTGTCGTAACAGTTGTAGCTGCGAGCTATTAAGAAGGGAGTCAAATCAGTGAAAAAGTGTTTTATTTACGCTTATGGCGTCGTATAAATTGTAATATGTTGTGTACCGCAGTGTAAAAATCGCAAAAAACTGTGTATCCCTACCTTTTTAACACAAAAATGGCGGAGAAGTGATCATATACAGCGGCATCTAGCGGAGATAAAAAACGCCAATAGGTTATTCGAATTCGCACAAAAACAGTCGTAGAACAGTCAGGAGCATGCGCATAACAAAGAAGACGTTCGGTTTTTGTCAGAACAGTCACGGATTAAGTTATGTTAGGTAATGCTTTTGTTTTTCTTAGGACAGTTCAGAACTGTTCTGGAACCGTTCTAAACAGTATTTGCTCCGAAATGCAGACGATTGAGAACTGGTTCTGAGGCGCCTACGCATTTTGAATTTAATACAGCTGCGTTGGTAATTTTCAAGAGTTAGCAGAAGTAATTCATTTCCACACAAGAACTATGTAGAGAATATAGTAGAAGAGATGTCGAATTTATAGAATATTTTAGGAAATGATAATGTAAAAGTTGGCGTATCTAGCTTCGCCGAATTGTACCGTTTCGGAGCTACAAGGAGTTTTTCGAAATCCTGCAATTTCTAAAAACCATCGTAGCTCTTTTGTTTATGAATTTTTGATTGTGTAAAAACTTTGTTATAAGCACTTTTTGGTGTAGAATTCATTGCTCTTAATTACAATTATCTGAACCGCATAGATTTCGAGATTGGTGGCTAAATACAACGCCTTCTCCTTCATAACTTCAGCTAGTTAAGTGATCTGTTGTATCTTCTTTCAAAACTTCAGTTAATTAAGTGATTTGTTGTATCTTCTTTCAAAACTTCAGCTAGTTAAGTGATCTGTTGTATCTTCTTTCAAAACTAATCTTGTGGTCGCTCTCCTTCTTAACAAGGCGAGCTAGAGGTAGGATTGCTAAATTTCAAAAAGCTCAAAGTAGGACAACGATCCCCATTTTTATTACAAATTCAATAAAGGTACATATTTTTTAGGTAAGTGTATCTTCATAAAAATTTGATAGGGTTACATAAGAATTTATTTTTTTTAAATAAATGCATTTTAGAAATTAAAAAGAAAAGTTGTATCTACCTACCTAATATTTTAATTAATTATTACATAATTAATTTTAAATGAAACAAAATAATTTGTTCTGATAGGACAAATATTTAGTAACCAATTTGCTGACCAATGAGCCACCACACACAAAGCAGCCAAATAACGCTTTTAGTGTAAAATGTGAACGTTTGTTGCAAGTACGTTTTGATTGCAATGTAAACCTCAACCTTCATCTGGTTAGCTATTTCGACCCTAATTGGGGCCTCATCAGCAGAATTTTTTGTCAAGACTAATAAGAACTGAACGCGCGATATCGCGCACTAACCTGTTCAATATTCAGTATAAATTGATTAATTTAAAAATTCACGTTTCTGATTAGTTTTGTTTTGCAGTGGAGAACCAATCAAATACTTTGTATTAGTTATAAATACCCAAGCGCTGTGTGTAACAAACAGAAGCAGTGTTAAAAATTTAGCGGTTTTACCACTAGATCTATTAATTAAAATTGTGCTGCAATTAATATCGCTTCGCGGTACCACGACAGCGCAAACCTATCACCTATCACGGAAATTGCCAGCTTCAGGCGAAAGACGTGTCATGCATGCCGCATGCTGGAGAAACTGCTATTTTCAAATAGCAGTAGCAATTTGTTACTGTTACCAAAAAAAGCAATTTAAAATAACCAGCTATTTATTAACAGGCATTTACAGCGTTTTCGATTCATCTGCACTGGTTGCACTCAGTGTATTTGCATCTTCTTCTAACCTCATGTAATAACACGAGATGAAGATATTCTCAGTGCGCACTAGTGCGGTCAATCGAAAACGCTGTTAGATTTACCTTAAACCAAGGGGAACATACGGCATGGGTGAATGCAATTACATTTGACGGAAGTTACCACTTTGCGATAGGCCAGTTTCTGCAATATGGCGGTTTATTGGCATGCGTAGTGACAAACTAATGGCTGGATTTTGTATTTATATCTGAGTGTAGTAAGGTTTCTTTGGCGAGTAACCGGTTATGTGCGGTGAAATAAGTAACCACTCCATTTTTGTGAGTTACCAATAATTGTTGATATGACGTCACATACATTACTTACTGTTACTGTTTTCCGAACCCGGTCAAAGAGTTGGCGAACATAGCTATCTCTCTCTTATTCAATTAATTTTCTCAACTGTTGTATCTGTCAATGCGTGTTAACCTCGACTACACACTCAACTTTTTATTTATTTAAAAGTGAATGATTTTTAGGTTAGTTTTGGAATTTTTCGATGTTCAGTAGCACATCAAGCGTATTGTAAGTAAGCTTCTTAGTTGTTTCAAGTAGTACTTTCAGTCAAGGAACTTCAGTGTATAGAATACAATTGGCATTTCTCGATTCTTATTTAGTTAAACTGAAGGTAGTAAGTGTGTTTTAAACAATAATAAACTGTTGGTTTGTGGACGTTCCAGAATTTCGTAAAACGCTTGTGTGTGCCTATGACTTACCGCGACCAGGGCTGGATTCGTAAAGTCTCCAAGGGTAATGCTAGGAGTGAGTAAAATGAAAAGCGAAATATTCAAAATCATTTATATGAGAGAGAAAGAATATTACTCAGGAGAACCCAAGAGAGTTTACGAACACACTCCAGGTTAGGCGAGAAACAGAGAAAAAAAAAAACAAAAGAACAACAATGCATTTCAATTTAATCAAGCGCAGGCGAGCCATCTCACGACAACCATCTAGAAATAACGTGGTTTTAATCTCTGCTTAAAAATACATAGCACGTTCCTCTGTTAGGCCCGTGTGACACCATGTAAGATTTGATATAAAATCTTACACAATTACACCGATGAATTCATCAATTGCTTTTAAATGGGCGTTTCTTAATTCAGCATTTTGTGTGTTGGATGCGGTGTGATGAAAAAGATTGAACAGAAAACCATCTTTGTCAGATTACAATGGATTTATGGTAGTATGAACATTAAGAACGCCGACACGAGCTGTTCCTACTGATTGATGAGTATACTGTCATTGCCATCTTAATACTAGTCCAGGCCTTTAGGCAGCAAATGTTTTCAGCTGTGACGTCACGGTAAAGGGGTAACTGTCAAGCACATAAATTTATTTCACTTAAAAATTTCAAGCTTATTTAATAAAAATGTAAGTTTTCTTTAATTTATATTACTTTTCTTAACACTACGCGTCTGTAGTTTACACATATCCCTGCGTTAATGTTAAGAATAATGTGTTTATATGAGTTTTAAAAATAAGGTTAAGCGTAATTTAGTCACCGTTTTCTAAGTGTCAGCACACAGTGATTCCCTGAACGAAGTTCTGTCTCACATGCTTGACTTACTACATGGGCGAGTTAAATAAACGGTCAATCCCGTCAATTTGCACAAAATCGTCAAGTCAAAGGTCAAAATAAACTACCTAACCAATCATCGACTGGAAAAATTGAATACTGACTCAACCGGTAAATTTAAATTATGCTCCCACCACTTTTTTGATAGTGCTGAGGAACTCAGCCTACAATTTATAGCAGAGTAAATATCTCAGCGGCTTTCTTTCAGCGGTCTGTCAGCTTGTTCATTCAGGGAAATTGCTTTCTTAGCCTCCCAGCCGCTGAGCGTCCCTGAATGTGCCCATTACCAACTACATTTTCTTCCAAGGCTAACTCGAAGTACTTTTTGTTGAAGACCCGATACCTACATACTTAAAATTATAATGAGCGGGGAAATCCGAGGAATTATATTTTCCAAGATTATCGGTTAGCGAATGCTTGTTTTTAAAGTGCATGTATCGAATCGGTCAGTGGTGTCGTAAAAATTAGTGGTTAGCATGCGAGTAAAAAGCAACTAATTTGTAGGTAACGGAGAAATTGAAATGGTATGCGCTTCTCCCAACGCACACGCCTCTGACCGTTAACCTTGAAAAATGAATCCTCCTGCCCATCTAATTTACAAATTCAACAGCAACCAGCGACCACTGCGATCGACAACGGCATCCAAAACCGATGATAAACTTTTATAGTCATGCATTAGTTTTGTGAAAGTTGAAATAGAAATTAAAATGTTGCATCCTTTGTGTTATTTCAGTTTACTTTTGTGGTGCATATTCGTCGCAGTCCCTTTTTCAAACGGTGAGTATAATTTAAGTATTTCAAATATTCACAATCTAGAAACATGTGCAAACTTAAAGTTTACGTTAAAAAAGTAGGTATTAAATTTATTACCTAATTAAATTTTTGTTAATTTTTTCAGAATGTGTAGCCCCTGATTCATGTTCTTCAGCATCAGGTTGAGTTTCCATCTTTTTTTTAAATATTTTGCAATTAATTAATAAAAATACAACAAAGAAAAATGCATTTCTTCTTTCAGCTTACTACTGGAAAGATTACACAGGTACTGTACCTCACGATGCTATAGAAGGTGGAAAAGATGAGCAAGGTAACACCACATACATAGGACAAGTTATATCCCCAAACACCAAGGGCATTTTGATAGCCGTTATATATCCTGGTAAATGTGAAGCAGTGAGCACAGCTGCTCTTCTGAGATTTACCCATTCAAAATATGTGAAGGTACAATAACGTTCCTTACTTAACGAAAATCATCTTCTTATGTATTTCATTTCAGATTCTTTGCAGTTCAAAAAGGCACAAATTTGAATGGAAGCAAATTGATGTTAAAGACATGCTGAATTTGCAGAAGGATTTTCATTTAGTTGTCGGAGGCATCGAATCTGACCTACCTCTATATGTCGGAAGGGGTCCTCTTGAAGGGCAGATACTAGTGGGGAAAGTTTTTGATGATAGTTACTGGGCCAGAGGACTCAGACTACCACTGACAAATGGAACTGAATATGGAACTCTCTCTTTTGAAGTGCTAGTTTACCCCCGACGTTGTGTGAATTAAATTGATAAAATGATTTCGGAATGTTTACTTAAATTTCCCAAACTACGAAAAATATTAGAACTGACATCACATCTTTATTTTCATGCTGAATATGGATGTGCCCTGCTTCTGCCTGAAAGCAGATTATATTGCTCAACAGATGAAGTGGATACTAAAACAACTTGTGGTGTGACCTACATACTATAAATGCAATTTAGCATGTATGGGATTATCTCGCAGGTCAGCTAAGAGAATGTAGGAAGGAACCATACACAATTTTTAATGGATTTTAAGACAACAATAAAATATTTAACAATTTATTCAAAACTGCATATTAAATAATATTATTTAATTACATAATGGTGCAGCTATTTTTATTTTTGTCTCATTTAATCTTAGGGCCAAATTCTGAAACATCATTCTACTCAACTCACAGCCAAATTGACAGTTTTAAGTGAAATGACCTTTTGACTGTCTACTTAACGTAAATCTCTGATGATACTGACCATAAACTTGATTATTTGAATAAATATAAAAGCATTCCTCAATATAAAATACCGCCGAGTTTGAGTATGAGTCGAAAATGAGTGAAGTCTTAGAATTTGGCCATTACAAATTTTTAAGTCGTTTTTAAGTGTCTGTTGAGTAGTATAATTTACTCTTGCCCTTGGATACAACAATTAACATTATAAGAGGACGAATTTATTAATTGCAATAATTAATTTGAGCTTTACAATATCGGTTAGGACGTTGCAGTGTATTTTCTTTTCAATATTTTATTGATTATTAAAAGTCTGTTTCAACTTACATTATCTTTTTAATGAAAAGTTTTAATCGCGACATCCTGCGATCGCTTTTTGACCTAACATTGCAATAAGATTGACAGTTTGCTATTATACATAATAAGCCATCCCATACAAGGCGGCCTTGCGTGCTGTCAAAACATAATTAAAGTTTTAAAAATTTTGTTGCAAGTCGGTCTTGATTGCTGTGGATTCTGCTGTTTCGGCTGATGAGGCTCCAATTAGGGTCGAAACAACTTTACAGAGGATGCTTGATGAATCCACTGCAAACAAAACCGACTAGCAACAAAATTTTTATTACCTTTTTAATTATATTCCACTTCATTCATTACATCATATATTAATAATCGTAAATACCATGATGCAACACATTTTTAGATATTCGACTGTCTCACTTTCGTTCAATTATGCGCAAGACATCATGCGGAGAGTAAACACCCACTTTACAGTGTTGCCAGAGGTAGTACTTTGGTACCATTTTGGTACTTTCACAAGTTATTAGTACCAAGGTACTACCGTGTCCATTTTGATACTTTTTTATTCAAGCTCAATTTCACCTAATTTTCTTTACTCTCACTATTATTATTTTTTAATTAAAATAAACATTGCCTGCGTTCAGCCTGGCAGAAAGCTACGTAACGTACCGTGACGTCACATATATACGTTCAAGCCGAAGCTAAACTTCTGCTAAGGGAGAATGATAAACCTAGCAGCCGCCATGTTTTAAATCGCTTTTTAAAAAGCTCCGTCGACAGCTCTATCTCTAGCTGTAGCGTTGTTCTGTTAGGTTATGTTTAAAGTTCGGCATGGAAATGTCACGCTTGCGCGATAGTAATTACATTAAAGCGGCTAGCGGGTGCCAGCAACGTCGTTGAAACAGCATTTATCATTTAGTGTTAGTCGTGCCTGGTATTTTCGGTTTTTGGTATTCCATTTTATTTAGAGTACACTTATCTTTTTGCAGTATTATCTTAACACTCGATTGAATTTCTTTTTAATGACATGCATTTAATTTATTATTATTTATGTCATGGCCTTCTAAATGAAAAGCGAGTTCTATCTGGCCTGCGCAAAAGTGCAGTTCAGGCGTGCTCCGCCATGCACTGCTTACAGGGCGCTTTCTTAACCTAAAATCTTGACAGTTCTGTCACATGTGAATGGTGGATGAGTTCGTGTAAGAACATTTAATGTTATTGCTGTAAAAATTTGAGCATACTGGATATTATTTACGTTGGAATAAGGTGGAATATTTATGTCCAATTTCGACAACTTAAGTTAGCATTAAACTATTACGGTTTTAGATGAAAATCTTACCTGCATATAAAGCTGCATATACTCAGAATTTCTGTGGTAAGTTACAACATGTATAATAAAGTTTTTTTTTCTCATTGTGCGTAATTATCAACGCCTTTTTTAACACGTTTTGCATTATCAAAAGTCGAAACTCTTTTATGTAACTTGTAATTATCTATTCATAACACAAAAGCTTTTTAAAGTGCCAGTCTTTCCTTATTTCGCAAGCGTACTTCACTCCGATGAGATCAAATGATTTGTGCATGAATCTATAAAATTTATACCACATAAATTATCTTGTATTACGGTAATTACAATATTAATTAATTTTGCGTGAACTCACTTTGATTGACACTAATGACAGTGCACTTCACTCATTGCTGTCAGTGCCCCATAACCAGCGCCAAAGTGTCGACTTTTGGCGTTTTCTCGAGCACAAAAATTCAATGTAAATTTTTCAAAACGCCCAGGCCAGTTAGAACTCGCTTTTGATTTAGAAGGCCATGATTTATGTATATCATCTGTTTCTGTTCCTGATGCTGGAAATGACGCTTATGGTTACGGCGGACTCAGAACGCGCTTTGCACTTGCCTAACATTGACCTTGACACCACTCTGCTTGGTTTAGTTATGTTTGAGCATTCTGTCTAACAGAATCCAACCTTCGAAGCGGCTGCATGTTTTTCTACAGCGTTGACGTTAGACGACAGCGACTGCAGAAAATTGCAGCCAAAATTTTTCGCTGACCGCTGTTAAAGCGCTTTCGAGGAACAAATTTGTAGGTTATATTTTTAAATACGTTTTGTACCAGAGTGTTGTTTAGTATCACAGGTCTTTTATATGTGTAGGTACTGAAAATTCAGTTAGAGCTGATCATTTTATTTCTTGTAAAGTTGCAATTTTTTTAAATGAGCATTTATTGAAACTTTAAATTAATTTGATAAGGTTAGAGTGACGTCAGTGTTCACTTAAACCGTCTAATACGTTTGCACTGTTTGCAGCAAGTCAGTTGGCGCTTGAAGTCACATTGCCAAAACGCTGATTCCTGTTAGAAATAAGCATTGCCTGTTGATGCTGCGTATTAAAATAAGTTTTCCTATTAACAAATCTTTGTAATAACACAGTTAGTTATGTGTATTAGGGTTCTAATTTGTGCAGGTTCAATTATAAAATCGGAACTAATTGAGAATAACCTGTACATCTGCTGTACACATTAGAATCCTAGGATAAATAACACAGGTTAGTGTTTATCTGAAAATTTGGACCTATGAAAGTAACGGAGCAAAACGAAGAACCCGTTCAGCCAGTTCTCAATTAGCTAATATGCTACAAATTAGCGCTCTGCTACGTAGCAATAGCGACCTGTAAGCGCCATCTTTGGCGGAACGCAGCCATTGTTGCCGACTTGTGTAAAG
Organism: Dorcus hopei; assembly: GCA_033060865.1. NCBI lineage: Eukaryota > Metazoa > Arthropoda > Insecta > Coleoptera > Lucanidae > Dorcus > Dorcus hopei. The sequence goes on from CM065423.1 coordinate 35,521,377, forward strand.
GCAAGTTAATTTTGACTGTCGATTTACATTTACATGGTAACAACTGTGAACATAAACTGATAGTCAAAGTTAACTTGCCTTTATACAAGTGGGCCTGTAATTATCTTCTTTGTATTTAGTTGTTCATATCGGGAGAATTAATCCGTTACTTTAAGAGCGCAATTGTAAAGTGAAATTAACTACATACTCGTAATTACATATTAAAAATTACATTATTAATTATCAAGATCAAGATAATTGCAATAATTATAATAATTATTATTAAGGGCAAGTTGCTCAAACATCGTTCAATTCTGAACTTGGTTCTATCATTACGGCATCATATGCCTTTACAAAAATGTTGCCTTGGTAATACAACCAAGTTCAGAACTAAACCGTGGTTCAAACATTTGAACAACTGGCTTTTGGACTGAATTGACTGTTCATTTAAATCAAAGAATTTTTTAATATTATTGATTGTCCAAAATTAGGTATACAATTGTAACGTACTTCCTAATTTGTTTTAAATTTTAATAAAGCTATCGGTTTTGATATTACATTTTCATGAGGCTGCTATCATCAAAAAATTGTTAGAATTGAAATCAACCCTCATTGGAAACAAAAAGGAGGAATATCAATGATATCATTGTTATTCTTCGTTCTTCTTTTCAACGCTAGCTGATTTCTATTTTAACCACCATTGATATTCCTCTTTTTTTACTTCTTATTCTTTCCAATGATGGTTGATGGTAATTTTAACAATTTTTTTTATTACATCCCCATGTGTATTTTATGATAAAACACATTATAAATACGGCATAAAACACGTACAATACATATTTAAAAAAAAAATGATTATGGAAGCAAATGATTTGAATGCACCCTCGTATAAAACTATCTGCTTATATTTTGAATTAAGTAGTAAAGCAATTAATTTAAAAACTTGTAAGTGATGCAAGTTCTGTAAATATTATTAAAATTAGCACAATCTGTTAAAATGCGTAGTATTTTTTTTAAATAATATCGTAAATTACTGCTTTTATTTAAACTAAGGTCAGAATATTTCTAAGAAACGTGATAAAACTTATCAGAGTTCGTTCTTATACTAATAATTACACGTTCAACAGCATTCAAAACCAATAGTAGACTTACACAAATGATTAGTTTTGTGAAAGTTCTTGAGATAGAAATTACAATGTTACGTCTTTTTTATTATTGCAGTTTACTTTTGTGGTGCATATTCGTAGAATCCGCCTTTTCAGACGGTAAGCATAATTTAAGTATTTAAAATATACCCAATCTAGAAACGTACAAACTTAAAAACTATATGAAAGAAGTGTTTATTAAAAAAAATATTAAGTTAATTATCAAACTTAATTTTTCTTTCCTTTTTTTTCAGAATGTGTAGTTCCTGATTCATGTACTTCAACACCAGGTTGAGTTCATCTTTTTTAAAAATAGTTTTACAATTAAGAATAATATTTACCTACAACAACAAAATGCATTTCTTCTCTTAGCTTACTACTGGAAGGATTATGTAGGTATTGTACCTCACGACGCTATCAAAGGTGGACAAGACGAAGCGGGTAACACCACATACATAGGACAAGTTTTATCCCCGAACACCAACGGCATTTTGACTGCTGTTATATATCCTGGTAAACGTGAAGCATTGAGTACAGCTGCTCTGAAAAGATTTACCCATTCAAAATATGTGAAGGTATAAACAAACACGTTCGTTATTTAACGAAATCCTCTTCTCATCTCATTTCAGATTCTTTGCAGTGCTGAGAGTCAAAAATTTGAATGGAAGCAAATACATGTTAAAGACTTGCATTTGTTGAACGATTTTCACGTAGTTGTCGGAGGCATCGAATCTGACCTACCTCTCTACGTTGGCAGGGCTTTGTTCGAAGGGGAGCTACTAGTGGGGAAAGTTTTTGACGATGGTTACTGGGCCAGAGGACTCAGACTACCAATGAAAGATGGAGGTGAATTTGGAACTCTCACTTTTGAAATACTAGTTTACCCCCGACAGTGTATCAATCACAATGAAAAGACGAAGTCGTAATGCTAATTTAAATTTCGAAAAACTTTGGTTAAACTGCGAAAAATATTAGAATTGAAGTCACATCTTCTATATTTTCAAACTGAATATGGATTATTAATTGCACTAATTAATTTGTGTTTAATAATATTAATTAGGAGTTTAAAGTGTACACATATTTTCTTTTGAGTGTTTGAGTAAAATGTTTGTTCCAACTTATATTATCTTTTTTAATTATAAAGTCTTTTTTGAGAAATAAGAATGTTAATACCAGACTTCGGACATTTTGGAACGTTGTCATGGATACACAATAAATGGGCACTTTTCATTGATTCTCGCATTACGTACCCGTGGTAACGCTCGAAAATGTCCGAAGTCTGGTCATTACATAGAGCAGGTCTGTTGTTCAACCTGTTAACGTCAGTTAAGATTTTGGTCGTCCTATTATTAAAATTGCTAAATCTTACAGGAAAATAAAAACAAGAAATTATTTTGTTACTTCTTTGTTTGTAATATTTGTAAATAATTACACAGTGCGACAGTAAAAATGCAAACCCAAATCAGACCATTTGGACTGATTAGGAATGGTCCCTATTTATCAAAATTGTTTGTCGTTGGGCCGGAGTACGTCAATTTTTTTTTCCGGATCAAAATTAAGTTAGCCTATTTTGAGCCGAGCATCCCAAGAAATTATTATCAAATATAAATGTAAAAAAAAACGTTGCGTCAGACTTCAATTTGGCAAATTGAAGTGTGAGCGTTTTCTTTTACACTTATATGACGACTACAAACAGCAATGGAGCTCCTTCACAAATTATCAAATATGTTTTTCTACCATTTGGAAAATAATTAATATTAAAAGATGTTATGAAATACATTATTAAATATTTAATTTTGGATAAGAACACGAAAAATTCAAAAAGAACGATGATAGTGTTAATAAAAAATCATTTAATTATATTCACGCTTGCATTCGTAGAACCCCGAGAGAGATTAGCCCATTACCGGCCGCTACTCTCTCGCTAGGTGACGACTTCAACCATACTTCAACTCCCACTCTTAAGGTGCAGATAGACATGCGAGAAAACTTGCGCGAATTCTGTCCGATACTAATAGCTGCTTTCCATTTACATATTAAGTAAGGAAAAATTATCTGATGTACGGTATTCAGCCTCACTTTACATCAATAGCGTTTACACGTTTGGCGCAAAATGTCACATTCAAATCAAAGATACATGCAGGTTATAAAAAACGAACTCAGGCAAGTGAGGACGAACAAAAGTAAGCTCACGAAGACGAAAGGGGGGCGGTAAATTCCTCAGATCATTTTCCTCAGCAATTGTAAATGTAACACCCAAATGAGTGAGGTGAGGTGATGTTATCTGATAAATAGGGTAAAAGGAAAACAGCTAATGTCGCTAATGCAAATAGCATGTAAATAGGATTGTCAGTCGACTCGCTGGAATATCTGCAAGATCTCGCGCGAGATTCTTTCTTGCAAGTCTAAATAGGCATAATTGTTGTTGCCGAAATATCGAAACAAACTGGAAGTTAAGTAATAAATCGCGAAGCTACAATTATGCCTATTTAGACTTGCAAGAAAGAATCTCGCCCGACAAATCAGCGAGTCGACTCGCAACCTTATTTACATTAGCGACATTAGTGTCGGACAGAACTCGCGCAAGTTTTCTCGCATGTCTATCTGCACCTTTACAACAGAGCCTGTATCTTCTAGGAAGCTTTGATCAAACGGATTGCTGGCGTCGCCGGCGAACGTATCGCATAGTTGTGGCCGTAGATAGAGAAAGATATATATTTTTTGCACGAAAACAGCGCCATCTCGAGTCTTTAGTCACGTACTATCTTAATTTTGAATGCAGGTTTCTTTCACTATTTCAAGTACTAATTTAAAATATAATTTTTGAATGTTAGGAAACGGAGAATGCTAAAATATTTTAATAGAACTCCTGTAATATGTGACATTTAAGATAAAGTAATGTAAAACTTAGCGCATTAATTTTTCTGCGTTAAATATCGCGTTCTTGTCCGTTAGAATGCCGTTAGACGTCAACGCAGATGTGCCCGAAGCATAACAAAGAAATAATATTGCAATAATAAATTGTCGGTTCTAACTTCGGCAATTGATTATTACGCAGAGCTCAAGTTCGTGATTTTCATATTAAGGTCGAGTTTCGCACAGTTTTACTGCTTCTCGATCTGTTTATAGTGTCCCTGCTAGTAATTCTTCAACAAGGTTTTTTATATTATGAAAATTAACAAAACCTTTTAAAATGCACAGTATTTTTTAAAAATTTATCATAAATTAGGACGTCGAACATAAAATAGAACCGGTTCTTTTACTGTGGAAAGGTTACGGTTGTGTTTCACATCCCTGCTTACCAAAGTGTGTTCTTATGCTAATTAGAGATGAGGCGGGGAATTATATTTTCCAAGGTTATCGGCTAACAAAATGTTTGCAAAGTGCAATGCTCCGTGTAAATGTATCTGTCGGTCAGCGACGTAAAAATGTTATTACCGACTAGCAAATTACCATTTAATCACATAGCTGACGTATACATATGTATAATTACTGTCACAAGTAACCAGTAGCAAATTAGGTACCATTAAAGACGCACGAAACCATTATTAAGAAAAATAGTTCTTCTGCTATTCTCTGTAAGTTATCGTCTAGCTCTCTCTACATGAAATAAAACGATTTCATCATAAAGTCACCATCCTTTAGACTGCAATAATAATAATAAAATGCGTGAAAATGGGAGAAACGTTTCGATAAAATAAAATTTAAAAATTATGATTGTTGTGTTTTGAATTGTATACTGGGTGCTCAATTTGAACCGTTCACAATCGCTAACTTTTTTTATTCTTAGATAAGGTAGAAATTCGCTTAAATTATTAACAAAGATTCTCTGATGTTCATTTTGATTCTGAATTTTTAATCAAAAAAACAATTGCACTGATAGTTGTCAAAATATTTGTAAGACCTTACGCTTTTTAAACAGCAATGAGTGCTTTTTGTAATTCATCCTCTTTACAGCGATACCAAAATTACTTAAATTTGTTTACAAAATATCACAATAATTCTAAAAAATCATTTCAAGTGAATAGGCCATGTTCATGTATGTATATTTCTTGTCAGTTAAGGGGTGATATAAAAAAATTAATACCTTACAGAAATTTTTCGAAAAAAGATACAGTTCAAAAATACAATTTTATTTTATTTTAATGACAATCTTGAAGTTGAAAACAAAAATAAATAAAAATTAAGTTAGGTTTGCCATTTAAGAAACTTAATGATGACGTCACAGCGAAGAAACAAATGCCGATCGGGAAAAGGCTTTCGCACTAAAATGTCTTTCTAAAATTAAAAATTTACCTATTTCAAAATTTTGCAAAAAAATATTCTTTAAACCTGCGAGTAAAGAATTAACAGGAGGGAGCCCACGGCAGTGGGACAATGCAGTCACATTTGACGGAAGTTACCACTTTCCGATAGGTCAGTTTCTCCAATATGGCGGTTTGTTGACATCCGAAGTCGTAAAATAGTTGCCGGATTTTGTGTTTGTGTCTGAGTGTAGTACGAATTTATGTGTTTTCTGGCAACAGTGATTAGTACATTAGTAGCATATAGAAACGATACATTGTTATAGACTTCACTTAAAAAGTAAATTAATTTTAGGTTACTTTTGAAATGTCTCGATAATCATTGGGGTAGCAAGCGTAATATAAGTAAATGAACTGTGAATTCTTAGTTGTGAATCAGACAGACGATGACGTATAAATGACATAATCCCACTTTTAAACTAATAAAACGTTTATGTTATGATATTACGGTTCAAAAATACAATTTTATTTTAATGATAACCTTGAAGTTGAAAACAAAAATAAATAAAAATTAAGTTAGGTTTGCCATTTAAGAAACTTAATGATGACGTCACAGCGAAGAAACAAATGCCGATCGGGAAAAGGCTTTCGCACTAAAATATGTCTTTCTAAAATTAAAAATTTACCTACTTCAAGATTTTGCAAATAACATTGTTTAAACCTGCGAGTAAAGAATTAACAGGAGGGAGCCTACGGCAGTGGGAGAATGCAGTTACATTTGACGGAAGTTACCACTTTGCTGTAGGTCAGTTTTGTGCAATATAGCGGTTTGTTGACATCCGATGTCGTAAAATAATTGTCGGATTTTGTGTTTGTGTCTGAGTATAGTACGAATTTATGTGTTTTCTGGCAACAGTGATTACTAGCATATAGAAACGATACATTGTTATAGACTTCGCTTAAAAATAAATGAATTTTAGATTACTTTTGGAATTTCTCGATGATCAGTGGGGTAGCAAGCGTAATGTGAGTAAATGAACTGTGAATTGTTAGTTGTGAATCAGCCAGACGATGACATATAAATGACATAATCCCACTTTTAAACTAATAAAACGTCTATGTTATGATATTTGTTGAGTTAGACAATTCAGGCGATGCAAGAAGCAGTACCAGTAAAAGGTAGAATTAACAAATTCAACAATTTCCTTCATTAAGAAAAATGAGGTTGTGCTTGTGATATACGCCAGTTTGTTATGTTTCAAGCAAGGCTGGTTCTCAACTGACAATTCACGGCCAACCAGAGAGACACATTTTTAAAAAGGCACGTTACTTTTATAACAGAACTCCACTGTCTAGAATACAATTGACATTTCTAGGATCTTATTTTATTCAATTTAATAGTCAGTGTTAATAATGGGCGGAAGGATTATATTTTCAATTTCGCGCGATGGGAAAAGCTCACACCATTTCCATTACCTACATTAAGGTTGTGTTCACAAACTATACCTTCCAGCGCACCTTGGGTGTATGTATATAATCGCATTTTTCTCACTCACAATTATCCACTTACTTTGCGTCTCGCTCATCAGTTTTGAGAAGTCTAGTGTTTACGTGATTTCCATAACAACGAGCGAACTTTTCACGCTCCACTTTTAAGTAGAGTGTAGAAAATGTGTTTATTGATATGGAAACACATGCCTGATTGAGTTTTTTATGATTCTTGTGTGAGAAACAAAATGTATAAACTCATTTACGCGAGAGAGACCACAATATTAGCCGAGAGTGACCCTAGAGTGTAATTTATGAACACAACCCTATGTTTTTTACTCGCATATCGCTCACCGATATCCTTGGAAAATGTGATTCTCCCTCTCCTTAATTATAAACAATGATGAATTGTGTGGTTTGTGGTCGTTTCAGAATTTTGTGAAACGTCAATGCGCCAAAGATATACACCAGCCATATTTACTTACAACTTTAGACGAGACACTAGGGGGGTTATTCTCGAACTGAAGAGAAGTGATCGCTCCTCAAAATGACGCATTTCTCGAAAGGTTTGTTTAGGTGTATATGAGAGTCTACATCATTTTGACGTCACTCCCGCAAAACGAACCCTCTTCCTCGTTTCGAGAATAACCCCCCAGGTCTGTTCGTTTGTTCTACACTTTTTGCACCAACTGGTCCTGAGAGAGTAAGATGTATATAATATAATGTAACCTAAAAGAAAAGTATGACAATTCACGACATTACGTTTATTGATTGTTTTAAATGAAAATTACGTAAATGTACGTTAATCACTTTAGATCGAAATAAAATTAAAATTCACAGAGCAAGTGTAACACCGGCAAAGATGTCCTATTTGGTTTACAAAGGTGATGTACAAGTTATGAGCACCTGTCAGTTTAATAGTAGGAGGCGGTTATTAATTTTCTTTATGCAAATTATGACATGTTCTTAAGGAACTGTTGCTTGAAATATACAATTACAAAATTTCCAAGCCCTTAACTACTCATTACGCAGCGTAATTGAAGATTAACCGAAGTAAGGAATGAAAAGTGTACGATACCGCTCGACGTTAAATCCGGTCGTCTGATGCCATAAATTACGACATTTACATCGAAGTCTCGAGAGAGAGCTTTAATCCTACGTGCACGTCGGAACTTTCGCAGTGTTTGACGGTAATAGAACTAGATGACTCTCGTACGGCTTTTCTGTTTACTGCCTATCACCTGCTACAATTTGCCTTGCATAACGTGAATTTGCCTCGTATAACGTGAAACTGCTCCGTATGAGGTGAAACTGCCTCGTACAATGTGAAACTGCCCCGTACAACGCGAAACTGCTCCGTACAACGTGAAACTGCCCCGTACAACGTGTCCTTGTTTAAAAATAAGGGCCTATTAAAACAATTATGATTTTGACTTAGTATTAAAAGGTCACAAGTAATTATTTGTTTTAATGTTATTATTTTACTTTCTTCATGCCATCGTAGAGTATAAGAAGCAATCTAGTCGATGGGACTGACATTAAAGTGTCAGAAGTTTACATCTGTCACATTTTGAGTTCTATCAAAATTCATGTACGTAACTTAATGAAAAAAAAGCATGGCCCTCTAGACTAAAATCTAAAAAGATCATGAGTGGATAATACAATACCTAAATTAAGGCCCGGCATTTCAGTTACAGTTTAACTTTAATCTTCAGTATGTTTCCATAGGAGCAGTTATTGTATTTATAATTGTTACTATGGGAATAAACTAAATAGGTATTAAAATTAAAATGTGACTGAAGTACCGGGCACATATAAAAGAAAAAATATCAAAGTAAATTGCGTATATAATACATAGGTAGTTACTTCTTGTAACTGCAAGATTCTCCTATTTATCAAATAGGATTTTGTTTGCTTTGTGCGGCACGGCATATTAAATTCGTCGATAATTTCTTTACTTTTAAACTACTATCGTCTGCGACTTCTTAGATCAGAATAGATATGTAAAGCAAAATACCTGCGGCAGTATTTTTTGTGGCCATAGCACTTGGGATGTTCCGTGAAGAGACAGGTTTTCCCAAGGGTATTTCCCACCTCAGATCCGCTGTGCCAAACTAATTCCCTCAAACCGTTGTCTGCCTTCCTTATTGCACTTGCGACACTCGTATTTGTCATCTTTGTTTCTTAATTTGGTGACGAGAGGAATGGAAAGGCACGCGGCGGCGTTACCTGATGAGCGTGTTGTTGATCTAGTACCTTTATAAAATACACGTCCAAAAGATCGTTTAAAACCGATGATAAACTTTCATCGGCTATCAGTTTTGTGAAAGATGTTCAGTTAGAAATTACGATGTTGCGTCTGTTGTGTTATTGCAGTTTACTTTTGTGGTGCGCAATCGTTGTGGTCTCCTTTCCAAGCGGTAAGTATTTACAATTTGCAAACTTAAAGATCACAGTAAAAAAGTATTTATTAAATTGGTTAATTTTTACTTTAATTAGTTTTCAATTTTTCATAAAATATTTGTGTAAATTTCCTTTGAATATCACGATTATGACCTTGAAATAAGGCGCATATACACATGTAATTTTTAAGGTATATGACCTTCAAATTTCGCACAAAAACGTTATGTAAAAGTGAATTAAAATTAAGAAAGAAAAATTACTGTTGATGGTATTTACAAAACTAATCTTTTCTTCTCCTTGCGCAGAGACCTCGTGCTAATTTTTCTTTTTAGTATGGGATTTTCTTTGCGTTCATTTTTAAAATTTTTGAAATTATGCTACAGAAAAATTTTGTGAAAAATCGAAAACTAGTTAAAGTAAAAATTTACCATTACATTCCTTATCTAATTTAATTTTTGTTTATTTTTTCCAGAATGTATAGTCCGTGATCCTTGTGCCTCAGCCTCAGGTTAAGAGTCTTTTAAAACTATTTTTAAGATTCCTAATAACTAGAGCTTGGATTATATGCTTTAAAAAATCGTAAAATATACATGAGCAGTTCCAGTGTCACTTACGCGACAATCGTAGCATATTTTTAAAGTTTTATCATTTAATATGTTTTAACTTTTTTAAGAATGACTTTGTTTGAAGCAATTAAACAAAAGTCTAATATTGAAATGTTTGAAAATAATACGTCCTAATTTTCAGTATTCTTTTATTCTATTGGCTACCGGTTTCGGTCTGAGACCATCATCAGGCCAATAACGTCAAAAACGAAAATATATTAATTAAATTCATAAATCACTGGAGAGGAAGAAAAATGTAACTGTGCTGTCAAAATAGATAGATGTGAAGTGTATACACTTCACATATATTTTCGTTTTTGACGTTATTGGCCTGAAAATGGTGTCAGACCGAAACCGGTAGCCAACAGAATAAAAGAATACTGAAAATTAGGACGTATTATTTTCAAACATTTCAACATTACAATACCTAATTAATGGATATGTCACAACAAAAGTCTAATAGTTTAAGTTTAAGATGACATTTATTTTATGAAAGAGTTTGCTAAATTCTAGTAAGTTTTAGATTTTTAATTCAGCATCACTTACGCGACAGCTGTGCAAACTGAGTTAAAGAACGTTTATAAAGTATCTGTATTCTGTTATTACATTGTGTTCCAACATATCTCACTTTGTTTCTCAATCAATTTGTAACATCGGTGCCTTTTGACGATTTAATTATTTTTTAATTTGTTTGTCTTGTCCCCTTTTACATTAATTTTAAACTTATAGCTATCACAACATAAATTTTAACTTATTGTAACTCATGTTACATGCTTTCATTAAATCTACTATGTGCTAATTAAGTCGTTTGCCCTTGAAGATGATCGCCTTATGTGATCGAAACATGTTGGCCTGAATAAACGCCCTGTACTGAACATCGGTCTTCTTAGTAACCTTGACATATACTAAATCGTTTTGATAACGTTTATAAAAACTGTTAATTTCTCTTAAATCATCTAATTGTTTAAGAAACGAATGATACTGTTAGAAGCACAAAATACTAGGCTAATGATATACAGATTTGGAATAAGTCAATCTATTCTCAGCAATAAAACCAACCGAAAAATTTCGTGTCACTTACGAGACATTGTGAAATCAAAAAAGGAAAACAAATTATAGTATTAAAGTTTTATTAAAAAACAATAAATTACAATCAATTAATAATAATTATGTAATAATCTATCCTCTTTTTCACTGAAATCTTTGTCAGAAAATCATAGATTTTCCAGGAATTGCTCTATGTCAATTCTGTATAGTGAATTACACTTTTCCTGATGTACCTCACACAATAAATTTTACGAATGTTAGGAATAGGTAACGAATTTTGACATCCAGAATTTCAAGGATACATTTGACGCCACTAAAAAAATCTTCTAGTTGAATACATCGAGTGTTCGAGAGCATTTAAACAATTTCGACAGATTTGACAGGAGTCAGAAAGCAAATGTCACACTAAAGAGTTTCGAATCAAGCTAAGACTGATTTTTTTTTAATAGCCTCCCCTTATCTAAATAATTTTGAATCACACAGTAGATAAAAAAGAACATTAAAAATACGAGAGAACAATAGGAATGTAATTAATGTATATAAGAGAAAAAGATGCGATTACACGATCAAAATGCTCCCGTAGATATAGTTTATCAACGCAACCCTGCTGTACATAACATACACATGAGTTAGCTCTGCTATTCGAGTTCCTGATCTTCTTTCAGTCCAACCTGTTACACAAAGAATTCCAAGCAAAATTACAAACAATAAATTCCCAAATTCAACAGTCTAAAAAAATTAAGAAAACTTAAAAGGAAGAATTCCTTAAATACTTACGCAAAATGACATTTTGCATATGCATTTATTAAATATTTAATAAAATATGCATTTATGCATTACAAAAAACTTTTAATGTAATTTTAATGTAAATAAAATAATGATATGCAATTTGCATATATTCCAAGCTAATAACGCTTACAACACAAAAAAAAATCATTTCTTCTTTTAGCTCCTTATTACTGGAAAGATTACGTCGGTATTATACCTGACGACGCTATAGAAGGTGGAAGAGATGTGGATGGTAACACCACATACATAGGACAAATTTTATCCCCAACCACCAACGGCATTTTGCCAGCCGTCATTTATCCTGGTAAACATGAAGCAGTAAGCACAGCTGCTCTTCAGAGATTTGCCGATTCAAAATATATAAAGGTACCTACAATGACGTTCGTTATTCAACGAAATCTACTTCTTATTTCATTTCAGATTCTGTGCAGTGCAGAAAAGCAAAAATTTGAATGGAAGGAAACTCACGTTAAAAACCTGCATTTGTTGAAGGATTATCATTTAGTTATTGGAGGCACCGAAACCGGCCAACCTCTCTATGTTGGCAGGTCTTATTTTGAAGGGGAGCTAATGGTGGGGAAAGTTTTTGGAGATGATTACTGGGCCAGAGGACTCAGACTACCAATGAACAATGGAAGTGAATTTGGAACTCTCAATTTTGAAATATTAGTTTACCCCCGACAGTGTAACAGGACTACGACTCCAACTCCGACTACAACTACAACTCCGACTACAGCTCCAACTCCGACTACAACTGCAACACCGACTCCAACTCCGACCCAAAGCAACTCAAACTCAAAGAACATAACTTTGGAAACGGAGCCCTCAACTCAATCAACAACAACATAAGTGTGTGTATGTTTGGAAAAATAAGAATGTCATTACACAGAGCAGGGCTGTTGTTTAACCTGTTAATGTCAACTATGATTTTGGCCTGTGTAGTATTAAAATCGTTAAATACAAGAAAATAAAAACAATAAATTATTTTTTCCTTTTTCGTTCTTATTCTTTGTAAATAGTTACTGTAATTATTTCATAAACAAACACAAATAACAAAAAGGACTTCGCATGTTAAAGCCCGTTGAATAACACTGGCATAAAAGACATTTTAATCTTTTATCAGTACACATATGTAGTAGGTAATAAATCGTGGTAATAGACATTTTTATTATGGAGGCAAAAGATTTGAACGCACCCTTGTATAAAACTTGTAGTTATACAAATATATTTCTGCTTATATTTTGGATTAAGTAGATAAAGCAATTTATTTAAGAAATTTTTAAATGATGCAATATGTAATTCCGAAAATATGATGAAAATTAACACAATCTGTTAAAGTGCGCAGTATTTTTTAATAACATTGCAAATTACTGCTTTTGTTTAAACTGAGGTCAGAATATTTCCGAGAAATATGATAACTTATCGAAGTTGGTTCTTATACTGGCAATCACTCATTCAACAGCACTCAAAACCGACGAGAAGCTTTCATGAACTATTAATTTTTATGAAAGTTGTTGAAATAGAAATTACAATGTTGCGTCTTTTTTGTTATTGCAGTTTACTTTTGTGGTGCGTATCCGTTGCGGTCGCCTTTTCAAACGGTAAGTATAATTTAAGGATTTAAAATATTCACAATCTAGAGACATGAGCATACTTATAGCGTTTTCGAATCACTTGCACTGGTTGCACTCAGTGTATTTGCATCTTCTTTTAACCTCCTGTAATAACACGAGATGAAGATATTCTGAGTGCGCACTGGTGCGGTCAATCGAAAACGCTATTAAAGCGCTTACCCTCATTTCAAAAGTATTTATTAAATTTATTACTTAACTCTATTTTTGTTTTTTTTCCAGAATGTGTAGTCCCTGATTCTTGTACTTCAAAGACAAGTTGAGTTTTCACCCTTTTTTTTTAATGTCAACACAAAAAAATGCTTTTCTTTTTTTAGCTTACTACTGGAGAAATTACGTAGGTGTTGTACCTGACGACGCTATCAAGGGTGGACAAGACGAAGCGGGTAACACCACATACATAGGACAAATTTTATCCCCAAACACCAAGGGCATTTTGACAGCGGTTATATATCCCGGTAAACGTGCAGCAGTTAGTACAGCTGGTCTTAAAAGATTTACCGATTCAAAATATGTGAAGGTACGCATAAACAAACACGTTCGTGACTTAACGAACTCCTCTTCTTATTTCGTTTCAGATTCTTTGCAGCAAAGAAAGGCAAAATTTTTTATGGAAGCAAATTCATGTTAAAGACCTGCACTTGTTGACGGATTTTCATATAGTTGTCGGAGGCATCGAATCTGACCTGCCTCTATACGTCGGGCGGGCTTTCTTTGAAGGGGAGATAATGGTAGGGAAAGTTTTTGATGATAGTTACTGGGCCAGAGGACTCAGACTACCAATGAGAAACGGAAGTGAATTTGGAACTCTCACTTTTGAAATACTACTTTATCCCCGACAGTGTATGAAATACAATAATAAGATAACGTCGTAATGCTGATTTAAATTTAAAAGAAAACTCTGGTTAAACCGGGAGAAATATTAGCATTGACATCACATCTTTATTTTCATACTTCTGTCTGAAAACAAATTAATTTACTCTTGCTCTTAGATGTATTAATTAACATTGTAAAAGAACGAATTTATTAGTTGCACTAATTAATTTGTGCTTTATAAGTATAGCAGTTAGGACGTTACAGTGTACATTTTCTCTTCAGTATTTGGTTGATTAAAATGTTAGTTCCAACTTACATAATCTTTTTACTTATATTCCACTTGAAGATTGTTACATCATATACAAACGGTAAGTAGAGATATTTTGATGAGTTTACCATACGAAAAAAAAAATTACGGGTCCGGGGAAAAAGGGGAAAAACTTTGCTCCTGAAAACAGTTTAATTCTAACGTATCTCCTTTTTCCCCGAACTCGCAGAATTATACTTGATACTTCGTAATGATTAGAAATTCACCCTAAACATATGAAGGGTGCCAAAGAAGTCGTTGAGTTCGTATTATGTTCACTATTAAAAAGTTATCGAAATCATTAGAAAACTTATAATTTTAGATAATTATGTTAGTACATTTTCTCTGAGATGCTGCTAGCGAAAATCAGAAAAATGTCAGCTTTAGTGATATGTGAAATTAAATCAATTTTTTTGAGTACCTACATATGTAGTAACTTCAACGCTTGAAGCTAAAGCGAACTTCGAATTTAACTGTTGTGTAAAAAAAATCTTCTCTCAATAGTGCAAATATTGTTATAATTATAAAATCACATATATATATTATTGGGTAATGTTAAAAATCTGTCAATATGATAAATCAAAACCTTAATAAGAGAAATGGTTTTAAAAGTGTCCGGAAAGAAGTAATTACAAATTTGTTATTTTGAACTGACAAAACCTAGTTTAAATAAATTTGAATTAATGAATCAATATTTTTGTTTTCATTTTTTCAGAATGTGTTCTTCCCAATACTTGCACTTCAGTATCAGGTGAACTTAATTTTTCTCATTTTTTCTTATTTAATTTGCAATAATCATACGCGTAAATTCTTCTTTGCCCCTGGAAATCTACGCGAAATTAATTTGTTTGTTTCTTAAATTTCAGTGCATGCTCAGATGGAAATTGTCGAATTTTCAATTCACTTATTATTATTATTATTATTATATATTAGCACTACGAGCCTGGAAGGCCCATGGCTTGTTTCACGATATTTTTCCATCTGGCCCCATCCATCCTTTCCAATTCCTAATTGCCAAATGTCTTATATCCTTCTCAGCTTCAGATTTCCATCTCAATTTTGGTCTTCCTCTTTTCTTTTTTCCTCCTATTCCTTGCTCTAATATTCCTTTTTAGACTCTACTATGGGGCATCCTGGTTACGTGACCTAACCAACGCAATCTTTGCGCTCTTGCGATCGCTATTATACCTGGTTCCTTATACAACTCCTTTAGTTCGTTATTTGATCTACGTTCCCATCCACCTTCTACTTTCTTTCTACCGAAGATCCTGCGAAGCACTTTTCGTTCCCAGGTTCCCAACATCTCTTCCTCCATTTTACTTAAGGTCCAAACCTCGCTCCCATATAACACTATTGGTCGAATGATCGTTTTATAGATCCGTACCTTCAATTCACTTTACCAACTTTAATTTAATTTATTCTTCTACTTTGAGCTTCTGTTTCATTTTCCTATTACATAATTGTTTTCATCTTTGTACCGAGAGATTTTTTAAATATTTTAATTTTATCAACTCTTACTGCTCTTACCATGAAATCTGGGCGGTATGTCCTAGCTTAAGTAAAAAGTACATTGTACTCCTTGATACTGTTTCACAGTAAAGCTAAGACGTGTCGTCCAAATTCCATTGCAGTCTCTTCGTCTTTTTTGTATTTTCTTATTCACCGATGATTCTATTCCTTTCTTTTTGTTATTTTCCTTTTTTTTTTCTTCTTATTGGTATGTTGTTATTTTACTTCTGCTCCTTTTATCTCTGTTTGGCCAATCTATGTCTACACTAACTTCCTTGGACGTTATTCTAAGTCTTTTCCTCTTATCTTATATTTATACTTATTTGCTTTGACTTGAGTTTTTAGTTTAGTTGCTCTATCTTTCCAATAACAGAAACCATAAAATAATAAAAAAAATATTGATTAGATATACAGGGTGTTTGGTAAAGGTGTTCCGTAAATTCAGATACAGATTCAGCAATGAAAACCAAACATAAAAGTATATATAAGTACATAAGGTAAGATGTCGCTTTAAGAAGATGCTCAACAATTTATGTCTCGCGGATATTACTTTATGTTGTGTACCTGATTTGACATTTAAGCAAAACATAAAGCAACAACAAACAATTCTAGTTACAATAATTGTTTAAAGTGACCACTTGAAGACGTATGCGCTCGTTGTTCTAAGGAATCTAAGGAAGAGAAAACTCTCCAAGATTCAAGTCTCCTTCTAACCATTTCACAAGCGTTCTGTATCCTTTGGAGCAGTTCTTTCCTAGTGCTTTCACGCTACGAGAGTAAACTGCACTCTTTCAGTGTCTTATTCCAAAATAAATTGAGAAAATAAGCGATGCAGGTTATTGTCAACTGGTACTATAAGATCATGAATTCTCTTAAAGTGAAATGGATGCAGTTGTTGCTCATGCACCACACTCTATGCTGCGAAATTTGTAGCAGAACTCGCTTATTTCCGGATTTTCTTCCACGATGTTCAACATCTCTTTTTCAACATCAAATTTCGACGGATATTATGACCCCAGTCTTTCAACATCGAATTTCGACGGATATTATAACCCCAGTCAGAAGAACGAGGTTTGGGAAACCATTTTTGCACAGTCTCCTATCTGTACTCAAAGAGGTCGCGGTAAACGTCGGTTTGGATACAGTCCAGTGGACAGCCCAAGCAGTTTTTCTAAGAATTGAGTGCATACATATCTGTGTGTTCTTCAAAAGTTTTTTTTTTTTTGATGGCGTGCGATCGACCGATTTTTATACAAACAATTTCCCTTTTATGTCTACCTTTGTTCTAACTTAGCAAAGCAACAGTCATATGAAAATAAATTATTAGGTTTTATAAAAATAATAAATTACTTTCAAATATCGAATATCTCTGAAATAAAGCGTCGGTGCCTAAACTTTTGTGCTTGGTTTTCGTGGTTGAATCTGTCTTCGCATTTACGGAACACCTTTACTAAACATCCTGTATATCTACAACTGTGTTTACGTTACAATTTGCTCATTCAGTCAATGCAGTGCAGGTTTTGGATGAATTATTTCTCGAAGATAAAGGCACACAGACTTGTTTGAATTGGCTTCCGGTTGGAACCGCGTCACGTTGACTTCTACTGCCAACCGGTAGCCAATTCAAACATGGACGACGGCCGCGGAAGCCTTCAAGTTAAATTACACACAGACCTTTTTAACATTTTTTCCGTAAACTGAGGGGGTCAACTAAGAATCACCCTATGCACCATAATCAGCCATTAAGAAATTCAAAATGGGAGCGAATTTTGACCTTAACAAAAATTCTTAAAAAAGGCCAGACATTCACGAGTGAGGGTACTTACAGTATGGTCCAAAAGTCATTTACCGAATTGCAGTTTTAAATAATTAATCAAGAAATGTGGAAACACAAGTTATTGTCGCAGATTATACTAGGTCTCTCAAAATGCCCCAGAGCAAAAGGTCCATTGGAATGAGGGCACATGACCGTGGGCGATAAGTCGCGATTACAGCACGCAAGCATTAAGCGATGTTTACACCAGGCTAAATTGTACTGCAACTTGTTTTTCCGTATTTGAAACTATATTTTTTGGACCACCTATAGATGAAATTGATGTAACAATTTAAAATTTAGATTATTACTGGAGAGACTACGTCGGCATTATACCCCCAGATGCTATTAAAGGTGGACAAGATGAGGCAGGCAACACGACTTATATAGGCCAAATTCTACCCCCGGATAGCAAGGGCATTCTGACAGCTGTTATATACCCCGGTAAACGCGAAGCAGTAAGTACAGCTGGCCTTAAAAAATTCACCGATTCAAAATACGTGAAGGTACCGTCTTGAAAGTTCTTCTATCCAAAGGGGTGCTTTACGCATTCTCTGTCGCGTTGTAGATACTTTGCAGTTCGGAAAGGGACAAATTCGAATGGAGATCCGTCAACGTCAAGGAAATGCACTTGCTATCAGATTTTCACTTGGTTCTTGGAGGTTTCGAAACCGAACTACCGCTGTACGTGGGCAGAGCTTATTTCGAAGGGGAGCTGCTGGTAGGAAAAGTTTTCGACGATACGCATTGGGCCAGAGGCATCAGGCTTCCTATGAAAAACGGAGGCGAACAAGGATTTCTTTCCTTTGAAATATTGGTTTATCCTAGGAAGTGTATGAATTAGAAGAATTATTTACTTTACTTTGTGCCTTAAGGAAAATACTTTTACAAATTTTCTTATTTACTGGAATGTAAATTTAATAAAACTGCAATAAAGTTTGTTTTAATTTCGAAAATCCGTCTTAAGCGCTAGAAACCTAGTAACCTTTTATCACAAGTACAAACGATACGACTTCGTTTAACACCTTTCAATTAATTCCGGATAATAACATGTACACGTTTTTCTGTGTTTCTCAGAATGTGTCATACCAGATTTAACTAACCCATTGAAGCCAGGTAAGTAAAATAACGAGAAAGTGACCTTCTACGTAATTTATTTGTAAAACTTTTCTGTGTAGATTATTACTGGAGAGATTATCGCGGCATTATACCGCATGATGCAATTGAAGGTGGTCAAGATGAGGTCGGAAATACCACATACATTGGAAGAATAGTGTCGTCATCAAGCACAGGAGTACTGCCTGCTATTATATATCCAGGAAAGCGTGCAGCCATTGGATCTGCGACCGGTAGGAAAATTTCATCTTCTCGATACGTTCAGGTAAAACTCGAAGACTCTTCTGATTAAGATGTTATTTCACAGCTTAATTTTTTCAGATACTCTGCAGCCCGCAGAAGAAGCGCTTCGAATGGAAACAAGTTAGTTTGGAGACAATTCAATTACTAACTGATTATCATTTAGTTGTTGGTGGCGTGGAAGCTGATTACATACTCTACATTGGAAGAGCTAACAATGAGGACGAATTGAAAGTTGGAAAAGTTTTCGACAACAACAGCAAATACAGGGGGTTGAAACTTCCGTTACGCGATGGTTCTGAATATACTTTGTTTTCATTTGAAATATTAACTTATCCAAGATTTTTTCTAGAGTAAACCCAAAATTTTTATTAATTGATCGACACCTATACATATTACATTTTGCTTTGGCTTGAATCTATGTCATTTTGCTTTAATCATGTAATGTAATGCAATGCAAACAGTAATGCAAATAATACCTATAAGTAGAAATAAAGAATAACAATATTTTTCTGATTTATTTATGATTTATTTGTTTATTATTTACAATTTGCTTCTTCCTGGAGCTTGAAAGTTCCTATAGGTTGGCGTTAACATATCTAGTGAGAGTTTTTAACACTTCAAATTACAAAAATAACAGCTTCTGACGAAACTGTCAAACGATAGCGAAACGTTAAGTGGTAGTGCGCATTTTATGTGTCCGTTTTAAAGAATTTGTGATAAAGAATTTAAAATCTAAATCGACATGACATTCATTGTCAAAATTTAGTTACATACATGAGTACCACATCCTCACTAAACTTTCAGGGCATACTGCGATGGTAAATAGATTATGAATGAATTACTGTGTGATTTCTTGAAAATGGACCAGAGTTGGCTTTGGAATTTCCAAACGTTTGTCTTAAATAAATTTCATGGCCTTCTAAATGAAAAGCGAGTTCTAACTGGCCTGGGCGTTTTGAAAAATTTACATTGAGTTTTTGTGCTCGAGAAAACGCCAAAAGTCGCCTCTTTGGCGCTGGTTATGGGGCACTGACGGGACTGAGTGAAATGCACTGTCATTACTGTCAATCAAAGTGAGTTCACTCAAAATTAATAAATATTGTAATTACCGTAATACAGCATAATTTATATGCTATAAACTTTATAGATTCATGCACAAATCATTTGATCACGTCGGAGTGAAGTATGCTTGCGCAATAAAGAAAAACTGTCATTTTAAAAAGCTTTCGTGTCATAAATAAAACGTGTTAAAAAGGGCGATGATAATTACGCATAGTAAGAAAAGAAGTTTTATTATACATGTTGTAACTTACCACAGAAATTTTGAGTATGTACAGGTAAGATTTCAATCTAAAATCGTAATAGTTTAATGCTAAATTAAGTTGTCGAAATTGGACATAAATACTCCACTTTATTCTAACGTAAATAATATCCAGTATGCTCAAATTTTTACAATAATAACATTAATTGTTCTTACACGAACTCATTCACCATTCACACGTGACAGAACTGTCAAGATTTTAGGTTAAAAAAGCGCCCCATAAGTAGTGCTTGGCGGAGCACGCCTGAACTGCACTTTTGCGCAGGCCAGATAGAACTCGCTTTTCATTTAGAAGGCCATGATAAATTTATTTATGACAATTTAGACAATCTAGATTTGTCAACGAATAGATATTAAAATATTCTTAAAATTGTAACCAGAATGCTTTCTAATGAACAAAAATGAAAAATCGTTTTTATTAGAAAGTTTAAATTTGAAAAGTCGGATGCAATTATGTCTTGCAAGTGAAAGACAACATTTTAAAAATAATCTTATCTAAGACGTAAGTTTGCACATATCATGGTGCTCTCTGGCCTGTTTTCAATCATTCAATAAATCGCATGGTATATAATAGCTCTGTTCCAACCACGCTTTCTGACCGTTTAAGAAACCGTCATAATCAGCTGCTCACCGAAATAATGATCGATGTTGACAACTTTGTCAAGTGTAAAACTTTGATGAGTGCATACTTTTGACGGTTTCGAAACCGTCACAAAGCGTGGTTGGAACAGACCTTACATGTACTCTTTAAGTATCTATATGTTAGATTTTATGAATGTTACTTACATGAATTTTCAACTATAGTATAGGCAACCAAATATGCACGGCTGATAAGCAATTGTCTAACCGTATGTAAAATGTTGACGTAAACATAACCTTTGTATCCATCATGATCCATTATAAATTTTTATTACACCATTTAAACTTTCGCTTAAAAAATGTTCACCCCGGCAGCCAACAGACGCCTGCAAGTTTTAGCCCGAATCTTGACCAATGCAAACGGTGTACAAAAGTCTAATGTTAGGGCCTACGTATCGAGCAATTCTGTCTCGATTGGAGGCGCAAGCAAAATCGTAACACAAGCGAAACACCCAGAGTACGTTCCCAGAAATTACTGTAAGTCGCACTGATAGAAATACATATACCATTTAAAAAATCAAGTGACTTTCAGATAATGACAACGTCTGTCAAAGCACACTTCATCACTTACGATGGATGATGCAGAAGGACGCACTGGGCCAGGACATATTCCTACTTGGGCCCCCAGGTCCTCGCAAGCGACAGTTGGCTTTACAGTACTTAGAACTTACCAATCGCGAATATGAATATGTTGCGCTCAGCAGAGACACGACCGAATCTGACTTGAAACAAAGAAGAGAAATCATTTCGGGCACCGCTAGGTATTTCGATCAGGTATTTCCATGCAAGTGAACTCAACAGAATTTATTTCTCCAAATATTTTAGAGTGCAGTGCGAGCTGCAATTAAAGGCCGAGTTCTGATATTAGAAGGTATAGAGAAGGCTGAGCGTAACGTTCTTCCCGTGTTAAATAATCTTTTAGAAAATAGAGAAATGCATTTGGAAGATGGCAGACTGCTTATACCTGCTGAAAGATACGATAAATTATTACTGGTAGGTATTTTGAAATTAAAATACAAAGTTTATAAAAAGAGTAAAAGTAAAAGTTGTCTTGCAGGAATATAGTAAGGATAATTTGGATAACTGGAAGCTTGTGCGTGTTGACAAAGACTTTAGAGTGATTGCATTAGGATTGCCAGTTCCAAGGTTTGTTTATTTAATAAAAAAGAAAGGTGTAAATTATAATTTTCTTTTTAAATTTTAGATACAGAGGTAATCCTTTAGATCCACCTTTACGTTCCAGATTTCAAGCACGTGATGTAAACTCCCTTACATATCAGGTATTTAATTCTTAATTAATTCATTATGTGCATGCAAAAGATTAAATTAAAGATTTAAATCATAATGAGTTGAAAATCTAAATCGAGTGACTGTAAATGATTGTGGTTTTTACAGTTTAGTGAGTAAGATATAAATTTTATTTAGCCTGTAAATACATAAACTCACAGATTCATCAAGTAGCCAGATTCCCTGTAGAGAAAGAGGAATTGATATTAACTTAAGAGTGAGATAATAAATACACCCATTTAAAAAGCATTGCACATCCTATGTCACGTGACATAGGCTTCTAGTGACATCCTTGTCGGATACATGAGCCAAAATTACTCACAGATATTCGCTGTTTCACTCACATGCTGATATCAATCGAGAATGCAGGAAACATAAGGCACTGTCTATCTACCCTGTACCAGATCATTGACATAAACTTTCTAACAGTGTTGCCAATAGACTTTTACAAGAAGTCTGAACATTTAGCTTAAATACAGTCGAACCTCCATAACTCGAATCTCAAGGGACCGGAAAATTACTTCGAGTTATAAAAATTTCGAGCTAAAGAAAGAGATTTCATTTGTACACAATGTGCAGGGACATCAGTAAACGATTTACAGAGAGTTTCGAGTTGTGGAGGTTCGAGTTATACAGGTGCGACTGTAATTACTAAAATGTCACAAGAAGCAAACAATAATTCACTAGGTACAAATGCCGAGAAATCATTTACATACTTTGTCAAATACATTAAATATTGAAATATTCTACTTATACAGGTTTGGCAACACTACAAAATTGATAATAAAACGCAATTAATGAAGTAAAGCATTTATTTTATTTCAAATACCTCGAAGATGTAAACAAAAACTTTGACTGTTGATGCTATTGACAGTTCGCAGTTATTCAAGGTTGCAGCATACGTACTAAGCTACGACGTGCCGCCATAAAATAAAAGCAAGTTCAGAGCTTTCTCGATAACGGATTTTTTTGAACGCACGTTATAAGAGGACCTATCGTTTTAACTTTGGCGTTAAAAATAAATTAGAAGCGTTCGAATTCCAGAAGAATTAAGACTTTTTTCTTTACAGAAAGACAAATCACAGTCAACTGCCAAATACATTATTTACAAGTGTGCCTATTGCGTTTTCTTCCTTGAAAGACACAAAAACAAATAAAAAAAAGACGATCGATGGTAAAAAGGGACCAGAATCGATTGTCATTTATTTTTTCTTCGTTTCTTCTTTCTGCCTTTGCTTTTTTGCGAAAATGTAAAAAATTCCTTTGTTTGCGCACAATGCTGAAGAAGAAGAAAGCAATATTTATGCTTGGCCTATAGACTTTTGCATAAAGTAAAAACATTTAGCTTAAATAATCACTAGAATGTCACTATTGTAGAAGGAGACAATAATTCACTAAAAATTTTACTAGAAACAAATGCAGAAAAATCATTTACGTTGTCCAATAGGTAGAAATAGGCTGAGAGATATAAGAAGTCCACGATCGGTTTAAGTACTCGTCCCGGGAGGCGGAGCCTCTGTTTTACACGCATCACTCTCTCACTCTGTTTTACTTGTTTGTAAGATACCAGATAAACGTATTCTCCGAATTCTTAAGAATAGTGCCAGGAGACTTAATCCGATCGTGGACTTCTCAGCCTATACGATAAATATTTCAATATTCTACTTAAGCGTATTAGGTTTGGCAACACTGGTCTCAGTGTTAAAAGACCGCTAAAATTACAAAAGAAAATTAGAGTTGATGGTTTTGTCAAAAACATAAACAAAAGACGATCGATTCTTTATCAAAAATGCAAGAAGCAAAAATATTGTCGACGATTTGAATAATACATATACGTTTTCACTTTTGCATTAAAAATAAATTAAAAGCAATAACGAAAGATGTTCAAATTCCAGGCTGTATCCTTCATTTAAAAAAAAACAAAATACTGTTGGCAACTGCCAAACAAATTTACAAGTTTTTATATCGCGTTTTCTTCCTCAAATAAATAAAGAAACAAAATACGATCGATGATGGAAAGGAAAAGTTTCGATTATTGTTTTTTCTTTTTTTTTTAGTTCAAAGAAAGAGACAGGAATCGATCGTCGGTCACTTTTTCTTCATTGTCTTTGCAAATTGCCAAAACGGCGTTCTTGCAAAAATGTAAAAAAATTCTGTTTGCACATATTGTTGATAAAGAAGAACGCGATTTTTATGTTTAGGAACATGACTGATTATTTTATGACAGATGTCACCACAAAATTAAAAAAAAAATAACTAAATCAGTTATTATTCGTATTCGTTTTATTTATTTGCAATGAAGATTACAAATTCATCAGGTAACAAGATTCAATAACATTTTAAATCACAGATAAAAGAGCTTTACAGATGGCCAATGTCATATACGATATGTGAGGCTCTAAATTAGGAATTAAACTCAGTTAGTTAAGGATTGATTCACCAGTGGTGCTACCGCTACAATAACAGGGTGAAAAACAGAAAGCTGTAAATATAAATAACAAGTAAACAAATTCCATAACTAAGTGGTGTAATGCAAAGTTTAAAAGGAGAATTAACAGCATATTATAACCACATGTCACATTTTCGCATCCTAGTCCTTCTTTACACTTATTTCTCTGTTATTAAAAGAGACATCTGGCGGAAAATAAGCTAATTGAGCAACAAAATTAGGAAATGGTTTGTGACAAATGTTCAGTTTTCAAATTTTGTTAAATACTCAATAGATGTCACTACTATTTTTAGAGCGGCCGTTCGTTCCTATGTCATTGGCTATTTGGAGAGATCTATTATCTGTGTTTAAATAAACAAATTGCAATTACAATTAAATGGAAAAAAATTACTAGATATGTCATTAAGCAGGTCACAAAATCACTAAATTTCAGATTGTCTGAATTGACTAAAATTTGTCTGGAATTTTAATGGAAAGTCACCAGATCTAGAGAGAAAATCAATGAATTGGCAAAAGTGGTTCAGTGATTAGACAGGGTGCTCCAGGCTGATATTTCTGAAAGGTGACAATCCCAGCACAAAATGACAGATGATAAATGAATATTAAATGAAAAAGTTACCAGATATGTCCCTAAACCGGTCACAGTATCACTAAATTTCAGACTTTCTGGATTTACCAAAATTTGTCTGAAATTTTAACAGAAAATCGCCAGGTTTAGTGACAAAATCACTAACTCGGCAACAATGGTTTGTAATAGATGTCTCTGATGGATTTTCGTATTGTAATAATAGTAGGCGCCACTATAATTACGATCACAAATATCGTAATATACTTTTATTAACAGGCTTTCACAATATTGTATACTGGTGCTTAAAAGTATCCGAATGAAAAGCAATAAAATCGTTCGAAAGTGACCCTTGTCACAGTATAAGTAATTACCCAGTAGCGACAATTAAACGTCAGTGTCAAAAAAGCCGCCATACTGTTTGATACCCTTATGGAAATGTAATGGAATTTGCAAATCGGTAGGTATCAAACAAAAGAGCAAATGTGACAGTTATACTCCAGTGACGCTACTGTGTGATTCTTATACTTTGCCCTTGTGGTAAACTTCCACAAGGTCACGCCGGTCGTCGGAATATTTTTAAGCACCACTTGAAATTTTAAAAAATTAAAAACAGTCAATCTGTATAAAAATCTTTTAATCTTACACGACCGGTTTCGCCTTAGCAGAGATTCTATTCTGTAACTTATTAACAGGCTGTTAAAATTTAAGGGTACGTTAAAATTCAAAATAGAGTCTTGTGATTGGATGTTACTACGGTAACGAAATTTTACAAGCCTTTAAATTTAACGTCTTCGATACAGAAAAGGCCCTATTATCAATTGCTTATTTACAATTTTTTTTAAATTATATGTATTTGTTACATCCGCGTCGCCGAGAACTCTGTCGAGCGATTGTCATGCCATCTAGCGTATCGACTATTCTAGAACTTTCGAGAAGACTCTAGGTAGTGTGAGAATTTACTTGAAGGTTCTGGAAACATGAAATCTGTGTAAAAGTCGAAACCGGAACGCAATTTGAAGCCGTTCTTTTTTAGAGAGCGACGTGTGCAATCGTAGAACAATAAATAATAGAGATGTTATTAGATAGAAAATTGCCGTAGCTCTTTATTTAGCTTTTTTTTTTTAATATATGGACAATTAAAGTGTTCCTAATTTAATAAACAATTATATATTCGAACCATGAATACGTAACAATATTGGGTAAAGGGTGTTTTCAACAAAATATTAATTTACTCTTAGTTGGTTAAATAAAAATAAATATTTTATGTGCTACTGTTTAGAAAGGATCAAGTGTTATATCTTTCTATAAGAAAATACACGGGGCGTTCCATTAAAAAATTCCTGCTGCATGCTGGCATTATTTTACGTAACACTCTGTATGTATCAAAATAATTTTAGGTTATAGTGCTCAATAGGTAGGATGTCCTTGTGAAAGAAAAAAATTCTATGTCGTTCGATAAATGAGCTATAGAAGAGGGGGCGCTTAAAAACTCATCCTGTATATACAACGTTCATAACCATAGAATTATTTTTATCTAAATGAAAGATCAACGACACAATAATGTGCTACCTGTGCAAACATATAATTCCTCAACAATTTTAAACTCGTGAAACATTTCATTACGAGGCGATATTTCGCCAGTATTTTATGCACGCTCACTATATTTTATTAGCGGTAACGAACGGGTGGTAATTGCTGCTTTGTAAACGAATTTGTCTCCTTCGGAAGTTTTTCTTTTTCCGACAAATTATCGATCCTTTTATTTCACTCACGTGTTTTATCGGTGCGTCTTCGTGTTGTTCAGCACAAAAATTTACGTGGAAGTAAAACATTAGTGTCGCATTTTTCATATGCGAAGTTCAGCGACCCCGTTTTCAGACATCCGTAGAAAATTATTAGATTGAATAAGAAGGGGGTTTCTCAAATAGGTACAGGTACACATATGAGGAAGCACAACTTTCCGAATTATTTTTAAAAGTATTTACTTGCATTTTTTTGTAATTAAAAAAACGCCTTGGATTTGTTTTAAATTGGTTTCATGTCGTCAAGCTATAATGAAAAAAAAATAATAATTAATAAGATAATAAGACATTTTGCAAAGAAACGGAAAGCGAATTTACAAGAAGGCATAAAATGTTAATGGTTCTATTTACTGTTTGCGTGTTTGCATTATTGTTTAAAATAGCAATTTTATGGCTTCGTTTATTTGCTGGTAGTATTTTTTTATACTTTCTACAGAACCAATGGAGCTAAAGTAAAAGAAAATTAGCTGGATTTTACAATTAACATTCAATCTGCACACTGCACAAAAATTTAAATCGTTCAAGTTATATTTGTGCAAACATTTTATTATTTTAGTCCTGAATTTTAATATCTGTGAGTTTGAAAATGAAATAATTTCTCCTTAAATCAACAAATTCATTAATCGCTACTCCCTACCCCCAAGCAATTAAGTTTCTTATGTAAACGACGTTGGGAATTATATTTTACGCTGTATCGCAGTGCGGATCTAGTACACATTTGCATAAACGGTGTTGTTGTTGTTATTGTTTATTATTTCTGCAATACGTTCGTGTCACGACAACTAAAATCCACTCGAAATCACATTATTTTAAATCGCATTAATTTATCATCTTCTGAAACTTTTTTCTAAAGTGCGTGCTGCTCGAAATGAAATACATATATTTTTCGCAGTTCAATCCCTTTGACGTATTTTTTTTGTGTGTATGAGGGGGGAGGGCAATAAATTATGTGCATTCTGTATTTAAAAATTGAGGACGCGCATAAATTCTGATAAACGTCTTGTAGTTGTTCAATATTAGATGTACGGGGTGATTCTTGAATAGACCGACAAAGAAAAAATTGATTTTAATTAATCCCATAGCAGTTAATACCCTTGTACGGCGCATTCATCATCAGCTGTGCAACTGTGTATTATTAATACACGCTCAAGTTTTAGGTACAACTGAATGACCCTGATTATCTGCGTCACACCATAAACGTTTAAGGCACGGTTTTAAAGATGTAAACTTTTGGTTTACGTCTCTATAAATTATTGTAAATTATTCATTTAAATATTATTAATATATTACTTTGTTTTAATTGATTAAACCTGCCTTTCAAATTTGGGAAAACTGGTTTAAAATAAAATTAAAAAATTCCTTTGAAATCGTTAAACGTCTAATCGAGAGATTTAGTTTTTGTTCTCCCTGAAACCTCCCGGAAACTATTGACCTTCTTCTTTCAATAGAAAAACCGATCGCCTTTTGTTTTTCCTTTAACCCTCTCTCATTCGTTTCAATTTGATTCCGACTAATTCACCTTTCAATTTAAAATTCAACATAGGCCCGATTTTACAATCGTCGGATAAGTATTATTCTTAGAATAATAGGTGTGACGTAGATATGGAGGAACATTAAAGGATATTCGGCGAACAGTTACTCCGTCCTTATTCTACGATTGTAAAACTGGGCCATAGGCAATTAAATTTTTTTATTTTCGTTTTTCGTCGTGTCGTTACTTTCTCGTTACTTTATAATTTTTTTAATTAAAGAGAAATTTTCCCTGAATGCATCCGGAAATGAACGACTTTGTTTCAGTCGGACATTGATCGTCTCTTGTTTGTTTTCTTTTTCCCTTCTGCATTTAAATTTGATTGTGAAGAGTTCTACTTCCTATTTCAAATTCGTCCTCGACTTTGGTTTGGTCAACAACGACATTTTTGTATTTCATTCTGCCATTGTCATTTAATTATAATTATTAAATCATTTATTTTTTAAAAGTTAACTGGAATCTTTTCACTAGGTTTTTTCAGTCGAACGTTTTGATCGTCTTTTGATGTTTTCTTTTACCTTCTGCTTTTAAATTTACTTGTGAATGGTTCTTCAAATTTCTCTGTGAATTTCCTTTCTCCCATGTTCTGCGAAGTCTTTTCTTTCGTCAATGTTTTTTTTTATCAGTCTATTGAAGAATCACCGTGTATTTTCATTAAAAAAAATTGTGTTTAAAAGATCAAAAGCTCAATGCAGGTATATTTTCCTTTGTGTTTCGAAATTTTGAACAATTATAATTTACTGTTTGGAAAAGTCATTTGCAAAGTCATATTTTCCACCTAACTCCAAAGCTATAATAGTTCAAAGTTCTTGAACTTTTAATACCAACATCGCTCAACTCTGAACTTGGTTCAATTACTATGGTAACAATTGTATTTACAATTATTACTATGGGAATAAAACGAAGTTCAGAGTTGAACGATGTTGGTACAATTCGGCCTTAGAAGTGTTTGCTACTGTACTTTACTGTTATTTTATAGGTATTTGGACGTTGAAAAGTGAATTTCCAATTGCAGCCTCTTTTAATCCACAAAAGATAATCTGCCTATCTATGAAAGAAAGACGTACAATATTTTAATTTTTCGGTATAACTACCCTAACTTTCACGCACTTGCGTCACTTATCCTACAGCGATTTTATTCCATCTGACCTTGCTCAAAAGCAATTAGGGCATTGTTCATCTGAATTTATGAATTTGTTATTTAGTTCATCATACAAACACACACCCTTACAGGGTGTCGTGAAAAATTGATTTTATTTTTTAAGCTTTGGTTGATCGGGTGGGCTAAAAAATAAGAAACGATGAATTAAATGGAAAAAAAATCAGTTAGTCGAAAGAATTAATTAATTTGATTCATTTCATCATACTTTCTTTAGCGAATCAAAATTTGAATCATTTAGGCAGGGTTGCATAAAAAAATTGAAGCTAGAATTTGACACACAATATGCAGTACGTCATGATGTGTATCACATTCTTAAATTTAATCCTGACTTCCAGCCTTAACGGTTTAAATTAAAATACGGATTTTTTCTTTTTTTAAATAATATTTATAATTCATAATTTCACTCTTAAAAATATTAACCATCAACTTATTCTTATTTTGTATGTTCTCTTTCATATTTTGCAAGAAATTCGGGTTGCAACATTTCAATAAAAAGTTATGTGCATTTATAGTTGACGCCGCGCTCGTTTTCAATAGATAATTAATCCATCAAAATCCTCCGGCCAAAACTCGGGAGTACCTTAGATCCATAGATTTGAATGTTCTTTCATATTTTGCAAGAAATTCGGGTGTACAACATTTCAATAAAAAGTTATGTGCATTATAGTTGACGCCGCGCTCGTTTTCAATAGATATAGATTATTAATTTTCATTCAAGTACTTCTAATTTTAGAGTGAATTTTAATTAATTTAAATTTGAATCAAATTCCAATATCTAGCAACATGTTTGATTAGAATTTTTTTCCACTCCTTGCTTGCTTTTTATTATTTTTTTCCAAGTCTCCTGATGTATGTATGTATGTAATTTATTCGTCTTAGGACATTTCAGTGTATGAAATGCCTCATAAAATATAATCATAAAAATGATAAACTCTAGTCCGATGAAAATTTGTGTAATAAATTATTTTTAATCTTTAAACGTACACTTTAAAAAGTGTACAAAAGCTCAACGTTTTCACTCCTGAAGCTATCAACCGATAGCGAAACGTTGTGTAATTTTTAAAGTGTCCGTTTAAAGATTTAAAAAAATGTTAAATAAAAATATTACAGAAAAGTACATACACTGTGGAACAAAATTATGGAAACCTCTAAATATCTCAACAACGGCTAGGGCTATCGAAGCAAAATTTGGAACAGTTAATTTAGGTGACAGCACGGATGTCAAGTTGATATCGGTGGTGTTGTCAATATTTCGTATTTT
This sequence comes from Dorcus hopei, assembly GCA_033060865.1. Classification (NCBI taxonomy): domain Eukaryota; kingdom Metazoa; phylum Arthropoda; class Insecta; order Coleoptera; family Lucanidae; genus Dorcus; species Dorcus hopei. The sequence goes on from CM065423.1 coordinate 35,552,532, forward strand.
TCGCCAGTGCTGCCAACTTTGTAATTGTAAATGAGACACCCACCATTTTTTTATTTGTTTAAGTTGCTTAAATAATTATTAACATAATAACATATAACATGTGTAACATGTCCTATACCTATTGTTCACTGTTTTCGAAATACCATATGTCCAAATAAATTTTTGATAAAGGTAGATCATAGAAGTGTAGAAATCTACAACACCAAGCAGTTTTTGAAGTTAGTGACATATCAAGCTGTAAAATGTGGCCAATTAAACTTCAATTTTACTTAACTACTCAAGAACTGGACAATATTTTAATTAAATAATGTAATCATTTATCTTCCATGGCCTACCTTTATCAGAAATTTATTTGGACATATGTTATTTCAACATTTGTAAATTCGTAACATTAAAACGCGCACGTTTTTTTAAAAAGCAAAGTTGGCGTTTACTAAGAAATATGTAAACGTCAACTTTAAGTTAGTGTGAAAGCCCTAGCCATTGTTGAGATATTTAAAGGTTTCCATACTTTTATTCCACAGTGTATAGTGTATGAGGTTCATTAGGTAAATAATACACTTAATAGTGATTTTAGACAAAAGTTAAAAATTAGTTGATTTTCAGATCTGAAATGTTCATTTTGTATACTGAGAGTTCATAAATGATTGAAAGGAAATTTTAAAAAAAGACAATTTAATGAGACATTGATAAAACCATTTATTTAAAAAAATGTTTCACAGTAGATTATTTTTATGAATTACTCTGACGTTTACAGTATTTTTTCTTTTACTTACATTTTATCTTAATATTATAATTAAAAAATATTCGTGAAAGTTATTATCAACTCGACGAATATATGGAAATCACAATGTAGGCCGTAGCAAGTACTGCCAACTCATTAGACTTCGAATTCTCTTTTAGGAACTGCCATTTTTAACGAAGAATTCCCTCTCTTTAAATTAAAAAAAGAACATGTTTCGTGTAGAGGTTGCAAATTTACGATTGATCATAATTTCTTAGGAATTTTTGCACGCTACTGTACGTTAATCTTGGCCATCAGTACGTAAAAATTAATCCAAACTTATGTTTTATGAATGCAAATTCCCTATTTCCATAAAGTCCTTAGATAGATAATAAATTACGTGTAAAGTCACTAAATACATAAAGTACTGCAATTCATTAAGCATTAAGCCAATGTAAATTTAAATTTGACTGAAAATGGCAGTAATTGCGCAACTTTATCTATCTAGGGACTTTATATTTTCTTTTCAAAAGGTGTCATCTATGATCATTCTTTTGAACCTCATAAAATGATGATAACTGCTAGATTTCCAATTTGCTACTTCAATTTCGGTTTCTATTATCAACCGTACAGTTGTCAAAAACCATGTCCCTACATTTTTTCAGTTTCATATAAAATGTGATGTTTTCAGAAATTCTGGTACAAATTTAGAACTACTGGCAACACTGTACACTGTACAGTAAACAAAGACGGGAATGGGGAGAAAAAAGAGAATTAATACTACATTTAATTGTGTTTTAAAATTTTATTTTTTACTTTATGTAATTTTCAGGTTGCATATACATAAGTGCTATCGTCTTGAATAGTGAATCTTACTATAAAATTTCAACAAAACTACCTTTTTCCCTTTTAATTAAAAAAATACCTACCGATTTGAAAATTACCCCATTTATTTTGTAACTGATAACGACATCGTTACGTGAAATATTTTTGACCAATCAGTACATGGAAATGCGTTGTATCTGGGTACTGATTGGTAAAATACGTCACTTAACGATTATCGTTATGTAACGATGTCGTTATAAGTTACAAAATAAAGAGGTACATTACATTTCCATAAGGGCATCAAACAGTACGGCGGCTTTTTTTGACACTAACGTTTAAGTGACGTTACTGGATAATTACTTATACTGTGACAGCACGCTAATGGTGAACGGGTGGTAAACGGTTGTCCGGCAGAAATACCAACGTTGTAAGATGAAAATTACTAACACGACTACGCGCTAAATTCAAACACATTTCAATCATTTATGAACGCTCTGTATAAAAACTCTTAACTATGGGATTCTTTAAGAATCGATTTAAATTTTCTAAAAGTTGAAATGCCTATCATGAATAATGAAGGACGGAAATACATATTGCATACTGAATTCAAATCAGAATTCAATTTTGAGCAATGACTATTTCAGAACTAAGTTTATCCAAAATATATTCTTATTAATTTAATTTCTCTCGTGCTTTAAGACTTTACAAGCAAAAAAAAAACAAACAAAACCGGTCCAAATATCGAGCTCTGTGGTACTCCACTACTATTTGACGTTTTGGCATCGAAATGTGCTTCTTAAAAGAACTGTTTCTTATTAAATAGTTCTTCTTCGATCGATTAAAGTAATAATGATTTATTGAAAGCAATTGTTTAGTTCGAAGGCCTTTCACTATTGGACAATTCTGGTTATATGACAAGGTGAATATAAATTCAGTTTTGGAAAAAGGTGTAAAATTAAACTACACAGAAAAATACTACTAGAGATACTATTGTGATTTAATGATTACTCCTTGTAAAAAATGTAACCTTTCTGTTATGCTTATATACCAGAACTAAGCACGCTAAAATGTCAAATCCCAAATAATTCCGAAAATACTCGTCGCGTTTTTACACGAAAGCCCTTTGTTTATTTACGATTTGAAGCTCGTCGTCAAGGAAATTTACTTCCAGGCGACACAAGATACTTTTCCGACAGAGCTGCACGAAAATCAACGTTTAAATTAGCCCCTTGCGATATCCCTGTAGCGATAAAAGCGTTTAATTTTCCTTCGCCCTCGTATCACGAGAAATTTCTTAAACATCCCATAGATCTGCGCAGTGGCCGTACCAGTCCACAGGAACTTGAACTGCGGTTTTGTGATGTTCAGCGTGTTTCCGGGTAACTATGCACACAGTACGGTCGCGTTCGCCCCCCAAGACTGAAGGGTCCTAAACCCTCCGAGGAGACTCGCGTGTCGTGCGCTACACAAAAACTTATGTATGGCATTAGATAAATAGCAAATCAATATCGCCCTTCAATAGTGATTAGTGCTTGGAATGGAATCTCGTTGGGAAAGCAGTACGAGACCTCTCTCTGTTAAGACCATCTGGACGAACGGACAACACCACGTCGTTTTATACAAAGAAGATCCGCTCGCAGAACTACTGAACGCGCAAGCCAAGAAAAAAATCAGGAAGAGCTCCATATCATCTGAAGACAGCGCAAAGAACTGTGCGAAATTCAGCAGCAAAGCCAACAATCTCAACATCTCAAAAGTCAACCTTTTATTAGTCGGAATTCAAAATCAGGGAAGCTTAAAACAATCCGAACATTTCGAGGATCATTCCAAGAGCTCTTCGAAAGTTAGGGTAAAAATACGGCCGAGAAAAGCGGTAACTTTCGACGACATCAGCGAGGACGTTTTTATAATCGAGAACAAGTGCATGCACGAACAGGTTATTAAAAAATCTAATAGTTTCGATGTTAATTCTTCGGAGAGCGACTCTAACAGAACTCTTGCGTTCAATCGAAAACACTCCAATTTGAAACAGCTTGTAAGCGGATATCAAAATTCTCTGAGCGAGAGGGTTCTGGTTTGGTTGGATTTGGCGGCCCAAAGTAAAAGTGAAAACGCCAGCAAAAACGGACTGATTTCCCCGAAAAGGCAAGAATGCAAAAGACGGGCAGTCACGGCTCCGGCGCTATCAAACGTACAAACTAATGACGACCTGATGTTCAGTTACGCAGAGCGCGTAGATGAAGAAAAGGAAAATGAAACCAGTGCGGAGCGAAATTCACAAATTAATAAATTTGCGTACGTTGAAGTACGGAGGAAAGAAGAAGAAATTATAGAGGAAGAGCCTGTGGTCATGTCGCAAATGGAAATGTCCGAGAAACACAATAATCCGCCAGCGATGGAGAATAGAAAAGTGAAATTTGATCAGTCCAAGCGACAAATTCATATTTTCATGCCGAATATACCTAAAAGGGGTTTCGATTGTGATAGTACTTTAAGTAGCAAAAGCAGTTCTTTGTTGATTCAATGTCTAAAGCCTAAATGTAGTAATTATTGAAATAAAAGCTTAAATTAATTTGTTTTTTTTTTTTTTCATTTAGAAAACAGTTCTGTTATGAACGGAGGAAAATCTAATTTCGGGTTTGTACACTTTAGAAAAAACCAACACCATGACATGGAAAACATAGAAAATTATCCAACATATTAATATTTCAAATTTATTTCGCTTAATCAATTTATATTTTATATGTATATACAGGGTGTAATAGTATTAAGTATCACATATTAATACTGCAAGTTCTTTTTATCACATAAGAGAATAATTCTGCAAATAACAATGGTCTAGCTCGAAAATAAGAAAACTGACCTACCACAAGAGCGCATCATTTTTTGTTTGAAAACAACAGTTTTTTTTTTTTTTTTCATCTACGTCTGTGATATTATGACGCATCGATATACCAAATCTGAAAGCAATGGCACAGCTGGTCAATTTGAAGTACAAAACATAAAAGTCCGATCCCTATTAATAAATCATTTAGTGATTGAACGTATAGCAAATCAGTAAATATCTGTGGAATAAAATTTCATGTCTTACAATTAGCTAAATACAGATTTTGCTGTCAACTTAACATCTGAGTTTAATTTATCAATTTTGCACCTACCTTTCTTAACTCAAATAGGAAGCCATTATCGCCTAAAATGGGAAAAAGACAATTAACTTCCGTCACTAAACAGAATTTTCATTATCAATGGAAATTATTAGATACTATTATTAATTAATTCGTTTTTAATCTTATTGAATAAAGAAACCTTTTCGAAATTTAAAAAATTAGAAGAAAATTTATTTTAAAAGTGACTGCTTGAAAACTCTTATGTATTTTAGGGACAGTTAAAATACATCTTTCAGACAACTTTATTTCAGTCTTCATCTTACAATCTGGCTTACAATCAGTACTGCCAACTGTTACATACTAAAATTACAGTGACCAGAGTTGGGGTCTCAAAAAAGTATGAAACATCTTGATTAATTTCTACTGTATCACAGTCAAAAAATATGAAAACCACTAACATTGTCTGAAAGTAACTTTCATGAAAATTATTATTAAGAGCGAATTGTAGCAACATCGTTCAACTCTGAACTCTATTGAATTACTATGGGGCAACACACAATATTATTGCTATGGGACTAAAACGAAGTTAAAAATTAAATGATGTTACAGCTCGACCTAAGAATTTTTTCTTAATTAAAGAACAGTCATTGAAAATTTTAATTCACATACAGCATAACAATAGTAGAATTAAAATAATTTTTATAAACCAAATTTTATTTATCCCTTCTAATTTTTCTCTAAATATTTAAAAAATAAACGTGCAGGGTGGATCAATTTCGATGTGTCTTATTTCGAATTTGACTCAAACCATGTGGTATCGTTATTGTGCAATCTCTGTCACTCTAAGGGCCGGTTTTTCAATCACAAGTTAACTTTAACTTTCAGTTTAATGCCTTAGAAATAAGACCACACGATGGGTCATTCCATTAAAAATTTTCGAGAGGATATTCGTAGGATCACGGGAGTAAATGTCAAAAGTGTGATTTATAGGTCAAAACATCTCCCCCTTAGAATAAAAGCAGACGTGTTTTTGGAAAATTTTATTTTCCTTTTCATTTTTTAAATATTTCAGGTGGATCGTTTTCAAAAAATCACCCTGTATAATGCTATTGACAGGCCGTTTAGGCCCACAGCTTTCCATCGCTTCTTATCCTTGGTTTTTTCTTCCCAACTTCGTATGCCTTTCTCTTGCAAGTCCGACAACATATCTCAGTCCACCTTTTCCTTGATCTTCCTTTCTTTCTCTTTCCGTCTGGATGTTTCCACGCTATTTTCTTAACTATTCCGTCTTCTTTCATCCTCTGTATATGTCCCAACCACTGCAATCGCTTCATTCTGATCACTTCTGTAATCCTTGCCTCATGCAACAGTCCTTAAACTTCTTCGTTGGACCTTCTTTCATATCCACTTTCGGTCTTTTTCCCTCCTAATATTCCTCTCAAAATCTTCCTTTCCCACCGTAATAGTCTTTCTTGAGATATTTTTTTTATTATCCACGTTTCGCATGCATATAAAGCGGTTGGTCTTATTACAGCTTTGTATAGTCTTAATTTCAAATTTCTTGACATCAGCTTGGATCTTAACAAATTATTCACTGCTCCTGCGAATCTGTTTCCCTTCATCAGTCTCATGTAAATTTCCATTTTTTCCTGGCAGTGATTTGTTATTAAGACCCCTAAATACTGGAACTCATTCACCTCTTCAGATTCCATTTCCTTCCCACTTAATTGTAGCTCTAAGTTGCTTATTGCTACCGGTGATCCAATTTTCATACATTTGCTCTTACTTTGATTTACCTGGAGTCCCATTTCTTCTGCTGCCTCGATCAGTCTTCTTGCCACTTCACGAAGTTCTTTTTCACTACGTCCTATGAGACCTGCATTATCCGCATAAGCAATGATTCGATGGCTTTTATACATTAAGCCCCTTCCCTGTTTACTTTGCTATCCCTCAAAACTTTTTCTAAGACCAAGTTAAATAAAAGAGTTGCCAGAAGGTCTCCTTGTCTAAGCCCTACCCTAATCTCGAAGTCTCGGGATACTTCTCCGCCTACTTTTATTTTGCTTCTTGTTCTTTCCAATGTCATCTTAACAAATCTAATTAATTTGGTAGGAATATTAAATTCCTTCATTACATTGAGTAACTTTTGGCGTCTGATAGAATCGTACGCTTTTTAAATCCAGAAAAAGTACGACCGCCGAGATTTTATGCTCGTGGAAAGTCCGAAGTATCTCCTTCATTATAAAAATCTGGTCTGTAGTTTATTATTATATTTATTATATTCGTATTAAAAAGTTATTCTTTGTGTAAATACTTATATAGAGATTTTTATTATTTTAATTTCCCTTGACAAAATTATTTAATTATAAAAAAACTTCTCAATCAATGGAACGGTGATTACTAAAGCGATTTAAAAGGTGTGCGGAGAAGAACATAAATAAATAAAATTAGGAATGTAAAAATTAATAAAATTGCGTTATGTTGAAAACTTTTAAAATTTATGACTTGAGTTTCGTTCATTTCGAGCGGTCTTTCAGGCCAACACTTCCGCGATAATCGATTCCGAACATTAACACATTCAATTTAACCCGAAGCAACCGCAGAAGATTAAAATCCACGATAACATCTTACTTCGGCATAATTTGCGAAAGTTGAATTGAATGTGTTTCGTCGAAGGCAACACACGCGATCCTCCGGACTTCTTCGATCTCAATAGGCCAGGATCATGCGATTAAATAATCAGTTTCGTACTTTGTTTTTAAACCGCCCATTTCAAGTTGCATTTATTGCTAAAGTTAACCGTTATTTATAGGAATGGTTACAAGAACTGAAATTAATCGCGCCTTCGGTGCCCAACGAAAAATTGGATAATTTACTTTCGGCAGCTTTCGCCCTACTTAGCAAAGAAAGTGCCAACTTAGGTTTGCCCGATTTTCCCATCGATAGTCTACCACAAGCCGCCAAAATTATGGTATAGTCTCAACAATTCAAACACATTCGGATACTAGAAACTTTCAAATTTTAGGAACTCAATCCGGATATATCAGTTTTCAACGTGTTCTACAGACTCTACCCCTTCAAAACCTTCTTAAAAGACGGCCAATCATCCGTGGAAAATCTCCTCAAAACTTTGAGGGTTTCCTCAGAGGGCAAACACCCCCCAACTTTAGCTTCTATAACCGAGAAACTGGGCAACCTATTCAAGCGAAGTCAGACCCCTCTAAGCCAAAACGCAGGGGAAACTTACGTGGAAACGGAAAATCAGAATAAATTAATACAGGAAATGTTGCAGTCGTTTCAAGTAACTGACTTTTGCGTGGTGGGTCCTCGGGGGTGCGGCAAATCTATTCTGGTCAATACAATAGCCGATTTGGTCGGAAAGGAAACCGAATCTATTGTGTTGTATCAAGACATGACCGCAAGGGATTTACTTCAGCAAAGGACGACCTTGGATAACGGAGATACAGTTTGGAGGTTTTCGTCTTTAGTAAGTGCGGCCTTGGAGGGTAAAATTGCTGTTCTCGATGGAATTCATAGAATTCATCCCAGCACGTTATCAGTGTTACATCGGTAAGTCTTACAGTTTTTTTTTTTTTCAAGTTATGATGAAGTAGCTTTAGCTTTGCCAAAACTTCATGTAAATATGAAAGAAATAAGAAATATCTTACTGGTTTGAACCTCCTGTTGGCGGCGATCCGGTGAAGAAACTTGAAGGTCATTGATGCAGTCACCGCCATCTTCTTGTGTTACGTCTTCATATCCCTTTTCTTCTCATACCAATCTCCTACTTCTCTTTCCATTATATGTAAGTTATTTCTGCACTTTCCTTTTTTTTTCACATCCCTTCCTATTTGTCAGTTACAACGAGTGACAAACAATATTTTAAGCTTAAGCAACTTTGGTGACGTAGATTCAAAGATTCAAAGACTTCCTGGACACTCGATATATTAATATTCTCTTCTTTTTAGTTTAGTGCACGACAGAGAAATCCAATTACACGATGGCCAACGCCTAATAGGTTCCGAAAGGTACAACTTCATTAAAAAGGAATTCAACTTAAGTGACGAGTACCTTCACGCCAACGGTATTTTAAAAATCCACCCCGAGTTTAGAATCGTGGCAATCGGTGAACCACCGACCTTACACTCGGGTGCGAACTGGATGTCGCCGGAAGTTCTCAGCCTTTTCGTTTTCCACGAAGCCAAACCGCTCAGCAAAGAAGAAGAAATGCATATAATCACCTCGCAGGTATTGTTTGATGCCCATCCACGGTTTAACAAGTGTTTGATGATCCCAATTTTAGTTTGGAGTCATATCCAAACCACTGCACCAAATCTTGAATTTGGCCCATACCCTCCGAAATAATCCTGATTCAACGCTGAGGAATTTATCCGGCCATCTTTCCACGCGCCAGCTCTTGAGGATCGCGGCGAGGATGCAGAAGTTTCCGACGGACAATGCATACGACACCATCCAAGATACTTTCATGATTAAATTCCTTCCGTCTTTAACTCGGGACGCGTTAGAACGAACGATACAGAATTTGGGGATTTCTTCTTCGGGTGACAACTCATGGGATGAGCCGATACCTTACGGCGTGGCCGATGGTGTTCTAACAATCGGGAAGACGACTTCGCCGGTTTACAAAACGAGCAACTTGACAAGAATCCCCAACATTTTGTTTTACGACGTCCCTCACCATTTGAATTTAATGGAGCGAATGCTGCAGGATTTCCAGCTGGGCCAACATTTGCTTTTGGTTGGGAATCAGGGGGTAGGAAAAAATAAAATCGTCGATAGGTTCTTGGAACTACTGAACAGGCCAAGGGAATACATTCAACTTCATAGGGACACGACAGTGCAGACTTTGACGATCCAACCGAGCGTTAAAGACGGTTTGTTGGTGCATGAAGATTCCCCCCTGGTGAGAGCAATCAAGTTTGGGCACGTGCTGGTCGTGGATGAGGCAGATAAGGCCCCGACGCATGTTACCTGTATACTAAAGACTTTAGCTGAATCGGGGCAAATGATTTTGAGCGATGGAAGACGCATAGTCAAGACGTTACCTGCCGGAATCACGAACGCAACTAACTTCATTGTAACTCACCCGGATTTTAGGATTATAGTTTTGGCGAACAGGCCCGGTTTTCCCTTTTTGGGAAACGACTTCTTCGGGGCACTCGGCGATCTATTTAGTAGCCACGCCGTCGATAATCCGTCAGAGAAATCGGAAATTAATTTACTCAAGCAGTACGGCCCGGAAGTACCCACGGATGTCATCAAGAAGCTCGTTTCTGTGTTTGGTGAGTTACGAGCGATGGCCGATCAAGGATTAGTTACTTACCCTTATTCCACGCGAGAAGTCGTTAACATCGTCAAGCATCTACAGGTACCTACTTCACTATTTAATAAAATAAATAAACTTCTGCACGTAACGTTTCAGAAATATAAAGATTCGGATTTAGAGGACGCTTTGTTTAACGTCTTCGACTTCGATAAGTACAGTCCGGAAGTCGTGGATACTCTTGGGCAGGTGCTTTTGAACCATGGATTCACGGAAACTAACGTATTTGCCGCGGAATACCTGGCGACGAAACGGGCGAAAGAATACTTGCAAGTGACGGTGGAAAGTACCAGCGGGTAAATCGGTGAATACCTTTCTGGTTTCTTGTTTAAACAAAAAATGATTCGGCAGGAAAGACACTAGCAGTCCGAAACACGGCAAAGAAGACCCAAAAAACGAGCCCCACGTTGGCGGTAACACATGGGCGGGCGGCACCGGAGGAAGAGACACAGCTGGTTTGGGTGGGAAAGGCGGCCCGTACAGATTAGACAAAGGGCATAAAGTCCACCAAGTAATTAATTCATGATTTTATTTAAAAAAAGCCCCCCTTGTTCCATATTGTACTCTTTAGCTATCGGATGCAGAAAAGGCCTCCGTCCCAGAGCATGTGTTGCGCGCTGCGAGAGAAATGGGGCAGAAAGCGTTCCGGGAAAAACTCAAAGAAATTGGAATGAGTGGTTATGATGCTTCTTTGTACTCGCAGTTTTCCAGGGCCGTTTCTAAGCAGGTCCAGTCGTTAAGGGTGATTTTAGGAAGCCTCCAGGCAAAGAATAAAGAGCGCCATTGGTCCAGACATCAAACATCTGGGGAACTAGATGATGTAAAATTAATCGACGGTGAGTATTTTTTTCTAAAAACACATTTTGACCTCAAATATTGAAGCCAATGATTTAATATGCAAATAAGGCGTTCAAAGTTGGCCTTTGTGGGGCTCCAAATCCTATTCAGTTACCATAATCTCCAAATTTTAGGACTACTGGGAGAGAAAACGATATTTAGAAGACGAACTGAACAAGAACCCGAATTGGGTACGCCCCAAATAAAGCCAAAATATTTCAGAGTCGTAGTCGATGTATCAGGCAGCATGTACAGGTGGATGTTACAATTCGCTGTCCAACTCAGATTGTCAATGCATATGTGAAAATTTACAGATTCAACTCGTACGATGGTAGATTAGACCGTGAACTGGAAGCTGTCGTCTTAGTCTTGGAAGCATTCGAAGGTTTCGAAGATAAAATCCTCTACGATATAATGGGGCATTCCGGTGACACAGACAAAATTGAGTTTGTGAAAAGGAAGTCCCCACCGAAGAACAACAAAGAAAGACTGGATCTTATTCGAGTATGTTTATTCACAGTTGATGTTGGACTCATTTTTATTTATTTTTTTTAACTGCAGGTAATGCACGCTCACTCTCAGTATTGTTGGTCTGGGGATCACACTTTGGAAGCAACCAAGGAAGCGGTGACCTCTCTGGCGGAAGAAGATTGTGACGAAGCGATTGTTGTGGTATTATCCGATGCTAATCTGCAGAGGTATGGAATCTCTCCTGCCAAGTTGGGAAATATTTTGACAGCGCATGAAAAAGTCAGCGCCTATGTTATTTTTATCGGTGGATTAGGAGATCAAGCTGAAAGGTTACTGTTTACAATTAAATTCTTTGAACAACTTTCGGTACTGCTGTTAAATGTTTTAATATATTTGTTTGTTTCAGGTTGACACAACAACTTCCTGCAGGACGTGCCTTCATTTGCACTGACGTAGCAAATCTACCTCAAATTTTAAAACAAATATTTTCATCGTCAGTTTTAAGTTCTTGATGACAATGAACCATAGGAATGCAAATTTAGTAGCGACAATAGCTATATATTTGGTAATTGGTTATTACAAATGCACCACAGAAATAAGAAAAATCCACATTAACGGTGTTAAACATTAATTGTAATGTTTATTTCCTGTTTTATTGCATTTTTGTTTTTATTGTCTAAGTACATGCTTTAAGCATTTTAAATATAGATTTTATGCAGTTAAAAATGGGCTTTGTGTCGCTTTTGAAACTTCCCTTAAATTTAGGGGTAAATTTTTATGATAGGGTTTTATTTAGAGGAACAGGGTATCGGAAACTAAAATGATCCTTTGCAGGATATATTTTTTTGTAATAGAAATATTTGTGTGTACGAATTCTTTCAGTAATTTGACAGCTGACAAGCTGACCAACTGACCGTTATTACGAAGTGGTCAAGATTCACTGTTTGAGTTGGCAGTACAAATTAAGAGCACTTCTAAATTATTTGGATGATTTATTGAACATAAGTCTGATAAATTTGGATCTATGGCTTCGTTGAATTCAGATCTAAAGACCCCCTTCTTGAGTAGAAATTGGATTTTAGGTGAAAGCCTTTGTTTAGTTCTTAAGGTTTTAAAGATATCTCTTCATTTCGACTCTTTCGAGCATTTGACTCTATTTCTGATGAAACGAAGAGATATCTTTAAAACCTTAAGAACTAAACAAAGGCATTTTACTTAAAATCCGGCCTCTACTTATGAGACTTGGTGGAATTTGATTCTTCTGTAATAACCGGTTTATTTGTAATAGTATTAATTCATATTTTAATCGTTCATGTCTTCCATACCATATAAGTACTGAATTGCGTATATGTATATCATCTTGAGTTAATTCAAAAATGTCTAACTGTAAGCAAGCAAACATAATCGAATTATTATGAGCTGAATATTCTATATCTAATGTATGTCCAATCTCATGGCCGTATACACAGACAAATCTCAAGGTGCACTTAAGGAAAAAGTGACACTTAAACAACTTCATATCAAATTGTGAGTCGTATAGTTACATTCTTCAAAACAAAGGTTTACTTTGGCTTAAGTCTTAAGATTTGTCTGTGCATACGGGCATCAGTCTTTGAATACTGTATAGAAATTAGTTTCTTCATGAGAAGCAGCGTTTGGCATGTCAAAATACCATTTCCTGATTTACCAAAATATATTCCTTGACATTGTTCATTATTTCGAAAGAAATAATGTGCTAAAACATTACCTTTTCCATCAAAATTGTCACTACATACTTCTTTTTTACATTGAGCATTATGATTATGTTGAAATGGAGTACTAGGAAATGAGATAAGTATATCTGGTTTTTGCTATCATATTCAAATTTGAAACAGACTGCCATTAAACAAAGATTTTTTGTGCTACCTCTTTCATTTCATTGCAGTTTTGGACTATCCTGGTCTTCGCATGTTTATTAATCCAAATCTTTCGACATTTTGTCTGATTAGGGATCAAAAGTTTCCAAGTCTTTCTCGTAAAATGTTTTGGAGTCCCTCAATGCCACAGTGATCTTCAAATCTTCATCGAGTGACTGACGTCGTTACGTCGCTGTTCCAGACCAGAGGGGTCCAGACAGCTGAAGTATCTTCCATCCCGGCAGGATCTACCAGCCACCGCTGAAACATTTCTGTCTCCGCCGTGGTCATCTTCCAGACGACATCTGGACGCCAATTACCCCAGACTGGCATTCCTTAATCAATATTAAATTATTATTCCGAAAACTAATAAAGAGGTATATTTTGTATTGAATTGTTCAAGTTCTACCTACGCCCCTAACGTGACCCACTGGACACGACACCGTGACATGGTGAAGACACCACGTTACCGTACATGGGGAGGCGTCACGTTACCGTGACACTATCGTAAAAACTAATAGGACAAATTCACGTTTCATTCTATTTGTCATCGAAAACAAACCATTTATCATAAATTATGATGAAATCAGCGGAATAAAAGGCGAAATCAGTTATATTATGTAGTAATTTTTATTATTGTCCGATAGTCCTTTCTCTCCTAGTACAAAATTATCCTTCTTAGGAGACAAAGGGACAGATTGGATAGAATACAGATTAAACTTACAATTATATTTTAGCTTAGATCAAAATAATTGTTATTTTGACAATAAAAAAATTTAATGCGTCCGGGACATCTTGTTGAATTGGTAGGTACAGCTTGTAGCTGCATAACAGTTGGTTGAATTGGTACTGGTTGTAGCTGCATGACAGTTGGTTGAATTGGTACTGGTTGTAGCTCTGTGACAGTTAGTTGAGCTAGTACACGTTGCGGCTGCAAAACAGTCTTGTGAATTTGTACACGTAGTAGCTGTATTACAGTTTGTAGACGCAGTACATGTGCATTGACACAATTTTCAGAATTGGTGCACGTTTGTGCATTTGGGCAGTTTTTGCAACCAGTGCATGCTGATGTACAACTAGTACAATCAGTACCCCCAATGCATTGGCAATAATACTCGGTGCACAAACATAACTATGTTTGTGTACCGAGTATTATTGCCTATGCACTGGAGCACAAACATAGTTACATGTTTGTGTACCGAGTATTATAGCCAATGCAATGAGGATACTGATTGTATGCACTAGTTGTACATCAGCATGCACTGCTATTACTAACCAGTTTTTAGTAAAAGCACACGTTTTGAATGCCATAGTTTTTTGCACTACCGTTATTTCTGTTTACTTGGGTCGACTGTTGAATTCCCCTCTACGTTCCATTATATAAATATGTATGACTTATTCTCCCCGACGCGACGCGTCGTCATATGACCTCGGAGTTTGTTTTTTTATCTTGTTGACACAATAATTGCAATAATATGTTGTTGCATTTGGAAACAAGATTTCGGATTTAATCTTGTGGAATGTTTGTATTTAAAATGATACTTTATTTACATTATTGCGTCATGTGATTAAAACTGATTCATTTAATAGTAATTTTAATCAAGTTTCCAAATTACATATACGAAGTCAGTTTGTTTAATAAAGTTTTCATTAACCAGTATGTGCAAAAAATTTGTGCAAATCTGTAATGCAAATTGGTCGTGCAAATGTTTAACAAATGTACCTATTCAGATTCACAATCAACTTAGTGCAAAATATCTGTTGATTGTGAATTGAAGAACTTGATTCAAAGAGACTATTAAGGCTGTCGTACATACTTGCGTCACTTGGTCGCGCGTCGCATAAGAATACGCACTCCCATAGTCTGCTTCAGCCTTTAAGGCAGACGAAGCGCGGCGCCGCGCCGTGCGGCTCCCAAAATATCTTTTGCTGTATTCTTATGATAGTGCGTATACTCATGAGACACGCGGCGGAGCGGAGCTGCGCGACCAAGTAACGCAGATCTAATGGGGAGCTCCACCGCGCTTTGGGTCGCAGCGCGCAGCGGCGCTCGTATGTGCGACAGCCTTTAATCGAACAAAAACTTGCGACATTGGCCGCGTTCAGGTAACTGCGGCAGCTGAGTTGCTTACTAAGCAATCGTTTGTGATTGGCTATTACTTTAATTTGAACCAATCACAAACGATTGCTTAGTCAGCAACTAAGCTGCTGCAGTTACCTGAACGCGGCCATTTATTACTCAATAAACTGACGTGAGTGTTCACACTGCGGCAATATTTCCTTGCTAATTATGTTCCGCCAGTAATTGCGAGAAAATCTTATTAACTTTTGCAAAAAATATGTCTACACACTCTACATGCACTGCATTGTTCCACAGTGATGCCATCAATTATTACATAAAACGTGTTGTTAAAAAATGTCAGTCTAAGGCCCAGTGCCCAGTCTTTTCATCTTCAATTAACTTTATCTGGCAATTAATTCCCATAGTAACGATTATGATCACAATTGTTACTATGGGAATAAATCATTACATAAAATTAACTGGGGCCCAATTCTTGAAATCATTCGACATCATGTCGTATGCGACATGACGTCAAAATGACGTAATTCTCGAACGATTTGTATAGTTTTGCATGAGAGCTAGTCATTTTGACGTCATGTCGCATACGACATGATGTGATTTCAAGAATTCGGCCCCTGGAAAAAGACTGGACCAAGAAACTCTTCTGCAACTAATTTAGAGTGCTCGAAAAATAGAAATATTCAGTCATTCTTGTTTGTTGACAGTTGACATAACGTTTGGCACAGCTCAAAAATATTAACTTGATGTAAAAGGTAAATTAGTTTTTGTACAAGTAAAGGGTAATAAAACAAGTAATATCTTCACAGGTCTGCCAAGTTTTACTTAAAAATTTTCAAGTCTTAATAAAAATACGCCAACGAAAACCGACTTCTTTTCTTTTTTGAGCAGTGTAGTTTTTAATCCATATTTCTCTTTCTTCCTTGCTTCTTTTTATAAATATTTTGTTCTAATTCATGAGCTAAAATTAAAGTTATTTGGAGAATGGCTCTGCGTACTACACTTTCGCCATTTTTAAATAAATTGGCATTCATTCAATAATAACGTGTAAACAAGTAATTGAATGCAACTGACTTGAATTTAACTTAAATTGATCAACTCACTTGACTAATGTAAACGCAGCAATCAGGTATATTTATTCTGCTAACGTAAAAGAGTAACTGATCAAGAAATAAATAATTATGAATTACTGCAATTGTTACAATTATCAGGAATTACCTTTTTTTTCTGTAATATTATAACTTCCCCTTCAGAAAAAGTTGTAAGTTCTAGCAGGATACACTGGCGTAAATAACCCGCAGGGGCGCAGACTTCCTAAGGGCGCATCAACAAGAGGAAGAAAAGAGTGATTCTAGGCTCAACATTTCCAGTTGCAGGGGGGCGTAGCGTATCGTAGTTACGCCTCTGGCAGAATAGCAGTCAAATAGGGACAATTAAAAGTTTACTCTTGTTCGATTGCTAAGCTTTCGGAAAATATTTATTTCCTTCATCAGAACTGCTATAATATTATGAAAGTGTTACAATTTGAAAACTTTGGTCTTAAAAATGTTATTACATCTAAGTAAGGTTAATAATGCTGAAAGTGCACATTTCGGACAAGCAGGACCAATTTCTTATAATAACCATAATTAATATTTTAAAAAATTGGATGGTATAACAATTTAAAATTTTACAAAGTTTAATTTATCATAATTTATTAACGAACGCTAACATACACAACACTTCTAATACAAATTTGAGTGTTTTAATTTTTTAACACTTTTTACCTTTTAACAACCATTTAAAAATTAAAATTAAGTCGTAATAAATAAAAATTAAAATCAAAACTTTGTGCCAGCACCTATCCCTGTCTTTGACCAATAACTTTCACATTTTCTTCTTTCTCATGACATCTATCAGGATCAGGATTACAGTCAGTTTTTCAAATTTCCCGCTTGGATCATTTCCCTCCTAAAATAAGCAAGCTTATTTCAAACTATTATTTCAAATATCGATGTATCGAAATTTATTAAAATGTATTGCATCACAGTTACTATTTCTTTATTTGTTGTTAACCCTAACCATCCAAAATTAATACTGAAAAAGTTTAATTGCAAATATCTCCATACTATTGGCGGCAAATTCAAAATAAATAACCACACCGGTAAATAACTTAATTTACTGGTAAATAACAACTTACCGGGTGTTATTACCCGGATGATTAACCAGTTAATAACCGGTTTATGATCCAATTTACAACACTAACAATAACCCAATGTAAGAAGACCCTTACGGCCATTACATTTTTGCAGAATTTCTTTGTACGTTTTATAACAATAAACTTTTTTAGGTTAAATTCATTTCTCTTCTCTTTCTATTCGTAAGTTTTGAGTTTGAGTTTTGGGAAGAAAACTTAGGAGTATCTTTTAATGACAGTTCAACGTGGTTCAACTATAATGTCTAGGGGGAATATTCACTGATGTATTGGCGAAACTGATAGGAAGGAATTCAATGGGCTGATTCAGCAGAACATCAGTAACAGTTCCCACTCCAACGTTTACTCATTTCTGTTGAATAAGGTTCATAAATCATAACATGTTCCGATTAGGATTATGTAGCGGAGAAGTTACGCTATAAAAAATGGCGATCGCTCCAACTCATCAGTTGAGTGATCACTTATAAGAGGTCGCATTCAGCAGAAATGTAGTCGACAATTGGATAACTTTTGGGTCTGCTGAATGCGCCCATGCCGCCCATTATTCAACCTTCAACTAGAGTTAGGGTTGCCATAATTGCCAAGCATTGATACGGGACGTTTAAGTGCTAAACAAGAAAAAAGTAGGTAGTAATGGTAAAGTTTATGCAATCTAATAAAATGAACAATGTAGAATAATAAAAAAGATGCAAAAGCTAAACCCTTTTAGCCCAGTGACATTTTAAAGTTGATTTTACTTTCCTTTTACATTTCATTATATCATGTTCTTCTTTCACGTAATTATAAAATTCGGCGCAAGTCATTATAAGATTATAATGACAAATCAAAATTGCTTCAATTGTCTCCACTCACAATCTGTTTCTTTCATCGGACCTTTCCTGAAGTAAGTAAGTAAGTTTAGGTAGAAAACGGAACAAAAACAGGACAAATAGTAATATGGGACTGAGTAGTGAAATACGGTGACAGTCCCGTATATACGGGACGTATGGCAACCCTAACTAGAGTACACGTCAGGCGGTGTTGCCAAATCGTGGAAATTTTCCCAATTCATTTCGAAAGGGAATTTTTGAAGACAGAATTACTTAAATTTTGAGGCAATCTTGACAAAAATGCATAAAAATAGCTTAAAATTGCAATTTGAGGGGAAAAACAAGCATAAAAGAGAATTTTTGTCCCAATGAGAGGGGAAAACGACTGTCAGTAGTTGGCAATGCTGCTGTCAAGTGTCAACTGACATATAACCATAACCTCAATTATTCCAAACATTTCAGGTCAATTCAAATCTAATTTTTATTGTTGCTGTATATAATAATAATTTATTATTAAATACCTTCACCACCAACAACATAACTCAAAGTAAATAAATGATCGAAGACGAAAACCCTAACCAACAAGTTTCAGCAATGATCGCTGAAGAAATGCTACAAACGGAAGAAGCACCTACACCTCATTGCAAGCATTACGTAGTTCGCAAAAAAAGATATTGCCGAATGACCTTAAAGCATGGACAAGAATACTGCGGCGAACACATGCCAAGTACTACCAAGGATGATTCTGAAGAGTCCAAACGAAGAATCGTCTGCCCACTCGACAACAAACAGTAAATTCGTTTACAAAGTTGAACCGCAGTCTTCCTAAACGTGTTTTTCAATTTGCAGCACGTGCTATGCGCACAAGTTGTCGAAGCACTTAAAAATCTGTAACGCTCAAGTTATAAACAAACCATTCATGTTGAAAAATATCAATTCAGGAGAAAGCGACGCGAATGTAGAACAGCGAACAAGGCTTCTTGCAGACGTACCAGTTTCACACATTAAGACCTTGATAGGGAAGATCAATAAGCTGTACGATGGTCGGTTACTCTCGGTTTTGTGGCCGTTTTAAATTGTGCGATCGTTTTTCAGACGTTTTAAAGCAAGGAATACCAGAGAAAATCTTGGCGCATGTCATCCTTGAAGAGGAATTACTGAAGACAGAACTCGGAAATAAAAGAAAAAAGCACTTGTGCCAGGCATCCTCGATTTTGGGTTATTTACGAGAATACAATTTGTTGAGATCGAACACGTGTTACGTAGAATTTGGGGCTGGCAAAGGTGAACTACGCAAAACTGGTTAGTCCAATTTATTATTACTTTTTAATTGTAGGCCAGTTGAGTTACTGGATTTCAAGAGCGACAGAAAACATCAAGGGAACTTCCGTTTTATTAGTTGAGAAGGCTTCGCATCGACATAAGATGGATAATAAACTAGATAAATCAGAGGGACGTGTGCACCGAGTCAGAGTCGACATTGCCGATTTATTACTGCATAAAATCGATGTCATTTCAAGTTCGAAATACGTGGTGGCGGTTACGAAACACCTCTGCGGAGACGCAACCGATTTGGCGTTGCGTTGTTTGAAGAATTATCAAGAGCAACGCAAATCGCAAGTGTTAGGTGTAGCTATGGCTTTTTGTTGTCACCATCGATGTCAATGGCAGTCTTACACAGGACGAAGCTTTTTCGAGGTAGCCAATTATTATTGATGAAATAACAAAATGCAGAAGAATTTTTTTGATAGGCGAATGGGCTGACGAGCGATGATTTTAATGCAATGTGTGGAATGGTGAGTTGGGCGACGTGTGGTACCGGTTTCAGCAGAGATAAAAACAGCCAAATTGATATGAAAGATGATTTGCCTCCCCCAAATGACAGGTAATATTAGGTTCATATTTATCTATTTGTGTAAAATACATATTGTTTATTTGGCATATTAAAAAAAAATCCGTTTGAATTTTATTTCAACATTGCAAAGTAATGTTTTAAATACAGTGTGTCTTAAAAAAAAAACAAACAATAAAGCAAATGAAATAGACTAAAAATAATACTAGAAAGAGAGTCCAGTTTCTTTTTTTTTAAATTATGTACTTTCAAGGTCAAACGACTGTCAACTTTTATTTTTCAAATGGCTCTGTATATTTTTTTATTGTATTTGGTACAGATTGTTTTTCTAAATCCAGTAATGTGGAACACTTTGATGTTTAGAAAACATTTTTCATTAGAAAAAAGGAACTAGTGTATCATGCAAAGCATGCTTTTTATAAAAATATTAAAGTGTGCCGTGAAAACAATATCATTGAGCGTTGTTTTCCACAGTTGTTTTAAGCTGTCAAGTTCTTCTCTTAAAGATCGATTGTCAATTTTTTTTCCCATAGCAACTTGCACATTAATTTATAGACCAAATATTATTTTTTTTTTCATTTATATTTTCTACGTTATTTGTTATTTGAGTATTTAACAAACTATTTTAGAATGTTCCTATTTCGTTGGCTATTTGGAGAAATCTATTATCTGTGACTAAATACAGTTTATAGAATTTTTGCCAATCAATTATTTTCTTGTTTATTAAAATTGGTCCATAAATAATGGAGTTATGACTTAGGACATTTCTTGTAACTCACCCTGTCTATAAAAATTAAAATAGAACCAGATACAATAATAACAAATATACATTGCTATTAAAAAAGAACAGGTCGACAGCAACTCAGCCTTGAAGTCAATTTCCAGAAAAGTCGAAACTAATCACAGTTTATAATATTTTTGTAATAATTTAATTTATTTTTTTGTTTATTAAAATTGGCCCATAAATAATGGGGTTATGACTTGGGGCGTTTTTTGTAAGGTACCCTGTACGCATTTGAAAAATTTAATTAGAATTAATTTATTAAATTATATTTTATTTAAAAAAAATTAACTTTTTAAAATATATGTATAAAAGAATTCCATTTTGATTAAATGAAAAAATAAAAAAAAATTGTTTTATTTCTCATTTATCAGAAACTTGTAAACTTGATCTGAAGAATATGTTTTTTTTTAGCTTTTACACACATACATACTTTAATAAATAAGCTGGTAACAAATGAAAATCAAAAATCAATTATTTTTTAAATTAAAAAAAGAGTTGTTGAGTCAACATTGTTTTATAGAAATAAACTTCTTCCCCCTCTCGTTGTGCATATGAGAAATCCAATCAATAAATTTATTTTCGCCAAATCTGACTTCTTAACTTTTTTCCTCCCTAGCCACTAATTTTTTTTTGTGAAACTAATTTTGCAGAGAACGAGAAATAGGACTCACCAAAAAGGAAAAGGAACACATCGGAATCAAGTGCAAAAGCATTTTGAACTATGGTCGATTGTTGTTTTTGTGTGACAGTGGATTTCATAGTGAACTGTACCGATATGTGAAACCTGAAATTTCGCTGGAAAATCTGTTTATTGTTGCTGTTAACGAAAATATACCAAAATAAATACTTAAGAACGTTATATACAGGTTGTCCCAAACGGCATGTTTTCGGGCAGTTTTTAGATAAAATGTTAAATACCTCAAGAACGGTGACGTTTAGGTATTAACAATGATATACAAAAAATGTGTAGAATGTTATGAGCAAACCAAATTTGAATTTGCATCTTATATAGGGTGTATCCGGCATCAAAGCTTTGATTTATTCTGTATAAATGAAAATAATTTTATGTTGTAGACCTCTAAAATAAAAAAATTAAAAAATTTAGTATCTTCAGTAATTATCGAGATGTTGCCCCAGAACACACTGTTGAGACTCCCTGTACATACTTCTTAACCATTTAAATGTTCTCTGTTTTCTATTTTTTTTTTTTTTTAGATAAAATTGTAATTGAATTTAACCCTGTTTTAAAAAGCTGCAAAAACAAATTATTTCAAAATTAAATTAACTAGTAAACAATAATTACAAAGTATTTTAAATGAAATCAAATTAATATTAATTTTTCTACAATTTGAAGGACGCGGGAGACTACGACATTCAGATCAAATGCGATTCATATTTCCACTATTAATAGTGGCTATTTTTAAGTAAATGAAGACATTAACGTTTACTAATTATCTCCATAAGGTAATTTTCCTTCGAAAATGCAAATTAAGATCTTAAGTATTCTGTGTGTATCAATAGGAAATTCTTCAAGGACCACCCATTAAGGTAAATTTAAATTCACTGCGGCGGTGACCAACAAATCAATCGCGTCGTGCTTTTGGTATTTAAAAAAAGTGCTGCGTTCTACTACATCAACAATAACGCGAGCCCCCCCACCGCGTTTTTTCGCATTCGGGCAAAAATTTTTGCTGGCGAGCAAAAGCAAAAATTCACTCGACACGCCACATCTTTCTGGTCGCTTTTGTAGTGTCGAAAATGATTGGCAAAAACCATGCAATTAAAACGTTCGTGATTGTTTATTTGGTTTGGATAGAGGTGGTGCATTCGCGGAAATTTAATGAGAGTGAAAAAGTGGAAGATGAAGAAGGTAAGTCACAAAAATATTTAAGAATAAAAAAAATGGGGTGTCTCAAATAAAATGCAAATTTAAAAAAATCATCAAGGATCAGCTGACAACATCACATACCAGGTGCTTTTTAAATAAGTGCAGAAATTTGAGGCTCACGATGTGTGGCAATTCGAATTTACAGCTGAGAAAAAACGCTGTTGAAAATTGGACAAGAATTAATAGTGAGCCTATGAATTGAGGTAGGTCAAGAAGAAGGAAGTATTTAAAACGACAGTAGTATTGGTAAAACATGCGTTGGAATAAAAAACAGCACTGCAATAAAGATTGGCCGAAACAGACTCATGTGGTGGCCTGCCCGATCTCCTGATCTGAA
Organism: Dorcus hopei; assembly: GCA_033060865.1. Lineage (NCBI taxonomy): Eukaryota > Metazoa > Arthropoda > Insecta > Coleoptera > Lucanidae > Dorcus > Dorcus hopei. The sequence goes on from CM065423.1 coordinate 35,575,679, forward strand.
CCCCTGTGATTTTTTTGTGGGGCCAAATGAAGGAAATAGTGTATGACCTTCCCTTAAACACATTAAATGACTTAACAGTGAGTATTCACGCTAATCGCGACATGCTAATGCGAATCGCTTCTTCGCCGCGCTCGCCTGTGTCTCGCTAATAATGGACGTCACTTCGAAAACTTGTTAATAAAATTTTTAAATCATCCCCACAGATAACATTCGGTGAGTGTGCCTTTTTATCCATTTTATCTGAGACACCCGGTACAATAATGATGAAATTGTTACACATGTAACATATTTAATAATTCTAACTTCCAGAAGAAAATGAAGAAGTGCCATTCAACACCACCATCTCACGAATAATTTTCCCGATAGACCTGAAGATAATTTCTTTGATGATCGAAACGCTTGAGGACTCGAAGTGTCGAAACGACAGCCGCCAAGTTATAACATCCATTGAGAATAGAGAATTGTGGGCAATGCAAAGTAAGTATAAAAATAAATTCCAAATTAGAATTGAATAATCAAGAATCAACAAATCGTTAAATAACTAGACATTGTATATTTTTGAAACATTGAAATATGTTAAATTTCAAAATGTGAATTTAATGAGACCTTTACCTGTTTGTTTTCCGAGCTACATACAAACATGCACACGTCTGTTACAATAAGGTCAAATGGTGAAGAAAATTCATAACGTCGTCTTGTAAACACATTCGCGCGACACAGCATGAATACAAGATGAATAAGGTAAATAATAGATGACGAAGACTTGGATGATGATGATGTATTGAACTTATTTAATATTTGACTTCCTGTTTATCTTTTACAACATCGAAGGAAGCATAAAATGTGAATAAAATATTGCGATAGTAATTACGCTCGCTAAATTTTGGGTGTAACTAAATTTGTTGATAATAATTTATAAATTAATTAATATACATATAGATGCAACAAGATGCACAACTTTTTTTTAATGGACATTTTAAGTAGCGACATCTTTCGATCGCTTTTTGACCTGACATTGATATTTTAAAAAGTAATTAAATACATACAGGGTGACTGACAATTGTTCCGACAAAAAAAACACGATAAGAAGCAATGACCGTGAGTATGGGAAACATGTTAAAAAAATTATTTCTACTTCAGTTTTCGAAAAGTAATTAATCAAAAGTTAGTTCCAAAACGACGATGCGCTACTGGTTAAAAAGTAGAGGAGCAGATGAACGAAATAAAGGCCCTCATAAAAATTTTATGGCAGGCACGGCGGCGTAGTATCGATCGTGAACTTGACCTTTAAATGGAATTTCACGTCAACTCCGTTTTTAGGTCGGCGCTCAACGCCGTGAAATACTTTCTTGATAAGTGCATGCAAATCACCTGAAGATTATTCCATGCAAAGGATCACAACGCAACGGCCCCATTTTTAACTAAATAAATCACTAAAACTAAAAACAATTTAAATCTACGTGTTAAGAGTTCCTAGAATTTTTCTTTCATTTTAATTTAAATTGTATTCTAAATAAAGTTAATTTCCACAAGAAACGTGTACTTCATAAACATTTTTTGAAAAACGGAATTTAAAACATTTTAATCAGCAAATTCCGTCGTAATTTGTTAGTTATTTATTATAACTTAATTATTATTAACACATCTATTAAAAGTTTAACAAATTCAAGACCGTTTGCAATTTCATATCCTGTGTTTCTGCCGCACTAGTTGCAAATCGATCCTTGGTTCAATAAGTAAGCACGAAATTAAATAAAATAAAAAGAAAAGATAACGCAACGAAGTTGTCAAATATAAAATCTCGAAATCCGGATCCGACTTTCGTTACAAAGTCACCGTCGACGTCCAACGAATATCGAATTCGGCGGAGGGCCGCTGAAGCAAAGAAGGCGTGTCGCTATTCTCAGCGAACTCTCTCGTCGAAAATTACAACAGCGGTTGGGTGAATTCAAATCCGGACAGACAGGGGAGTATGGCGACGAAGCAACCGTCGTTGAGGAAACTGACCTTGCGATAATTTCAAGATCCTTGGTCCCAGGTATCACCACGAAGGTTTGAGTTTAGCCAAAGGGGATGATCGTAGTATTCGTATTAAACGTACTAATAATAAGAATCACAGCAACAGCAAAACCAGAAACCAGAAAAAGAAAGCCTAAATAAGAAAAGAAAACGTGCGTTACGGTTCGAAGCACGCCCAGATACCTACTCGTCATATTTACCTAATCCAAATTTGTCGGGATTAGACTTCGAAAAGCATTAACAATGCTTATAAATGGAGGGGGTGACGATTTCAAAATCCGGTATCTTGATTACCGTTCAATATCCAACTATGCATTTTCGACCCGTTGAATCTCTTAAAACAAACACCACACCACGACATCCACCCGATGCGTTCTAACAAAGAACTGGCGAGGCGTACAGAGTTTCGACGCATCTAAAGATGGAAGGGCAAAATAAAGAGGGGGACTGATAGAAGAAGACAATTGACTCGCGTGGGAAATGAGGGAGACAAATCAATTCCGTGATGAGTAGTGAAGGCTCTTGTTTAATAACGCAACAAATTAAACGAGCGTCGGCAAATAACGATCTTTTCACCCCTAACAAGGGTTTCTGTTGGAACACTGCTTTTATCACTAAGTGTAGAACAGAAATTTTTGAACCTACATATGAGAAATTGTTGCGCATTGTTATACCTAGTCACCAATAGATGGCGCTAAAAGAGCAAAAAAGGTCAAAAGAATAAAACTACATATTATATGAAAAATTAATTAATCTTCATAATGTTTTATACCTTTTTCAATTTATTCTGAATGGCTCGCATTCCAAAGCGGTTGCATTTCTTGCACGTTGCATATAACTCTTAATTAGTCTTATTCATTATTTAATTAGTTAAAATTGACGAGCGGGAATAACTACTCTATATAAGTTACTGCTGCTATTTTCTTTATGTTTCTTTCTCAAATATACTCTTCAAATTTACTCTTTAAATATTTCGCCCTCACTCGGAACATTCTTTGTTTAACAAAATATATCCAAATGATTTTATTAATTGGAGGTGGCATCAGAGCAAACAAAATCACATTAACATAAGTAACATGTGTCCAACAATTATTGTAGTCCTGGGTGGTTGTAGAGTCAAACATAAATGCCGATTTTTACTTCGTATCGTTGAACTGACTCACAAAACCTTTTAAACGGACACTAATTATGCGCACTAACACTAACACAAACGATAGCGATACGTAAAGTATTAGTGCGTATAATTAGTGTCCGTTTAAAAGATTTTGTGATACAATTTTCATCGGACAAGAATCTGCTTTAATTAAGTTAAATTGACGTCTCAAATATTGACTGTTGAACAAGAAATAAACGTTTCTTTACGTATTTAATATTTTATCGCCATTTGAAAGAAGAATTAGTTAAAAATGTTTGACTCTACAGCCACCCAGAACTACAATAATTGTTGGACACTTATTACAATTAATGAAACTACACATCAACTGAGGTAATAAAAGAGCACGTAGAAAATAATCTTTAAAAATAATGGAAAACAATATAAGAAAGAATTTGAACTTATTCCTTTCAGTGTTGGACGCTTCACCGAAATTTCCAGTTGGCATGCTCTATGGTTCATCTTATCAACTAGGAAATTTTGATGAGTGCATAGAAATCGAGCATTCCCCAGGTGGACAATACTGTTTAGCAAACATTCAAGCCGCAAAAAAAATTAGGAAGACTAAGGTGGGTCATCAATTATGACGTCTTTTCTTTTACTGAAAGATTCTCTTGCAGGCTGGTAGGCCTATATACAATGATACACTGCACTGGGCCATCTGTGTCCCGAACAGTTGCACAGCGGAAGATGTCTCTGTTTTCCTACAAAAATTATTTCACCTCTTGGGTCCTGAGAATCAAATTCACGTGACTGTCCAGAAATCTGACTGCTACAATCAACCAGGGCAATCACATGCCTTCTCTATGAGAGATTCGTTATATGGGTGAGTCAAATAGGATATGCCAGCTTCACTTCGGTATTATTAATATTCATTCCAGACTCACGATTTTAATATTTCTGGTATTCACCTGCGCTGTTACGATGTATGACATAATCCATTTGTACAAGAAGCGAAAACAAAGCATGTATACCATGGATGAGAAAATCAAGTTTCACAACGAGTGCATCCATCGCACTTTACTTTCCTTCTCACTTGTGCACAACGTCGGTAAAATAATGGAAACCAAGGGGAACAATCGACATGACCTCAAGTGCATACCCGGCTTAAAATTCTTGTGCATGTTGCTAATTATACCCGGGCATTCTTTACTGTTTGTCACAAGCGGGCCGGTTATGAATTCTGAGTTTTACGACAAGGTACTCAAAAGTAAAGGGCCGTTTCAATAATAATTAAACCGTCTGTTTTAGGCCATCACAAAAGTGGAGAACGGCTTGTTTTTAAACAACCCGCTTCTGGTGGACACTTTCTTATTTTTAAGTGGCTTCCTAATGTGCCGCTTATTAATGTCGGAATTCGATAAGAGAAATGGGAGAGTTAATCTGTTGGTCCTCTACATTTGCCGTTATTTAAGGTAAGATTATAATGCCCGGTTGCACCAACTTTTTAAGCAGAGCTTAAATTTAAGTGGTGTTTAGACTATGACATTATTTATAAATTTAACAAAATTTTAGTCACATTCTAATTAATACTTAAGTTGAAGTTTAAATGTCAATCAGAATGTATTTGACATTATACTGACCATACGTAAATGCCACATTCTAAACATAACTTAAATTTAAGCTCTGCTTAAAAAGTTGGTGCAATCGGACATAAAAGTCCTCTATTTCGGCAGAAATGCATTTGAATTTGTTTTATAGATTAACCCCTTCGTACTTAGTTGTGATCGGACTGTATTGCACTTTCCTAGCAAAAATGGATAACGGTCCTCTTTGGAATTCTGTTATCGCAGCCGAACAAGACAGATGCTTAAAATCATGGTGGAGCAACATCCTATACATTAACAATTATATCAACACGGATTATCTTGTAAGCCCCCCATTGTTTAGTAAAGCAATGATTTATTATTTAAACAAAATTTTTAGTGTATGTTCCAGTCGTGGTACTTGGCGGCAGACACCCAATTATTCTTCCTCGCTCCTTTGATAATATATCCTTTGTGGAGGTACAAACGACTGGGCAAAATACTTTTGGGTTTCGCCATCATCACAAGCGTAGTCACTCCAGGGGTACAAACCTACATGGAAAGACTAGACCCAACTTTCATGATATATCCATCGTAAGCGACTTCCACCACGCTTCCCCTTGCTTTATAAAAAAAGCACCCAATTTTTTTTAGGGAGGTGTTTAACCTCAGCGATAACTTCTACTTCAAAAACGTGTACATCAAGACGCACATTCGCGCAAGCTCTTACTGCATCGGGCTACTTTTTGGGTATTTAATATACAAGCTGCAGTCATCCAGCACGAAAATCCCTTCTTACGTGAACTGCTGCGGTTGGTCGCTCTCTATTCTGTGTGCTGTGGCATCGATGTTTTCGGTTACGACGTTCTACCAACCGAGCTACGAGTACAACCTCATCGCAGCGACAGCTTATTCTATGTTTCACCGCATCGGCTGGTGTTTGGCATTCGGGTGGATTATAACCGCATGCACAACAGGGCACGGAGGTACCAACTTTTACTTGTAAATTCTAATTATCTTGCGCAATGTTTTTTTTTTTTTTTAGGCCTGGTGAATAAATTTCTTTCATGGAATCTGTTCATGCCGCTCAGTCGATTGACTTACTGTGCTTATTTGGTGAACGGATTGATCGAGTTGCATGCCCTTGGGATTGTAAGGCAACCGAGGCATATGAGCATTTATAATTTAGTAAGTCCCAAAAATTGTAGCAAATAAGCGGGGGGTTGAAGAAAGGCTAACAAATAAGTTTTCTGCGTTTTATCTAAGACAAGCCTGTTTTGTTTCTCATTAAGAGAGGGATGTCCTAGGTACTATGTATTTATTAAACCTTTTTTTAATTACCCTGTATACTGTGCCACAGATAATACATAGAACTAGACAGATGGCTCTTTAGATATTCTAAATTTGACGCCCCAATTTGGAAACAGCTCACCTAATATGTGGTGGTGCTACTGTTGCAATAGCACAGTGGAAAACCGAAACTTGTATTTACAACCGAAACTTGTATTTACGATAATGTGATGTACGGTTATAACATGCTGTTAATTTGTTTAAATGTTACTTATATTTATAAGTAACATTTAAATAAATTCTATAACTAAGAGGTGTGATGTAAAGTTTAAAAAGAGAATTAACAGCATGTTATAACCGTACATCACATTATCGTGCCCTGGCCTCACTTTAAACTTATTTCTTTGTTCCTTAAAAGCGATATCTGGCGGTAAAAGAGTCAATTGAGCTTCTGAATTAGCTTGGTTAGAATTAGATGGTAACTATTTTTAGAGCGTCCATTAGTTCCTACTTATCTCGTTGGCTGTCTGGAGAAATCTATTATCTGTCATTGCATATTTTTTTAAACATATTTTGCAGCTTGTCGAATTACTGAAAAGTAACTGACATTAAAAATAAGAGACTGGCTCGAGACTGTGTAATTAATTAAAATGAATTGAATTTTAGGGCAGTATAGTTGCATCTCATTTAGTTTTAACTTTCCTGGCAGCTTTTGTGTTATGCGTGCTTTTTGAGTCCCCCATACACAATTTGGAGAAAATCCTCTTAGAAAGAAGTGAGTATTTCCATTGCGTTGTTTCAATAAAAATTAAAAATCGCTTTTCCAGGACAACAAACCCGCCAGTGGAAGGATACTTTAAATAACGCCAAAGCAGAATCGTAAATGTAACTAACTAATTTGTTGTTAACAAATAAAACCGAACTTTTTCCATAATGTCCACGTTTATTTTACGCTTCAGTATTTGATGTAATCAATCATCAACAACAACAAATATAGATCTGCGACTTAATTGAAAAAAAAAGGCCAGATTTACCCGAGCAATGAACATTTGAGAGTAATACTTATTTATTAAAATGTAATAAATTAATACTACCTAAACAAATGCACTGGTTACATCATAGAGTTTAAATCTGAAAATCTTGGAATTATACCCATCAGCAGGGCGAGTTTAGCAGCTGTTATGGGGGATGCTTGTTTTATTACGGTGTCAGAATCGGGCATCATCTAAAATAAAATTAATTAATTAATACAGCCCACATAGGAAATCTAAGTAATTAGAAAAAATGGCTCTCAATTCTTAAAATTACAGAAGAAATTCTGTTATGAGACTTACTTTATCAGCTACATGTTTATACACTAGTCCCTCCCCATTTACATAAAACGTGGAAAAACCATCATACCATCTGCAACAACAAATCTTAACTTAAACTTCAACTATTATAAAGGTACTTACGCTTCCGTCTTATCAAATAACTCCTTTATATTCCAGAGTTTATACTTCCAGAACAAGAATATTATTTTCAATCCTGAAATGCCCCGAATCTGCCACCGGACCTTAACGGACGAATCCTCGGGATTCTGTGTTATCTTAATTATATCTAATTTGACGTAGGCATACTTCAAGTGCCCCACCGTCCTCAGCAGTGCCATTTGTTTAATGTAGGTGTACAAGCCAACCGTTCTCGTGCCTTTGATATTGTTTTCAAAGATTAATTCTTTGTGGTAAATACTGTAGTCCATGGCTTCTATAAACAACTTTGGCAGCGCTTCGCTGAGTACGTTAAAGACTCGAGCCAGTTTCTCAGGGCTCGGTTTTTCATTAGGTAGATCATTCTTTGTTGAAATGGGACATTCGTTTGTCATATGCGATGCCGAGTAGTTTAGCCTGGAAGGTATAGAGGGTTACAAGCAATTAAATGGTTACTTGGAGGTCTTGTAAAGTAAGAGTTACAATAAATTGTCTTTAAATGAAAAATCAATTGAATGTGAGTAGTTTCAAGTATGCCAGTTAAGTTATGAATATCAAATTGCAACGCTCTCGTTAAAGTTTTAAGTAAATAATGGAAAGGGTACAAATTTACGAAGTTTTCTTACATCTTATAATTTACAAGATCTGTGTAAT